>JASEVX010000010.1:0-251372 GCA_031761405.1 Serripes groenlandicus | reverse complement strand
GACGCATTGTTATATGGTACACAGTAACAGAGATTTAATATACATACTTTTTCAATATCTATATAGTCTCAAAGGAGTAATAGTTACTCAAAAAGTAAAGTAGATATGCATGTGAAATTTGGCATGTATGTTACCAAAGGTTTAAAGTGTGCAACCATATACGAAACCGTTTAAATAAGTACGGTTTGTAAATTGTCAATATTTCACCACCAGTGATCCTATTTATTGAAAAAGAGTGTATATGTCATATGTGATTTATAATCACTGTACATCAAACTTTTTAATGAGAGTGAATTTGAGCTCTCAATAAACAGTTCAGTGCAGTCAACAATTACTCGTGTATTTGGGAATTTCTCTTTGAAACATCTTGGCATATTTGCTTTAATTATCTCCATTGGTGTCCACTCAACAAGGAATGATAACTGAACCACTAAATAATTCACCCATCTTTCAATAATGTTACTACACTGTGATGTTGAGATACAAAATCTGAAACTAAGATCTTCAAGAAGGAGGCCCAGACGTAGACGCATTAATACCATAAAAAATTCATTTAAAACACTAAGAGATCGAGGTCTTCCTCCAGATGAGAGACTGTAATTGCACTTGCGTCTTGATGTTCTGACTTCAGCTTCTTCCTTGATTTCATCAAAAAGTGACTCAAACACCACCCTATTAGGAATACCAGTGTAGAAACTGATCATGTCATCACTATGTTTAATGTCATCAAATGTCAGAACTGGCAGATTGCACTGTACACCAAAGTCTTTGGTCAACGTCTCAGTTTGTGAAGTGGAATCAACAGTTTTATAAACGTAACTTAGATCTGTCTGTACTTCTGTGATTTTTGCATCACACTCTGTTTGGGTGTCAATGGCCCTAAAAAATAAATTCAATAAGAACTAAATTGGAAGGGCAAGCACATCATTTATTAATTAGAGTCTGAAATAATCATTTGTACTCCACATGTATACAACAAATCTGTAGCAGACGAATTTGAACTCATGTAGGAAAAACATGGAAATATCTATAAATCAACATATGATTGAGTATTGATTAGAGATGAAAACATTGTGACAAAAAGATGATTTCTCATTTTGAGTAATTTCTCCTTTTTCCTCAATGTTTTCAGAAGTTCTCTCATAAACAAACAATGTATTTCCAGATCAGACTGCAGAGACGCCCTGTGGTTGATTTTCCTGCCTTGTCATATTATACATGCATATTAATCCTGACTCATTTAATCCCCATAATTCCATTATAATTGATGTATTGATATAATTTAAACTTCAACATAAACTGTCCGACTTGTTAACATATCATATGACATACCTGCTATGGGGTATATTTGTAGCGGATACTTGTCCATGGCAATAATCATGAAGATGGAGTGATATGTCGACTGAATGACATTCATAGGGAAGAGTTAGATGTGCTTGTTCTACCACACTACATTTTTCATGATTGTCATCTATGTCCATGGGGTTTTCAGCACTTTCGCGATCATTTTCATCAGTATCATTTTGGTTTTCAGCCAGTTTCTGCAGGAGAATAAACAGATATATGTCATTTTTATTCATAGCAAAAACCTTTATTATCATGATGGATAAGAGTAGTGTTTTGTAGGTTGTAGAGATTGAAGTTCTACCAAGTAATACATATATTTGTTAGGGATGACTTTCTAAACCCACTTGCAGAACAAAATGATATTTAAAATTGCCAAGTATTTACGAGATGCATTTAATCTTCCGTAAAGAAAAAATACAGAATGCTATAAAAAAGTATTACATTATGAGATACTGTCAGTAAAAATTATACCAGGTTGTAATATATAATCATAACATGAATTATCAGTCTACACAAAATGTATTTACGTAAATATTGTTTGTATGTTTTCTTGTTTATTTTGCCATATTTGTTCACTGTTAACATTTATATTGACCAGACGACAGAGGCATGTAAATGCTGAATAAAATTGAATTGAAAAATGTTTTTTTGTTTGATTTATAGTGAGTGTCGATATTTGTTACTGAATGTTTTCAAAGTCTGCAGCAGATTAACTATTTGGAACAAAGTAATTATAATCAGTTAAACATGATACCGCTTTTGTTTATGACACTTGTGTGAAAAAAATCCATTCAAACCAAAACAAACAGATAATAGTGTCGTATAATAAAACTGGGGTCAACAATTCTTATGAAACTGGGGGTCGAACATTTCTGGCTACCAGTGTACATACCCATGTTGGAAAATCCTTTGTCAATCCACTTTCAGTTGGGAAAAGAGACGGAAGGGTATACTGCATTGTTGGACCTCCGAAACCAATAAAATGTTCACTACACAAACGTTTGTGTTCCGACCATTTAAACGTCCTCATTACAGTCTTACATCGCTGAATCCAAGTGCGTTTCAGTCTTTTATTTTGAGGAAATCGATGTAACGAAATCGTTCTGTCGTCAACAACTTTACCACGGTGGACTCCTTTACATATACAACAATATTTCGGCGTTTTTTTCCGCTGTTTAATAACTTTCTCCGTCAAATTCTCCATAGTGTTAGCGATGTTGTTCTTTGTCGCTTTACTTACGAACCGAAAGTATTCCCCGGAAGTAAAATTGGCATGAATGCGCATGCGCAGTTGAAGAGTATTCAGGGGTAGATAACCTAGTTATCGTAAAGAGCAATAGGTGAATTGGCCTTCGTGATATGACTGTTAAACCCCAACCAATCAGTAAAGAAGTTGTGCAGGAGAGTAACCAGAATCTAGAATTGCAATGCATGGACTTTGTCCACTGTCCTTCACTTTGAGCATTAATTGTTTCGCAATCCCTCTGCCAAAGAATTTCCTTGTGTGTAAAGAGGCGATGATTGTCCATGACTTATAGAACATTTGGTCACACATATTGACAAAATCATTACATAGAACGTTATATTCCTCAAACGTATTTTGAATATCTAACAAAGATACATATCAGTCACATAAAATGGTGAAACTGTTGCATATATAAGAAATCTCGTCACATGTATGAATAAATGTGTCACATATCAAGGTGAAACTATCGCACATAATGCTGAATCCAACACACAGAATGACTTTTCTGTCATATAAGAGGTGTCGTCACCATATGGAATGACACTTCTGTCTAATGTAATGGCAAGACCGTTTCATGTTATGACGAAACCGTCACAAACAATGCTGATGCGACTGCATGTCAAAGAGTAACGTGAAATAAGGCAGTTGTGGCGTACCATGTCGGCGCGTCACTTATCACCTGTTGTATGTGCAGGATCATCCCAGTGTAGTTCGGGGCCATTTTCTTCAAGAGGGTCCTGGGGGGAGACGTGACCTCTACTAAATTACGCAATTTTAGCCACATGCATTTTCTTTCTGAACCACTTTTAGCCAATGGTTCTGACCCTTGGCGGCAATATTTTTCAATTTATCGGTATAATTGAACAATCTTGGTAGGGAGTCCTAGGTAGGGGAAAAGATTTTTAAAGTTTTGGCAATTTCCCCCTTTTTATTACCGCAGCAACCATCGTTCTATATGGAATCCAATTAATTGAACACTATTGAAAGAGGACCACCTAAGGAACATTCCTCTGGAATTCTTTTGAGTTTGTTTCGTTGGTTTAGAAGGAGATGTTGTTCGTAGGAAAATGTTAAGGGACTGACGGACAGACGGTGATCACAATATCTCAACCTGCATTTCGTACTCAGGTAAGCTGAAATATACCAATAAGGAGATCTTTTTATACGATTTGGTATAAATCTATGCATTGAAACAAGAACGAGTGATGATTACTTCAGGTATAGGTGTGCAAGCATAATTCTAGCAAAGGAATAGTGAGCTTTGGCATTTTCCATTTAAAGATTAAACAAGAAAGGCGTTATGACCCTATATGGCTTACCTATGACATACCTATGATCAAATGTGACTAACACGAAAAACAATTACAAATACTTATTTACATGCTTATTTGCTGTAAAAGTGACTTCTATAGTATCAATAAGGTTTTCCTTGGAACTGTTCTGTTGACCTTGTTTTTAATCTCAGATGATCCACACAAACACTCTGACAAAATTTCATGACGATTGGGTATTATATGTGACTCGAGACCGTTAACAAAGTTTTGATTTGATTTGTTCCAGTGACCTCTTGTAAACAGAGAGAGAGAGAGAGAGAGAGAGAGAGAGAGAGAGAGAGAGAGAGAGAGAGAGAGAGAGAGAGAGAGAGAGAGAGAGAGAGAGAGAGAGAAGGAGAGAGACAGAGACAGAGACAGAGACAGAGAGATTGAGAGACTGAGAGAAGGAGAGAGAGTGAGAGAGACAGGTGGCGAGAGAGCTAGACATAGAGAGAAAGAGAGACATAGATAGTGAGAGAGAGAGAGAGAGAGAGAGAGAGAGAGCGAGAGAGACAGATAGACAGAGAGACATAGAGAGAGAGAGGGGGCGAGCGAGACAGAGACGGAGAGGAGAGAGAGAGAGAGAGAGAGAAATGAGGAGAGGGATATAGAGAATGAGACACACATAGAGAGAATGAATGAATGAATGTATATTGTTTTATGGCGCATCGACAGCTTTGGTCATTTAGCGCGCAATTAAATTTAATTATTCATGATCACTGGGTAAACAAACAAGTACTAAGCTAGAAAATGTGCCTTGCCCAAGGGCACTCCACCATGACCGTAGTGCCGCGACTGGGGATCGAACCCGGGACACCCGGTTTCGAAATCCCCGACGCTAACCACTCGACCACAGCGGATTCCTACACAAATGGAACGAGACAGAGAGAGACAGATAAAGAGAAAGACATACAGAGAGACAGAGGGACAGAGAGACAGAGACAGTGTATTTCACTTAAAGGTCAAATATGGAAGTTCTCAATTTCCCCCGATTTTTTTTTAAATCAACAGTTTTTCAACTTACAAAAGCATTTTTTAAACAATTTGTTAAAAGATTCTTTAAAAAAAGGTTATTATTTGCTTTTCTATTTCCCCGGAAATTTATAGGCGTGAAACGTGTACTCGCTTATCTCCCTTTGAAATTATCTCTCGTGATATATGATGACGTGACACTTGAAGTTCGGTGATTGTCTGCACTGTGTCATTACGAGTATGCATGCATCCTCGACAGTAATATATCATTGATTAAATTTATTTCTTAAAAAAAAAATGGTGATTTGTATCGCGCATGGGTGTGCAACACAATCTGGGACGCACAGGATTAGTTTATTCCAATTTCCAACTGATCAGAAGATACGGAAATGTTGGATAGATCGATTGAATAGGGGAAAGACAGCAACAACGAAATTCGTGCCGAGTAAACATTCGAAAATATGTATGAAACATTTTGATGACAGTCAGTTTTTGATTAGTCCAAAGTTTGCAGAATCCATCGGATTTGGACAAGTGTTTCGCGTGAGGTTGAAGCCCGATGCTGTCCCAACAATATTTGACAATCCACGAAAGAAGTCGTCAAAAGAAAGTAATTCGGCATTAGCCATTTCCAAAAAGAAAATGAAACATGAGGTAGGCTCATTTTTGATTTACTATGCTAGTTCTTAATTATGACGCAATTAATATTGTTGACATCCTAATCGATGTGACCGATTAACCGTATGCATTTAATAGGATCAAAATTCATTTTATATAACCCTGACTGCATGTATGTAATTATTCCAGCATATATGTAGGTTAATTTCATGTCAACTTTATGCATTTTAGAGGCCTTGAGAAAGTAAATGAAATAGATCTATATAATAAATTAAATTCAGGATCACGACATGTTCATGTGTTAGCAAAAATGGTATTTTACCATATGACAATAACATTAGAAGTTTATGAAAAGAGGTTGCTTAAACCAGAAACTTATAACATATATTTATGTCTCTGATAAAAAAATCAACAAACATGCATTTTAGAATATATCATTTTTCAATCAGAATTTCAAAATTGTCTGGAACACAGCTTTTAATGAAACATTATAAAAGTAATAAACCTAGAAAATAAAGGACTTATAAAATATATTTATTCTCTGATAAAACACAACAAACATGTATGTTAGAATATATAACTTTTCAAACAGAAATTCACAGCTTTTAATGAAACCTTATAATTATAATACAAATAAAGCCAGAAAATAAGGACTGTCAATCCCGAATTATAACAGGCTGATCTATTACACAAATTTTTGAAAATTTTACCTCACAGCAATGATTGTACATGAAGTGTTCATTAAATTTATAAACAATTTCATCAATCTTCTACTTATTGCATTGTTAAACATTTTCCCACATACAATTATTCTGCACGAGATTTCATTGAAAACATTTTGAAAAAAGGAGAAATTGTTCATCTTGACCCAGTTCTCCTTTTCCACAATGTTTTCAAAAATAGTATTTAAGTGTAAAGGAGTGTCAGTCATTTTTGACAGTATGTTTTTAAAAATCATCTGCTGCAGATAAAGGGTTATCATTAACTTCTTTGATGTCTACCGTAGGTTAATTGGAGAGAGTATTGTACAATCCAGATGGGGTCATATGACACTTAGCCAGATGTGTATACCACCAGCTGGTCATATGGTATTTACGACCTGCAGTGCACCTCCTTTGCTACTTAGAATTTAAATGACCTTTCACAACCATTTCCCACATGCAGACACATTTTTAAAACAGTGTGGCAATTTGATCATACGTCATAATGATAAATTTCTTCTTTTGTCAGAATGTATCCAACTCAACTTGAAACACCTATATTTTCATGTTGAAAAGAGTTGTAAACATTGTGAAAAAGGAGAAATTGTTCATCTTGACCATTTCTCTTTTTCCACAATGTTTTCAAAAATAGTTTGTAGGAGTGTCTTATTACCCTTTTTCACTTATAACTGTTTTTGAAGGCTCTGCAGCAGACACTGACAGTCTTGAACAATAGAGACAAAAGGAGAAATTGCTTAAAATATGAAAATTTCCACTTTTCCGAAATGTTCTAAACTCTTATAAATTTGATAATTTTGTAAACTCTCATTCATTGAAATATTTCACATTTTTGACAGTATGTTTTTAAAAACCATCTGCAGCAGATAAAGGGTTATCTTTAACTTCTTTGAAGTCTACCATTATTGTTAGTTGGAGAGAGTATTGTACAATCCAGATTGGGCCATATGACACTTAGCCAGATGTATATACCACCAGCTGGTCATATGGTATTTACAACCTGTAGTGCACCTCGCTTGATACTTAGAATTTGAATGACCTTTCTCAACCATTTCCCACATACAGACACATTGTTAAGACAGTGTTGCAATTGGCAATTTGATCATAAGTCATAATGATCAATTTCTTCAATTGTCAGGATGTATCCAACTCAACTTGAAACACATATATTTTCATGTTGTATATATACATGTACATGTATATTGATACATATTTATTTTAGATGCAGACTTTTTGTAAATAGATAAAACATACTGACAAAGGAGGCACTTGCTCATGATAAATATTTTCTCCTTTTGACACAAGGTTTATCAACTCTTTTCTGTTATTACACTTTAATTAGTCCCCTACCGGCGTGCCGAAGGGGACTCTTAGGTTTGCACTCCGTCCGTCAGTCCGTCAGTCCGTCAGTCAGTCCATCTGTCAGTCAGTCAGTCAGTCCGGCAAATCAGTTTTCCGCACTTTTTTTCTACATGCTTTGAGGTATTGAGCTGAAATTTTGTATATGCCTTTGTAATCATGTGTCACAGATCAAGTTCGCGTTTCCTGGGATTTCGTCAATTTTTTAATGAGTTATGCCCCTTTTTGGACTTAGTGCAAACCGGTAGGGGACTATGGTATTGCTTGCAATCCAGTTACTTGTTTTTAATAGTGATGTTTTTGGGAAAGGTTAATAAGCTTGATTTGTAAAAAAAATAGGGAATAAAGCTTGTATTCATTACTCTGCTTATGACTTATATAGTGAATTGAAATTAAAGTATGGTGCTATACTGTGTATTTTTCAAACATTGTGCCATATGAAAAATGCAAATAATGAGTAATTTCTCCTTGTGCCGCAATGTTTTCAGACCTTTTCCTTACTTAAACTTTCCCGGATAGAGATGTTCCATAATTTTGCATAGGTGTTTTCAGTGTCTCCTTCTAATTTGTTGAACGTGGGAAAAGTGGGTTGTAGGTCATTGCGGCCAACCAATGTTTCGGCTCAGCCTAGGACTTGTTGGGCCGCTATTTGAATCAAATAGGACTTTTCGGCCAGAAAGATTTAAAGTCAATTATAATGAAATAAGAAGTGTTTTCATGATTTATTTGAAAAATAGAAAGATATTTAATACACATTTATAAAAAAAAATCACTTATTTTCGCTTTATTCCCTTTTTCTAATAGAAAACAAAAATAAATATCATAAAATGACAAAAAAATGTGTAATTTCTTTGTTTATATGTATGCAATGGAAATGACAATCAGAGTAATTAGTTATAAAAAAAAACTTAACAAATTGCATATATTTATACCAAAGATTCCCAAATGTATCTACTTACATACATGTACAAGTGTATGTAAATGTTTCCTTTTCATTCAACGGTTAAATAAATAATAACAATGTAGTTTTGTTTAAAAATGTAAGAAAATGCATTTATAATATAAATATATTGTTATTCTTCTTGATAAGTTTCTATTATATATATATTAAGGAAGTTAACCCTTTCCCTCGTATAGATCCTTTCTGATGCCTAGATCCTTTCTGATGCCTCTGCAGCAGACAGCTTTTTGAAAACATGGCGACAAAGAAGAAATTGCTCAAAACAAGCAATTTCTCCTATTGTCACCATGTTTTCAGTTCTTTTTAAACTTTAACTTAAATTTAAAAGGAGTTTCCAATTTCTTTTGGGTATGTTTTCAAAGTCAAAATGTCCGAGGCCAAAAGGTTTGTTCACAAGAAAAGGTCGAGCCCCGGTAGCTCAGACGGTAGTGATGCGGGCTGTCAATCAAGGGGTTTTGAGTTCAAATCCCGGCTCGGCGAATTTTCTTTCCGACGTTTGACAAAAGTCAATGCGACATGCGGCATTCGTCTTCCACCAATGGACTAAGTCTATCAGGGAAAAGCAGCCAGCCCCTGTAGCGATGCAGGCTGTCAATCCTGGGGTTTTGAGTTCAAATCCTGACTCGGCCAACTTTCTTTCCAACGTTTGACAAATGTCAATGCGACATGCGTCATTCGTCTTCCACCAATGGACTAAGTCTATCAGGGAAAAGCAGCCAGCCCCGGTAGCTCAGTTGGTAGCGATGCAGGCTGTCATGTCAATCCAGGGGTTTTGAGTCAATGCGACATGCGTCATTCCACCAAGTTTATCAGAGAAAATCAGCCAGTTGCTTGGGAAGATTGTTGTGTGTTGTACTGGTGTGAGAAAACCATGAAACACATGAGTAGGTAAACTGGCCGCCATGATATGCCTGAACAAAATGTTTAAAACAGCGTTAAACCCCAATCAATCAATCATTCAATCACCAGGAAAGTGTTTGATAGTGAGTGAATGAGACTATCTTTAATTTTATTCTCTGTGAAAACGAGACATCCATTTAAGAGACTGACTTAACTTTGAACATTGATTGAGAGGATTAATTTTTTTTTGTACAAGAAGATGAAAACATTTTTGGAAAAAGAGTGTCACATTAACAAATGAAATAATTTCCACACTGAAATTCAACATTTTTAACTTACAATGAGCACTATGTATTGACAGTTTGCTACTCTTGTTTCAGATTAAAACTTCAACAGTGAGGGAACACATACATATTCAAACTGATAGTATTGAGAAAGAAGAAATGTACACTGCAGTTTCAGTTATTATACCATCTACTACGGTTCCAACAACTTCAACAGAAGTGTCCGCTTAACTGGTTTGCTGGAGTGAACTCATCACTACCAAAAGTATCTATCTTTTCCACCTCAATCCCAATCGTCCCCAAATCCACTATAGAGAGTCAGTCACAGACATATCCTATCCAACCCATGTGTGAGAAAGAAAATGATCAATTCAGTATTCAGACACAGACTCCATATAACCTTATTGTAAGTAGCATTTTATGTTTTTTTAATCCTTTTCTGGATAGTTGATTGATTGATTGGGATTTATCGCAGTTTTCAACAATTTTTCAGTCATATCACGGCGGCCAGGTCACCTACTTATACTTATGTTTCCTAGTTTTGTTTAAAGCATCCGGCTGCTTTTCCACATATACTATTAGCCCATTGGTGAATGACGCTTTTCACAGTGATCTTTGTCAAACGTTGGAATGAATGTTGACCGAGCTGGGATTCAAACTCACAACCTCTGGATTGACAGCCCGCGTCGCTACCAACTGCCGTACCGAGCCCGGTTTCCAGATAGTAACCGTGGCCAGAATTTGAAAACATAATGTGAAAATGACATATTATTTTTTAACCGTTTCTTAGGTACAGAATCATTTGAATGCATATATTTTACATCTGACTTTTAAAAAACATTGCAGGAAAAGTGAAATATTTCTCAGAACATGAAAACTGCTCACGTTTGAAAAAATCCAATGAGCGAATTCTTTAGAGACATGTTATTTTTTATTTCCTTACAGTTCTTTACCTTATATGATTTGTTCGGACATGTCTGATTTAAAATCACATAATGGAAGATATGCACAATTTGGTTAAATATAAGTTACATTTTTATAAACATGTAAAGAAAGTCCTGAGTTGAAAAAGTTTTAGGAAAAGGTAGAATATGTCATTAACCAAGCAAAGATTAACCATTTTCCACACACAACAAATTGGCAGCAGACAACATTGATAACATCTCGGGTAAACTCCATAAATGGAAATATAATTATTGAATAGAGTTGAAAATGTTGTCACGAAAGTGGAATTTGCTCATTATGAGCGGTTTTTCCTTTTGCCAAAATACCTTAAAAAAGTCATCTGCTGCATGTGGGAAAACAAGAGGGTATGTCAACATCTTGACAATTTTTTTGGAAAATCTCCATGTGAAAGTATTTTTATTGATAACATTGAGACAAATGGAGTAATTGCTCATTATGTGCAATTTTTCTTTTGGCCACAATGTTTTCAAATATTGCAGAGGTGTCCAAAGGTGTCTGTATGTGGGAAAGGGCTAATATCTGGATTAAATAACATTGTATTGTGTCATAAATGTCTTATAGTGCCATATATATCAGAATGATGGAAGACAATTATGTCTTGTTTGATATTATTGCTAATGGAAATTTCTTTTTTCCAGAAAAGAAGAAGTGTTGGAACCCAGTTCCAGTCTGTTACTGTGAAAGACCAATCTACACAAACTAATGATTTAAAACTTATACTTCCGGAGAAAGTCTATTCGACAAAAGAGTCATTGAATAGTACATTGCTGTCTATAGGATCTGATGATTCAGGAGACCAGGATTGGGAGCCTGAAATTGACTCTGAGGTTATATCTATGGATTATGAGGAAACTGAAAGTGGCAAAGATGCAAAGGAGACAAAATACATCGTGTTCGAGTCATGTTTAGAAGAGTTATTGTGCCAGTGCAGAATTTGTGGGTCTAAAACCTCAATAATTAAGAAAAGTAGTGGGACATTGTTGGTATGTAGCATTACCTGTTTAACATGTGGGCATTTCGAAACATGGAGAAGCCAGCCCATGTCTGGAAATATGCCCCTTGGCAATTTAATTTTAAGTGCTGCCAATATGTTTTGTGGCGGAAGTGCAAAAAAATTCCTGCAAGCACTAGACTTTGCGAATATAAATAACATGAGTTTATCCACTTATAATTCAATCCAGTCTGCCTACCTGACTCCAACTATTATAAGTGTTTGGAATATCCACCAGCAAGCAATGGTTGAGGAAATCAAGAGATCTGGGAGAGTATTAAGACTGGCTGGAGACATGAGATGCTGTAGTCCAGGTCATACTGCTAAGTATGGTTCCTACAGCCTTATGGACCTGGAGGCCGGCAAAATTTTGCACTTGCAACTGATACAGGGCTGATCATCTTTTGTGTTTAATTAAAAAAATATTCAATATTTTCTCACATACAACAAATCAATTGCATATGATATTATGAAAAAGATAACTGGTACATTTATTTTCAATTTATTGTTGTGTCATCTCGGTGTCTGAATGCAATGCAGTCAAAATCTAATTTCTGAGCATTTGAGTGATGAGCATCTACTATTGAAAGGCACTTAATACACTGCACTATCTAGAAGGGAAAAAGGTATTAGAATTGAAATTCTTCATAGAAAGTTAGACAAGAATCAAAAATGAGGAAACCCTCTTTGAATGAAAAAAATATTATAAAACTTCAAAACATTGTGTCTAAATACAAAACTGCTCGTGAACGTTTCAAATGCCACCTACTGCAGGTGTCTGAGAAAAACATCTATATTTTGAAAAGGGTTAAGTATTTTTTTCACAATTAATACAAACACACTTTTAAATGCAATTTAAACATTAAATCATTCCAGAGTAATGAAGTAAGCAGCTCATATGCTATGGAACTCGAGGGTTTGAAGAGGGCATTGAACTGGGTATCAGAGATACAGCAACTTCAAATTACAGATATTGTGACGGACCGACACAGTTCTGTGAAGAAATTTATGCGCGACGAGAGACCTTTGATCAACCATTAGTTTGATGTATGGCATGTTGCAAAAGGTATGTACGAATATTTGTTCAGCCATATCAGGCCATTTGATGCCATTGTTTTTCTTTCATGCTATTAATGGGGAAAGGGTTCATTTCTCTTGATTCAAGCCAGAGATCAACGTTTACAGGCATTCTTTTATCAATTCAAAATTTGCCATAGGTGTTTGCCAGACAAATACTAAGCAAATAATGCCTTTACAAAGTAATACTTTTGAGAATACTGATTCAGCTCAATAAAAAAAGTAGTATTCCTATATAGGGAATACTACGTTACAGACGGAACTACCGTGATCGAGTGTTAAGCGTCGGAGGAAATGAAACCGGGTGTCCCGGGTTTGATCCACAGTCATGATGGAGTGCCCATGGACAAGGCACATGTTCTAGCATAGTACTGGTTTGTTTACCCAGGGATCATGAATAAGTAAACTGTCGCAGTGATAAAACTGAAATAATGTTAAAAACGGCGTGAAACCACTTTTATTTGTCTGTTTTTCGAATAAGAAAAGAAATGGGTTATTGTGATACCATTTGCGTCATCACAAAACTTTAACCGTATCTCATAACTTAAAAACAGTTTCACATATTCAAATGAAACTTGGTACATATTTTCTTAGAAAGAATCTGCATGTTTTGCGACGGAAATTGTTTAAGTATACAATACAATAATAAATTACATTTGTAATTTCCAGGAGTCTATAAGAAACTTGTAGCAGCAGGGAAGAAGAAAGGCTGTCAAAAGGTCAAAGATTGGGCGAGATCAGTGAGTAACCACTTATATTGGTGTGCTGCTAGTAGTGATGGGGATGGGGAAATGGTTAAACAAAAATGGCTTTCAATCCTGAACCATATAGCTAATGTCCACGAAGGCCATGGAGATAAATTTCCACGATGTCAACATGGTGAACTTGAAGAAAGATCTTGGATGACAAAAGGTAAAACTATTTATATATTTGTAGTTAAATCAAGAAATTTTGTTAAAGGGTACACTACTTGACGTTTTTCCTGCCATAGGTCTGCAAGTACCGGTTTCTGTAAAAAGTGTGGGTTTAATGCGATTCTTAACATATCCCCTGCCAAACGTGAATGAGATATTGGTTGGGCGGTGTCCATCTGTCTGTCTGGAGTCTGTCTGGAGCTACATTTTAAGCTTTGTTGGATGGATTGTATTTATCATTTTTTTAGGAAAATCAATTGACCTTTTGAGGTTTGCACCAGGAAGAAAAATAATGAAAACAGCTGTCTTTATACAATGTATTTTTTTGTTTTTAAAAGCGTTTAACCATGTTTCTTTGTTTATAAGGCTTTAAACCATATGCAGAAATGGAAAAGATTGTCAATGGAAGACTTCTCAGAAATGACATAAAGAAGCTGTCACCCACAGAACAGACATCATCCCTGGAGTCTTTTCATCATGTAGTGTGCCATTTCGCATCAAAAGCTGTACATTACTTTTACTCACAAATGGAGGCCAGGTTATTCAAATTAGACAAGTACATACAAGATATTATGTTTATTTTAGTTCATGACAAACAGTAATCAAACTATTTCCATAGAAGACTTATTTGGTACAAACAATGTTTTTGTATTTTCTTGTCCGGAATTTGTCTCATGAACATTATGCTTCAGACACTGGATTAAAATTAAAAGCTCATGTTGTAACAACTCGGACTATCATTCTAGGGGTTGTTGGTTAAAACAGGATTCTGTCCATCACTTATTCTAATAATTGCCAAAGGCTATTATGTGTGGTCTACTGGTTTAAACACACACTTAAACCCTTTAAAACAGTGATAAAATCAAATGAATCAATTTATACATATTATGTGTGGTCTACTGGTTTAAACACACACTTAAACCCTTTAAAACAGTGATAAAATCAAATGAATCAATTTATACATATTCTCTTCTGTATAAATTCTACTTTTATGGCAGTGGAATTTTTTAATTTAATTTTATATCAACATGTCATAGGTAATGTGTGAATGATATGATGTTTATTTCAATCATATAACAGATTTTCCATTGATAATTATGGCTGTGAAATAAATTAAATTCTGTTATTACATGATAACTTTTTTAGGAATTCTACTTTTATGGCAGTGGATTTTAATGTGAGATCAGATGTAATGTATGAATGATATGATGTTTACTTCAGCCATATAACATCTTTTCTATTGAAAATTACTAGTACTACTAGTATGTTTGTCATATGTCTATGTCCACATTTCTGTATATTAAGAAGAGAAGTCACTACTTTCATTCTAAGCACAAAGCTGACCTTTTACATTTCAGCATTAGAAATTTACCTGTAAATACATGAATCAATTGAAACTTGATTATAATGGTGTTTGGTTTTTTTTTTCAGATTAACTCTAGCTGCTCTGCACTTTAATGAAAATGCATGTCGGGATCAAGTCATTACAAAAGATGGAAGTCACCAGTGGAGAATATTATTTCCAAAATCCAGACATGGTGAAGCCATAGCAAAGGAGGTGAAGATAGAGCAAACATTTGGTAAGATAACTCTTTCACATATGACAAATTAACATTTTAACATTGTGGAGAAAGGAGAAATTGCTGGTTTTCAGCAATTTCTTCTTTTGTAAACTATGATTTCAAAAAGACGTCTGCTACAGTGGCGTCAGAAAGCATCTATATGAGGAAAAGGGTTAAGTGTGAGGAAGTATCCAGGAAAGGAAAACATATTAACATTGTTCTATTGTCTAAAAAATCAAACATATATTTTTCCTTTGAGGGGTCAATATACACGTTTTGGGGGACTTTGAGAGAATAGATGGGAAAATCTCTGAACAGCGAAGGTTCAGACCAGCCTGTGCATCTTCTCTGTCTTGACAAGCTTTACAGAAGTTGACAGGTGCTTTTAACAAGCTTGTGTAAGATACATACGGATCTCGACTTGCACTGTTTACAAAAGTCCACTTGTTCCTTTTCCCATGTTCATTTGATTTTGATTAATACAGTGTAATCTATTTGAGAACAATTTTCTCAGTTAGTTTGAATTTGCTGAAGGACAAACAGTTAAAATAGTAAATAGACTGTATAAGTGCAGTCAAATCTTGTTATTTACTTTTTTGTGAATTATATTGCAGTTTACTGAGGATATTTGAAGCCGCAATATTCTTCTGAGGGAAAAGAGTTCCTTATTGCTGCTACAGCACATGCAGGGATGACTCGTCGTATTCTCTTTCCAAGTAGCCCATATACCCATGTGAAGCGTCTGTACGCTATGTGCCGATAGAGCATGAAAAGAATATTCAAAAAGTTATTGGTCACAATTAAATCTGGTGAAAGTACTGTATGTTGATTTGATCTGTAAAACCTTGATTGGTGAGGTTTTATCTTACACAGTGGCCAAATTTAATAAGGTAAATGTCGGGAGACTACTAGTACTCCTAACTCTATCTCACATACAAACATTTCCTCTGTAGTAGATAGCATTTAAAAACATAGTGACATTAGGGAAAATTGCTCATTATGTGCAATTTCTCCTTTTTCAAAGATGTTTTCAAAGTCGTCAATTAACAATGGTCTGGTTAATAGGTATACATGTACTTGTCTTTTCACAATATCTCTCTTAATACTCAACCAAACCCTACGTTGTATGAGAGGATTCTTCTGAGAACCCATAACATAGGTTTTTAGTATCAAATAAGTATCTTACAACATGAAAAAGTGCTGCTTATCTAGAGCTCTGAATTGGTAAACATTACAATTTGTTTTCAAGTTCAAATTCTTAATAATGAGAATTCCAGTGTATACCCTTTCCTACATACATGAAAAAACTATAAGTGAGAAAGATTTTTGAAAACATTACATCAAACGATGAACATTTTTTTCTTTTGCCACAATGTTTTCAACTGCCATCAAAATATATTTGCAAGTTGGAAAGTGTTAAACATGTTTTTAATTATAAACAACTAATTAAAAAATTATTTTGACACACACAATAAAACTGCATCTACAACTTTAACATCATCTGACAAAATATTCAAAACATCGAAAACATGTAATTAAATACGGATTCAAGTTGAAAACATTGTGAAAAACGGAGCAATAGCTCTTTTGATCACAATGTTTCAGAGGTCTGAAAAATGTCTGTAAGTGGAAAAGGGTTTATAGGGTTGATTATGATGTTATAAGTCTAGAAAATGACCAAACCAGATAATAGCTTGCTAAAATTTACAGTATTATTTATATAAAGTTTATGTTTATTATATTGTCATTCCTATTGAAAGGGCCATTCAAGTAGAAATATAGCTGAACACCTGTTGAAAATGACAAACAGTCAATTGTAAGGGCGCAACATTGCTAACTAACGAGTTATTTTCAGTTATATAACGGCGTTTCCTGGGTTAGTTACCATTACCAATCCTGACCAAAAGGCATTACTACCATTTTCAAAGTCTTTGCAAATTGGTATGACCCGACCGGGATTGAACCAGCGACCTCACATAGGTTGGACACTATACCACTGAGAAGTTCCTCTAACTAATAAGACTTAATCTATGTTCTATGCCCCACATTAGACAAGACAATCTTTGGGTTTTGTATTTAAATTTCTGTTTATTCAACAGCCAACCATAGCAAAATGGACCTCACTTTTACCACTGGGATTTGAACATTCAACCTTTTTGTGTAACCACTTAGCTATAGGGTCAGGTATATATGTAGTATTCATTCAAAGAAGTTTTAATTTGGATGAGAGTAGTTACTGAACACTTACTGATGTATTAGTTGGTTCTCTTCAAGGGGGCCTGATGTCAAAACATAATCGTAGTAGGCAACTTCCATTACATGGATGTTAAGACAATTGGAAATAAACCCCTCATGTTCAGTGATGCAGGTTGATGTCTCTTCTATTTTACCATCAACAACATTGGTTGTTTGGCAGCATTTCGCTTCTATCACAGTTGGCATGTTAATGCAGTTGTTACACCGAAACATGAATAAAAAATAAATCCATGTCTTCAAAGTGAAAATTTATCATTGAATATATACATGTATCTAATATACAGTTTCAGATTTGTGAAACTTATCATTCCTAATGATATCGGAAGTCGAAACCTGCAATCATCTTTTGATTTTATTCTCAATTGTAAGGACCCTATATTTTTAACAATTGGTTCTTGGACATCACTGATTGCATCTAAAGTCGATTTCTATCGATTGATTGAATATGATATCTAAGTCCATATTCTGTGTGTGTGTATTATATTCTATTAAAATTGAACAAAACATCAACTTTATAAATATTTTAACTTTTGTTTTTGCACATAAGTGAATTCGTCGCAAGCAAATATGCCTTAGTTTTGCATGGTAGGGTCTGGGGATATACAAATATGAAAAGGTCAGCCATCTTTAATTTTCTCAATAAAACGCTTATGCATATCATTGAATAACATATTTCATCTAACAGAATTCCTTGTTTGTATATATAATGATTCATAATAGACATGGTTTACGTGGCTTATGCAGTAGAAAATTCTCACCATATTGATACATCCGGGATTTGTTCGTCGATGTCGTTCTCGTATGAAGGATCAGAATCAGATGTGCTTTCTTCGTCGCTAGTAACTGTTTCTGAGCGTGCATTAGCGATCGGCTCGTATTGATATGGTCTTATTGGTGCGGGTTCATTAATGTCAAAGTAGGAAACATCGCTCAAGTCACTGTCTATTAAAATATCCATGGTCAATCGTATTTCTGTCGCTATAATTGTATTATGTTCAAACAGCACGAGATCAAATCTAAAGCAGTTATAACTTATTATGAGTATTAATTTATACAATGGTGGCCTTTTTATACTGATAAATTAAATTAACGGCAATTATGTTCTCAAACTTCTTAATTATCTAATTTAATAAGTAAACGGCAATTACGTTCTCGAACTTATCTAATTACAATACAATTATCTAATTAAGGAAGTTAAATAAACACTCAAAGCAAACTGTAATCAATTATAACACGGATAAATTTACAAACCCATCTGATTAATAATCTACAGCAAACATACTTGTATACAAACCTAAAAAGTGGCCCTTCCTCATAATCGGACTTTTGGACCATACATTTTTGGAAATTGGCCTTTGTTCTATTCATCTATTTAAATCCGGAGGTTCTACTGTGACGTCACAAATTAAGGGGAAATTACTTTTGTGATCTTAAAATCAGGCAAGGTAATCCATGGCATAAATGTTCGGGAATTCAAGTTAAAAAACTAAATAATGTTAGAAAATATTATTTTTCGTAATTTATATGATTTAAAACTTGTTATTATGGGTTGAACTTCAATTATATTCAATAATAAGAAAAAATAAAAACCTCCGTATATCACCTTTAAAGACGACATTGGTTGTTTCGTTGGGTGGTTGTACCAAGCACTATAAGCATTGACACAATTCAAATCAATGTGTCAAAAGGAGAAATTGCAATTTCATCTTTCGTCACATTTTGTTTACAGTCGTCTGCTGCAAATGCGTCAAAAAACGTTTACAATTGAGAAAGGGATAGAAACCCTGTAGAACAATTTAAATACCTCTATGATTTCTTCTTTCATTTTCATTTGTTCTCCTGACATTGTAAGTATTATTATGAAGGAATTCCAAATTAAGATTTAATTTAGGAACGTGTATAAATTAATTGTCTCACAATCTATATAGTATCCAAACTTAACTTTATGGATTAAACATACCAATGCAAATTAAAACTTTAGGTATCTAAAAAGATATCATGATCGTAACAACTGAATCTCTAAACACGATCTGTTGAACGCCCTCTGTAAAATTAAACAATTAAACAATATCAGTAGTATAGGGGCCTCTTTAGTTGTAAGCAAACCGGGCGCCATTGTGTTGACCTAGTTACTATTTATAGCATCTCATTTGCATAAAAGGATTGACACAATAGAGGGCGCCATTGTGTTGAGCGTCATGGTCGTAACCGCTTATCTTATAGTTAACGAGTTAACGAGAAGTTAAAGAATTGAAAACCTTCTTTTATAGGAACATTTCATTGACCTTGTCGTCGAGATCTGTAATTAGGCATTCCCCTCTCTTTAGTCCGTGTCATATCTTGTTTTGACGATCCCGCTTCCGGTCAACCAAACTTTGGTTCAAATTTTAAAAAAAACATTATTCCATGTCTTATTTTAAAGATCTTTAAAACTATTTACAATATTTGTCTATACAACATGTTCTTGCAGTTTGTTCCATCGATCTACTTTTCTCTGGGAAAAGAAGTACTTTCTTGCATTAAAACGTCACTGTTTTTTGTATTACTTAATCTGTGGCCTCTAGTATTGTTGAAGTTACGTGGAAATAGATTTTAGAGATTTATCTTATTGACCTTATTTATTACAAGACCACCTTTTTATCTCTCATGTCGGCTCTGTGTTTTTGTGTATATATAACTATCAATTGTACGAAATGAAAATTCATGTATTGACTGTTTATACAATTGTTTCGCGATGTAGAAAACTGTAGCGCAATTGCCCCTTTTGCCGTGCCATACCAAATACTTGAGATGTAATTGCTTTCCCTCCTTTGCGTTCAGGATTTTGGGGTTAGCACTATGACTGACTCCTTTGTGTCAGGATAAGTGAACCAGTAGTACTGGGAACTTACCCACGAACCTCTATGATATAACTGAAAATATGTTGAATGCGGTGTAAACACACTACACATTTATGTCAACAATGAAATTAGAACCCTAACTTTTCTAATAATCTTGATCACTTGATGCGGTGTTGTTTATAGGACCAATCGAATGGAAAACCGATTTTAAGAATACCATCCCTATCAGCCTGCGATGTTGCCCACCGAGGCAATATAAAAGAACATTCCCTGCGATATCAGTAATATAGGGGCCTCTTTGGTTATAAACGAACCAGGTGCCATTGTGTTGACCTAGTTACTATTAATAGCATATCATTTGCATATCAGGATTGACACAAGAGAAATGATAAAGAGCAGATAAAAGAAGAAGAATAACAACAACAACAAAAGCAACAACAACAACAAGAGGAAGAGGAAGAGGAAGAAGTAGAAGAGAGAGAGAGAGAGAGATGGTAGGATAGAGAGGGAGATAGAGATAGAGAAAGCGATAGGGAGAATTTGGATCATTTCACTATTTAGTTCTTCTTATAAAAGGCATGTCATTTACAATGAAGAATCAATTGTAAAATATTATTATATATTTATATATATATATTTAGAGAGAATGAGAGCGAGAGAGAGATAGAGAGAGAGGGGGAGATAGAGAGAGAGAGAGAGGAAGAGGAAAAGACAGCGAGAGAGAGCGGGAGAGAGAGAGAGACAGAGATAGAGAGTGAGAGAGAATGCGAGAGAGAGAAGAAGGTATATGGAGAAGGAGACACACATCGAGAGAGACAGCGAGAACGAGACAGAGAGAGAGAGACAGACAGACAGATACAGTCAGATAGAGAGACATTTCACTATTTTGTTCTTCTTCTGAAATGCATGTCATTTACAATGAAGAATCAATTGTAAACTATGATTATATAAAGAGAGAGAGAGAGAGAGAGAGAGAGAGAGAGTAAGTTAGAATGAGAGCGAGAGAGATATATATAGAGAGAATGAGACAACGATAGAGAGAGAGGAGGAGAGGGAGGAGAGACAGAGAGATAATGAGAGAGAGAGACAATGAAGAGTGAGATGGGGGAGAGGATAGAGAGAGAGGGGGGGGGGGGGGCGAGAGACAGAGAGACAGCGAGTAAGAGACAGGGGGCGAGAGAGAGAGACAGAGAGTGAGATGGAAAGAAAGATAGAGAGAGATATATATATATAGAGTGAGAGAGAGGGGTAGCGAGAGAGAGATATAGCGAGAGATGGGAGGAGAAAGATAGAGAGAGACAGAGAGACAGAGAGTGAGAGAGAGACATAGACATAGAGAGGGAGAGATGGAGTGAGAGAAAGCGGCGCGAGAGAGAGACAGAGAGAGAGAGAGAGACAGACAGAAATAGAGAGGTATTGAGAGAGAGAGAGAAAGAGGGGGGGCGAAAGAGAGGGGGCGAGAGAGAGACAGAGAGAGAGAGAAAGGGGGAGATGGATATAGAGAATGAGACACACATAGAGAGAGACAACGAGAACGAGACAGAGAGAGACAGATAAAGAGAGAGACAACGAGAACGAGACAGACAGAGAGAGACAGATAAAGAGAGAGACAAACATAGATACAGAGGGACAGAGAGAGACAGAGAGAGTGTATTTCACATAAAGACAACATTGTTTGTTTCGTTGTGTGGTTGTACCAAGCACTATTAGCATTGACACAATTCAAATCAATGTGTCAAAAGGAGAAATTGCAATTTCATCTTTTGTCACATTTTGCTTACAGTCGTCTGCTGCAAATATGTCAAAAAACGTTTACAATTGAGAAAGGCATAGAAACCCTGTAGAAAAAACCAAAATACCTCTATGTTCACTTCTTCACTTCTCGTGACATTATAAGTATTATTATGAAGAAATTCCAAATTAAGATTTGATTTTAGAACGTGTATAAATTAATTGTCTCACAAGATATATAATTAAATTAAACTAAACTTCATAGATTCAACATACCAATGCAAATTAAAATTTTAGGTTTATAGGGCGCCATTGTGTTGACCTTGTCACTTTTATATAATGACTGCGCATGCGTGGTGGCCATCTTTTGAATGACATCATAGGTCTATATTTAGAACGATATCATAGGTTAATATTTAGAATGATATCAAATGACTATTTTTAAAAAGCTTTAATAATGGAGCAAGTGTTCAGCAGAAACCTTCAGGCGAGACCACCAACGATTTGTCTTCAGCTTCTACCAATATATTCTAGCGGGTATGTGGGTTGAAACCCTCGAAAATAATGGCGGGGAAATTCGACCGAACCTTTGCTACATTGTTTCGGGAAACCTAACATGAGACATCCATACGACACGATATATCCCTTTTGTATGTCGTATAGTCGAGCCGAAGCACACAGTTAAACATGTATGGCAAAGCAATAAATTTAACGTCTTACCTCTAGAACGTACAGATCTCAAATGACAAATGCACATGTCCTAACACCTGATCTATTTTTCGACTCATTATTTCACAATCACCATCGGATATTTCATCAGAAACACCCCAGGTGTGCAAACAATAGCCCATTGAAATTGTCTGCGTCTGTTGATTTAACGCCGGACACGTTTACAATGCCCTATTGACATGTCAAAAGTTAATCCCCTTTAAAGGTGCCACAGTGTCTGCGTTTGAACACCTGCAACGATAACGTTAACACTTGCCTGAGAATAACACTTTACAATGCTGTTCAAAAGTTTACCCTACATGATGAAAGTTATTATTATGTCTAAATTCAGTTTTTAACGAATTGAGCCACCGTTTACGCTTTAACTTTTTGTTTTATGCTATCAAATGATAGAAGACATCAAAACCTTTTATTTAAACTCGGGGTTGTAGAGAAACTTTTCAACTGTTTTCGAGTTAATATGAAAGATTTTTAAACCCAAATATGAACTTGCTCCGATCCCCGTGTGTAATGTAATGTTAGAAAGATCTCGTCGCGATCTTTTTAAATCCGAAAGAATTATTGTCCTAGGACTATTCGTTCTCTAGTAATCGGAGTTTAAATTAAGTTAGTACGTTATAGCGTTAACTTTTAGGTAAGTCTTTTTTGGCACTCAAATCTTAAAACGATGATATCTCCTTTATTCAATGACCGATTGTAGTTGTGTTTGGACTCGTTGAAAAGGGTTTCGTAAACTCTGTCGATTAAGGAGGTCAAATCGGAAGTTTGATGTGTGCGTAAACCAGAAGTGATGTCATTATATATTACAATGGTCATATCTTCCTTAGTTCTGAACCGATGGTTACAATTTGTATATCATGTGAAAGCTCTCATCGAGATATATCCGAATTTGAAAGATATTATATATTATATTCAAGTATACTGCATTTTCAGTAATATGTATTATTTGATACATAACTTTTACAATCTGCTTTCTTTATTTCCTTTGTTTTGTACAAATAAATGCTATAGGTTTAGTAGTATATCACATGTTCCTATATTTTTGATTACTTTCATCTAAGAGAATCTTTATGAATATACTAAAGTTAATTAGTTGGATATATTCTGTTGATATAACAAGAGCTTTCAAAAGACATCATGCTAGACTATTTGGCCATTTAATACTGTAGTCAACAGTTGTTACTGAGATAGTGACTTGATAGTATAGAACTATACATCAAGTTTGATATGTGTTATTTGAAAAGCATCTGCTGTTTGTGAGGAAAGGCATTGTATGTTAAACTTTAACCCAAACTTCAAAGTAAAAAAAGAGACATAATGTGCTTTATATGCTGGATAGAGTTATTAGACTTGATTGTTTGTATAGGTGTGATGGTTTGGAATATTTGTATAAAGTTTCAATGCATCAAGTAGTTACTAGGATATGAACTCTAAATGAAATTGCACCTTAAACTTAAACCTGAATTTCTTAGTCAAAAAAGGGCCATAACTTGCATTAAATGCTAGATAGAGTTATATAACTTAATAATCTACATATGTGTGCTAGTTGGAAAGGGTTGTATTAAGTTTAAATGCAGTGCATCAATTAACTAATGAGATATGGACTCTTAATGTAGCTGCACGCAAAACTTTAACCAGAATATTTCTGTAAAAATAAAAAGAATTGTATTCAAGTATTCAAATATGATGTAGAGTTTTGGGACTTGTCCTGCAAGGTCATAAGATGAAGTCCAAGATTGTGAAGTTTCAAAGCAATAGCAACTTTGGTTTTGAGAAAAAGCCTTGCGTGCAAACTTTAACCAAAGTTGCAACTCCGCCGCCGACTCACAAGTGAGTGTAATAGCTCTCCATATTCAAAAGAGAATGCCACGAGGAGCTGCACATATTCTCTTGGTAAAGAAGCCTTCTAGAAAATGTTGAACAATTATTTTCGGTCATCACAAGGTGTCTCAAATATATCTTTCATGTATGCCACTTTTCAACTGTAGGGCTTGCATGAGTGTGTACCAGTTAATAATAGTACTCATACAAATAAATTACCCAATTCTATAACAATGGTTGTTTAACAATTTGACTGGACAGTCTTCTAAATTTATTTTACCATTACTGGCATTTTGGTCCGAGCTGTCTTTGACAATTAACCTTTTCCTGTGCATCACATGGAAAAATATAAATAATGCAAGTGACCAATTTGGAACAATGTAAAGTTAGCAGATCACTTTCATCGCAAACATCTCTGCAGCAGATGACCTTTAAAAATATAGTGCTGAAAAAAACATTAAAATGAGCAATTTATCCTTTGCTCACAATGTTTTTAACCCTATATCACTGGCCAATTATTTAAGTTTAGTCTTCAGATACTTCAGATTCCGATCTTCAGATACTTCAGATTCCCACATATAGACACTTTCTGGTGCCTTTTGCAGCAGACAACTTTTGAAAACATGGTGACAAAGGGAAAATGTGCTCATTATAGGAAAGTTGAAAACATTGTTGCTAAAAGAGAAATTTCTTCTTTAGCGACAATATTGTCAATTTTTTTCAGTAATTATTCCTTTATTGATAGAGATCTTTATACTTTCCTTAGATGATTTCAAAGTCGTCTGCAGCAGTTTTGTTGTATGTTGGAAAGGGTAACAGTAGTCAACTCTTACACGTTACAACAAAACTGCAGTAGACAAATTTTAAATAATAAGTGAAAATAAAGGGAAAAACTCTCAATTGAAAGTCATGCAAATGTACACCATTTGGCTTACTGGGTATGTCTACCCTGTAAAAATGATACATCAAAGATCAATATTTATATGTTTATGGTACTGGTAAGTGAAATTATTACTCTTATTTTATCACAGAATAATGATTCTAATATTTCAAGACAACTTATGAACAGTTTTAATATTTTGACTATAATATCTATTGTCTAGAGTTCAGCACCTGAAACCCTTTCCCACATATAGACACTTATGAAGCTTCTGAAAACATTGTGACAAAAGGAGAAATTGCTAATTACAAGAAAGAAGTTGAAAAGATTGTTGCTAAAGGAGAAATTGCTCCTTACTAGCAATTTCTCCTTCAGCAACAATATGTTTATTAACCTCTTTCAGTAATTATTCCTTTAATCTTCGTGTTTTGCTTAGATGTTTTCAAAGTTGTCTGCTGTAGTTTTGTTGTATGTGGGAAAGGAGACAACTCTTTCACGTTACAACAAATCAGCAGTACACAACTTTTAAATAATCCGTGGAAATAAATGGAAAAGATACATATATCAAATTTCAATTTTGTAAAAAGTGGCTTGAAACATTTGGCAGTCATTTTTTATTACCATTGCAATTTGCTGAAATATTCGGCAAACTGATCTGACAAATATAAAAAAAAAAACGGTCCATTCTATTCATTTTTTTGGTAATGTTGAGTCTTCATTTCTTGAAGAAATTGGGAATTTGTTTCTTCAATTTTCTCCATTAACTCATCAACACTTGCACGTTTGCGCTTTTTCTGATTTACAGTGGGCTTATTTTATTAACACTATCTGTATTGTTTTCTGATTCTGTTTTGCAGTCATAAGTTGCCTTTGGAGCTGTTCCTGCTTTATGACCATACGCCTCCTGAAACATTTCAAAATATTTCTAAGTATGCTTACTATTTCCAGTAGAAGTTCTCTAACACTTTCCTGTACTTCTTCTTCATAGTTTTAAATTTATTTCTGGCCTGATTTTAAAAGCGTTGATGCCAGCATCATTAAGCTGAACAGTTATTTTTGCCTACAAGATTTCGTGATTTTCAGCTGAATCGAAGTATACTTTAAACAATGTAATTTCCTGTTCTTATGTCACACATTTATAATAGTCAACTACAACACATTAATTCATGTGTCAACTTATTATTATATTTTGTAATATTACTGTACCAAGAGCTTATAATTTTAAAGACATAATTAATGATATAAAACATATATTTATAAAACATAAAAAACACATATCCACAGGTTGCTGTATGGTTGTCTGATTGGTATGGCTAGACTAAGTGAAGATGAGTGGAAAAAGTTTTGACCTATTTCTATTAACCGTCTTGGTGGTATAGTGGTTTAGCGTCCATCTCGGGAGCAGAAGATTGTGGGTTCTATCCCCGGACAGGTCATACCAAAGACTTTAAAAATGGTAACAGTGGCTGCCCTCCTAGGAAATCAGGGTTGCATCGTTTTCATTACCACTGATGTGCTGAGGGTCAGGAAAAATGAACCCGTTGTACTGGTAACTTAACCAGGAAATGATGTTATATAACTGAAAAAGTGTTGAAAGTGGCGTAATAAACTAATCAATCAACCTATTTCTATTAATAATTTGATAAGTATTGTAAATATTTAACATACTTTTACTTATTCCTTGGCCTCCAGTTACGGCACTTATAATATCTTTCTTGGTTTGAGGGTCTGAAAACATTGAGAAGAATTTAAGAGTTCATGAAATGTATCTGATGGTTCCTGGGATATGTGATGTCTACAAAAGGAGCTTGCCTAGCTTTACAAAGGCCTTAGCCAGATTAATTAAACTAAATGCATCTACACTCAAACAAGTCTACGTCAGGCTCTTGATTATAATAACCGTAATGTCATTCTAACATTCTAGCAGTTTTAGCAAAGTTATGGAACTGGGATAATGCCGACATTATGTAGGTAAATATGACGTTAAAATGATCCCTCAGTCTGAATGTCAAACTGTGATAAAATCAGGGACGTAGATAAGAGCAGAGACGTAGATAAGAGGGATAAGTAACTAAGTTGTATACTAAAATATCACCAGTCCCAACATTTGTAGCAAGTAAAACTCAAACACTATTGAAGATATGAATAAAATCAAAAAAATCTTGAAGTTCAAACATTCTTCTATTGCAGTAGATAAAAATATTTCAATATACTATACGTTTTGATAATATTTTATCCTTATGAAAAATGTCAGTCTATTAATTTCTGAACAAAATTATAATAAATCAGAAATCACAATAATCTTTTAAACCAGTCATTATTCAAAATACAAAAAATTCCAGTTGTTCATTTTATCTCTAATTTTAGTTGAAATTTTAAGCTTTCACAATATGTATGTTTTGTTTATATGCCAAATGTGATTTCAAAGTTTTATTTACTACAAAATGTGAACATTTGGACAAGTTATTTCTCCATGTGATATTTTAACCATATAACCGGTGTACAGGTGGAATTGCTTATCCCTCTTATCAGGGACGTAGATAAGAGGGATAAGCAACTCCACCTGTACACCTGTTGCCCGGTTACCATATCACACATAGAAATAAAATTGTCCAAATGTTCACATTTTGTAGCAAATAAAATATTATAAATAGTATACGCTACCGATTCTTAATCAATAGGAAAACAAATCAGACCATGTTAGAATAATAACTGACAAACTACCAATTGAGAAAGCTTTTAACAAATGATGGTAGAAATTAGAAAAATACATACCACAGTCTGGAGACCTGATCATCTCAAACAAGCTTCTCTTAATTAAGGCAGTATGCCGCTTGCCTTCTTTATCTGTTACTGTCACTGACACACTGAAAATTATTGAAATGCAAATTTCATTAATTGATTTCACCGGGGACGTAGGTCCCTGATTACAAATGCATGAATGGTTATATTTGTAGATCTACTTTAGAAAGAAAATATGGACGGTTGATAAGATGTCCATAACGATGCTCAAATAAACCGGATAATTTAATCACAGTCGTTTTTAATCATATGTTATAACTGATTCACATACTTCACACAAAAGATCATGCGCTTTGTGAGATATATCCACGTAAAGCAGCACTACCTACTGAAGAACGACACAATTGCTATCATATAAGTAACAGAAGCTAACGTTGCGTTTTTTGTCATCGATTCAAACATTCTATATTCATAATTAATATTTAATAAACAAATAAAAGACACTTACAGATTTCCGTGGCTTGCTACAGCATTGTTGGTCGCCATTTTGAAATGCTAGTAACCCCAGGCTTGAGGTGGGTTATTAGGATTCGGGTCAAAAGGTCGAAATGACGTTACTAAGGTTAAAGTGTCAAATGGATTCCGAGTGCACTCGGGCTGTTCTCGGATCCCATATGAACTCGCCCATAGTTATTTATTTTCATTTGAGGACCCGACTGATATACATCGTTTATTTTTTTCATTTGAATACCCGAATAAAATAGATAGTTATTTATTTTCATTTGAGTACTCGACTGATATACTTAGTTATTTTTTAGTCATTTGATTACCCGTTTGAACAAAATAGTTATTTATTAGTCATTAGATAAACATAGTTATGTACAAGTCATTAGATGACCGTCTGATGTACGTAGGTATGTATTAGTCATTTTAAAATCCGACTGATATATAGTTATGTATTAGTCATTATAGTACCTGACTGATATATATAGTTATTCATTAGTCATAACAGTACCTGACTGTTATACGTAGTTATTTATTAGTCATTTGAGTACCCGACTGATAAACGTAGTTATTTATTAGTCATTTGAGTACCCGACTGATATAGGTCGTTACTAATAATCATTAGAGTACGCGACTGATATACATAGTCATTGACGCTGCGTGGATGCGCGGCGTCAGTATGGGATAGGTTTTAATTTTGTACCATGGGGTGACGTAATCGAAAAGAGAGCAACCAACATTATTATTGTTAAGTAAAACTCTATTATATGTTTGAAAAAAGCATCCTTTATGAATCAATAAATTGTATTGACTGATTTAAGAAACAAAAAGATGCAAAATATGTATGTCTTCTACCGTTATTTCAAATCTTTAAACACATTTAATTTGTATTTAATAACTTTTCCCCAACTTCCTAGGCTACGCTTTTTTAATAGTTTGATTTACGACCCTGACGAGCTCCTAGGCTACGCTTTTTTAATTGTTTGGTTTCGGGCCTCGAAATTCGTGTGACATTTTTGCCTATTTATAAAAATCTGTTAGATTTCTAAACTTATAACGTTCCTCTCCATACAGTGTGTTCATCCTGTCCATTGTATTTTTGCTATATTTTGACTATACATGTGAACTTTTTCTTTTAATTTCATAGATGCTCAATTTTGATATTTTCTTTAATTTGCTTATACAATCGACTATTTTTAGAATGGAATTTTGGAAGGGAGTTAACTCTCGAGTACAAAGGATATAGGACATCTCGACCGGGTAGTTAATCCCATTTGCATATTCGAACAAGGAACTCTAGTAATTCGCTAAAAAAACAAAGAAAAGTGGGATGTGAGTCTTTGGTGCTGTAATGGTAGATATAAGAATGGACTTTGATTTGATACAGGTTTGTGGCTTCTGTTTAATGCTGGGAAAGAACCCTAACCCAAAATGCTATAATGGTCGCCTATGTAAAATGAATTGCTTCCCTTTGACCTTATATATTAGTCATTTGAGTTCCGGTATGATATACATAGTAAGTTATTAGCCGTTAGAGTACCCGTCTGATAAACATAGTTATTTATTAGTCGGTTGAGTACACGTCTGGTATATACAGTTATTTATCAGTCAGGTGAGTACTCGTCTGATATATAAAAATATGTATTGGTCATTAGAGGACCCGACTGATATATATATATATATATATATAGTTATCTATTAGTCATTTGAGTTCCGGGTGATATACAAAGTTAGTTATTAGTCGTTAGAGTACCTGTCTTATATACATAGATATGTATTAGTCATTTGAGTACCCGACTGATATATATACTTATTTGTTAGTCAGTTTAGTACCAGTCTTATATACATTATTATTTATTAGTCATTTGAGTACCCGTCTGATATATACGGTTAGCTATTAGAACGTCGATATATATATCCGCACCGGTGTTATTATTGTAGAGAAATCGCATCGAGTGCACGAGGTCGCGCATTTGATCCCCGTCTGGATCATACCATATATATGAAATGGTAGTAATGTCATTCTTTATTTGATTATCAGGATCATGGAGTAAGCATTAGTTTAAACTTATTTATTTTTACATTGATTGCGAAACAAGCTTTAAGCTTATATTAATCACACTCGATGTCTGCTTCCTGGATACTTGGCCAATTATCGCGCCGTTTGAGTGGGAAAATCCTAAAGGCAGAACCCGCTCATCACGGGATTAGAACCCGGGACCTGTGGCACAAGAGGCCGACGCTCTACCTCTGTACCACTGTCTTCCACATAAGCATTAGGACTGAACGCTGGTTTCTGGATAAATGGACAAGTTATACTGGTAACTTACGCAGGAAACACCGTGGTATAACTGAATAAGAGGCCCAAGATGGCCATTATCACTCCACTGCTTTAGACAAAAAATACATCACCATAGCCATATACGGCAAAACAGCCTAGGACCCTGTTGCCATGTTTAACGCATAATCAACATGGTTTGAAGGAATCTGAAAGTCGATCATCCAAGATCTGAATCTATACTGTCCAACAAAAGACAAATTGTAGCTTTCCCATGGACGGGAACATTTCTCATTTGTCAACATTGCTTTACAGGTTCGTCTTCTGCAGAAACGTCAAATGTCTATTTTGTTATTTTTGGTGTTTAATGACTCTTTCAACCATTTTTCAGATATATCACGGCGTTGCCTGTGTAGTAGTACTAGAAATTACAGACCCATTTATGGTAATAACAGCTAGTCAGTCGTAATGCTAACCCCACAATCCTGACCGCCATGGAGGTTAAGCCGTTACAGCCAATTTCAATGCACATGATTTTGATATGGATACTCTACTACGACTCGAATTATGGTTTAACGACGTTTTCAACATTATTTCATTTATTTCACAGCGAAAGTTCACTTATTCATGATCCCTAAGTAAATAAACCAGAACTAGGCTAGAAGAAAAGTGTCATGCACAAACAACTTCACCATGACCGCCGTGACTGCGGATCGTAGCCTCGACGCCCAGTTCTAAATCCCCGAATCTAATCACGCGGCCGCGGCAAGTAATACTTGTAATAGCATTGTATACGGGGCATTTACAAAGGCTATGTACTTATATTCTCAAAAGTTGACTCCTCAAAGACAAAATGTCGGGTTTCTTTTAAATACATAGGAATATATAGGAGAAAGACTGACTCCTCAAAGACAAAACAGCAGGTTCCTATTTAATACAAAGGTATACGTAGGAACAAAGTTGACTCCTCAAATCAAAATGGCGGATTCCTATTGAATATATATTAAACACTTTGGTCTAGGGTCATGCCCTGTACTAATACAAGCGGAGAAGAAGGTCTGTTCCAGGGGAAGAGTTCAAAACAGTTATAGTGGTAAGCGTCTGGAATTTGAAACCGGGTGTCCCGTTTCAATCCCCAGTCGCGATGCTGTGGTCATGGTGGAGTGCCCTTAGGCAAGGCACATTTCCTAGTCTAGTACTGGATTGTTTACAAAAATTCAAATCAGTTTTGTACAAAATTGCCCGTCCAAGCGAACAGATACAAGTCGGCATTTCTGAACAGTGAAGGCTCAGTGAACTATGTCTATCTGTTCATACGTATCATAATCTACACACAATCGAATGTGATTGCTTGTTTCGCAATCGATGTAAACTAAATAAGCTTAAACTTACTTAAACTAATCTACACAAGTTGGAAGAAATTTCTAAATACTTCAACAAGGTAGAAAGTGATCAGGCTATACAGATGCAGTTGCTTATCTAAATCTACATTTTTCAGAAAAGCCAACTTGTACCTTTTTCTAACGGATGGGCTAAAATTAAACGTGTTTCAATTCATTGTGGGAAAGATGTCCTTTGCTCATGATGCAGGATGAAATATTACTATGTTCGATTTCCATACCATAGTTACATATAGAATAGTATATTGCAATAATGTTTACCTCAATAGTTGGAACCTTGTTCTCTTTTGGCTTCTCCTTGCTTATAAGGGGAGTCTGAAATAAATTTAATATGCTAATTTTGCTGTTTTAACTTCATCATCATGAAAATGTTCTGATATTTATATGAATTGAGGTTTGGAAATGTCCTACATGGCCGTCTTGCATGTTCATGCGTTGTTATGATATATAGTAGGGGACGGGTTTGGAACCGATTGGTGTAATGAGTGTACACTTGTAGCAAGTAAAACTGAAACAAAGAGATGTCAGTAAGACACTGCGCTCGACTATTCCAACTCTTATAAGTATAGAATAGTATATTGCAATAATGTTTACCTCAGTATTTGGAACCTTGATCTCTTTTGGGTTCTCCTCGCTTACAGGGGATGTCTGAAATAAATTTAATATGTAAATTTTGCTGTTTTAAATTCATCATCATGAAAATGTTATGATATTTATATGAACTTCCTACATGGCCGTCATACATGTTCATGCGTTGTTATGGTATAAGTTCGTGACGGGCTTGGAACCGGTTGGCGTAATGTGTGTACACTTGTAGCAAGTAAAGCTGAAACAAAGAGCTGTGAGTAAGACAACGCGCTCGACTAATCCACCTCTTATTAGTTACTGAGACATGGACTCTAATGTAGTTGCATGCAAAAACAGAACTTCTAAGTCAAATAATAAAGGGCCGTTATTTTCATTATATACACGATAGAGTTATCTAACTTGAGTATATACATAGAAGTGATGGGTGGGAAGGGCTGTATAAGGTATCAGTTGTATCGAGTAGTTACCGAGATTTAGAATCTTAATGTAGTTGCACGCAAAACTTCAACCAGATTATTTAAGTACAAAAGGGCCATAATTTGCATTGTATGCAGGGGACGAGTTATCTTACTTAAGTGTATACATTGGTGTGATGGTTGGGAAGGGTTGCACAAAGTTGCAATGCAATGCATCAAGTAGTTACTGAGATGTGGACTATAAATGCACTTTCACGCTAAATTGTAACAACATCTTCTAAGAAAAGAAATGGTCATAACTTGCATTATATGCAGGATACGATTATCTAACTCGATTGTTGAAATTGTTGTGATGGTTTGGTAAGGTTCTATAAGGTTTTAATGCTATTCATCAAGCAGCTACTGAGATGTAATTGCATGAACAATGTTGACCACAACGTCTAAGTAAAGAAAGGACCATAATTTGCATTATATGCTCGATAGAGTTTTTCTAACTTAAGTATTTACATTGAAGTGATGGTTTGAAAATGTTGTATTCGGCCTATGGCCATTGTAAAATATATAAATAGTGATCATTAATACGTTGTGTGTCCAAATGTTGACGGACAGGTATGTGGCAACAGTGCTCGCGGAGCTAGTCATGAACTAAGTAGGACATTTTATTACCAGTCGTGCGTCCAATACTGCGCGAAAAACATGCTATTTCTGACAGCACCGACAATCTAAGCAGCGCTTTAATATAAGGCTGGACCCCACACCTCTATCCTTATACCAGATTGGTATTGAGAGACTAAGAGTTGGGGGTTTATCCCCGGGAAACAGAATATCCGTTTTCAGTCGTGTATTGTTTAAAAAAATAACAAGCGTAGCGTGACCGACGCATTTACCCACATAGGATACTAACCCTTCCAACATACAACAAATCTGCTGCAGAAGACTTAGAAAACATACTCGAACTAACTCCCTTTAAATGAAAGAACAATAATTGAATATATTTGAAATCATGCTGTCAAAAGGATCATGGAGTAAGCATTAGGACTGAACACTGGTTTCTGGATAAATGGACAAGCTTAACTGGTAACTTACGCAGGAAACGCAGTGGTATAACTGAATAAGAGGCCCAAGAGGGCCCGTATCGCTCCACTGCATTATACAACAAGAGTGATAGTGCCGCCACAATATACGCCGCCACAAAATATAAAAATCAAGATTGGTCCTTTTAATTATTGCTTTTAACATGTCTGTATACATAAGCTCAAAATGAAGTCTGTGAGACCAGTTAGCTTAGCTGGAAGAGACAGGGACCTGAGATCATGGTGTCCTGGGTAGTAGGTTCGATCCCTGCAGGGGCAGCCGGGTGTTTCCTTGAGCAAAACAGTTTATCCACACTTGTTCAGAGTTGAAAGTCTTACTCTGTTTACCAGCCTAGCTGACTTTGGTACTAACTAAAGAAAATAGGATACATATAAACCGAGATAGAACCCTATAGAGGCTTCCGATATGAAAGTAGGTCAAATGGCAGTGTCGATATGTATCCTTTTTTACTTCTGAGCATAACTCTTGCAAAAATCACTCTATCGGATAATCCCTGCTTTATGCACTTCTACCTGTTTGGAAACTTGAGTTGCGTTCTCAAGTGAATATGCTATAGAGACCAAGTTTCGAAAGGCATAACTATTGCAAAGATTGCTGAACCGGAAAATCCCTGCTTCATGCACATCTACCCATTATAGTAATGATATTGACCAAGTCTTGAAAAGATTCAGTCAGAAACGTAGGAAGAGTTGCGTTCACAAGCCGCAATATCAATCAGCTACAGAGACTAAGTTACAAGGGACATAAATCTTGCAAAAATCAATGAACCGGAAAATCGCCGCTTCATGCACATCTACCCATTATAGTCATGACATTGACCAAGTTTTGAAAAGATTCGGTCAGAAACCTAGGAGGAGTTGCGTTCACAAGGCTGCAATATCAAACAGCTACAGAGACTAAGTTACAAGGGACATAAATCTTGCAAATATCAATGAACCGGAAAATCCCTGCTTCATGCACATCTACCCATTATAGTAATGATATTGACCAAGTTTTGAAAAGATTCAGTCAGAAACGTAGGAAGAGTTGCGTTCACAAGCCGCAATATCAATCAGCTACAGAGACTAAGTTACAAGGAACATAAATCTTGCAAAAATCAATGAACCGAAAAATCGCCGCTTCATGCACATCTACCCATTATAGTCATAACATTGACCAAGTTTTGAAAAGATTCAGTCAGAAACATAGGAGGAGTTGCGTTCACAAGGCTGCAATATCAATCAGCTACAGAGACTAAGTTACAAGGGACATAAATCTTGCAAATATCAATGAACCGGAAAATCGCCGCTTCATGCACATCTACATATTATAGTTATGACATTGACCAAGTTTTGAAAAGATACGGTCAGAAACGTAGGAGGAGTTGCGTTCACAAGAAATGGACGTACGGACGGACGGACGGACGGACGGACGGACGGACGGACGGACGGACGGACGGACGGACAGACGGAGAAGATGACGCCAATATACGACCGCCTCCGGCGGCGTATGAAAATAAATCACTATAGCCATATACGGCAAAACAGCCCAGGCCACTGTTGCCATGTTTAACGCCAAATTAACATGGTTTGAAGGAATCTGAAAGTCGATCACCCAAGGAATATTTCATTAAATCATTTGAAATCATCGACATACTTTCGGAGAAGGAGATTTTTAAAGTTTTCACTATAACCATATAAGGCAAGACAGCCTCACACCCTGGTGGCCATGTTTTTCAATCAATCAACATGGATTGAAGGAACCTGATAGAGGGTCACACAAGGATCATTCCTACAAAATCATTTGAAAATCGGCAAAATACTTTCGGAGTACAAGATTTTTAAGTTTTCACTCAGGCATATAAGGCAAAACAGCCCCGCTCCCTTGCGGCGATGTTTTTTGACCAATCAACATGGCTTGAATGAATCTGATAGAGGGTCACACACAAAACATTTCCACATAATTATTTGATAATCGGCCGACTAGTTTGGGAGGAGAATTGTTTTAAGTTGTTTCTTTCTGTTGACATGGAAACCAGAATTCTGCATTGTTCAAAAGAAAATGAAGGAATTCTGATGAGGACATTGAGAGGGTGCTTTCTCTGAAGTTTTATCTCAATAGACCCACTGGTTACACAGGAGAATATGTTGACGCACGCACGAACTCACGGAAGGACGTACGCACGATGGACAATTTGCAATGACATAAGCTTAAACTTGTTGAGGGCCGAGTTAAACACCATACAAGAAACGAACTAAACATAAACAAGAGGGCCATGATGGCCCTATATCGCTCACCTGATTTAATAGAACTTCAATAGCTTTCAAAGATTTTACTCTATACACATTTGGAAAACAAACAACCTCCCTGGCGGCCATGTTTTTCAACGGATCAGATTTATTTGAGTAACCTTGGAAGAAGGTTACCCAAGGAACATTTGTGCCAAATAATCTTTAAATCAGGCAGATGCTTTTGGACAAGTAGATTTTTAAGGATTTTACAATGCACATATAAGGAAAACAAGCCCCGCCCCTGGCGGCCATGTTTTTCAATGGATCGGAAATATTTGAACAATCTTGGTAGAGGGTACCCCAATGAACAATGGTGCAAAATAATTTTCAAATCGGGCCAATACTTTTGGACAAGAATATTTTAAAGTTTTAACAATGCACATATAACGAAAACAAGCTCCGCCCCCTGGCGGCCATGTTTTTAAACGGATCGGAAATATTTGAACAATCTTGGTAGAGGGTACCCCAAGGAACATTTGTGCAAAATAATTTTCAATTCGGGCCAGTACTTTTAGCCAAGAAGATTTTTTAAGATTTGGCAATTTTCCCCTTTTCTGATGCCGCAGCAACCAAAGTTCTACTTGGAATGAAATTCTTTGAACAACTTTGAAAGAAGACCACCCAAGGACCATTCCTGTGAAGTTATTTTGAAATATGTCCATTGGTTTGGTAGAAGAAGTCATTTGTAGGAAATTGTTAACAGACGGACAGACGACGACGACGACGACGACGACGACGGACGCCGGACGGTGAGTGATCACAAAAGCTCACCTTGCACTTCGTGCTTAGGTGAGCTTAAAAGATAATATGCAAGGCGAAATGAATTTGAAATGAAATTGTTTTTGCAAACACTACATATTAAAGTGAGTCCGATGATACTTAGATCGTAACGAGCCGTCGAACCTGAACTCAGCATTTGTTATAACATGAAAAATAGAGTCGTTCAATTTTGAACATGGAAGAGTCTACTGTAGACTAATCGGTGCTGAAACAGTTAACCGTTTACTTGCCCTAAGTTCAGTAAAGAATGAAATCGTAACATATTTCGCTAAACACCAACTGTGGTTTAGCAATTATCACAAAATGGGTCTTCACGCTTATTGGTAAGTGTATGCGACTACTGAACGCAGCTCTGATTTCAAACCATCCACAATGACACATGTTTTATTTAGAAAACTGTAAGAGCTATATTAGTGAAAACATTGAGGGAAATGAAATAGTTGTCTTTGGCGAACAGCATTGATTCCGATCAGCCTGTGAATCCACAGAGTCTGATCAAGATCTACGTTTTCACATAACTAACACAAGCTTGGGAAAGGCTTCTGTCAACTTGTGAAGATTATCATAAGACGGGGTAGCTGTACAGGCTTTGGCTGATCTGAATCTATACTGTCCAACAAAAGCCAACTTGTACAATTTCCCATGGACGTGAAAATTTCACATTTCTAAACATTGCTTTACAGGTTCGTCTTCTGCAGATACGTCAAATGTCTAATTTGGGATTTTATAATGGTGGTTAATGACGCTTTCAACCATTTGTCAAAGATATATATACAATGTACTAGTTTATAACTATTGACCTATTTATTCTAATAACAGCTAGTCAGTCGTCTTACTACTAACCCCACAATCCTGACCGTCAGGGTAAAGAAACCAGTATTAGGCTAGAAAATGTGCCTTGCCCATGGGCACTCGCCCTCAACTACAGCGCCGCGACTGGGGATCAAACTCCCGACGATAACCACTAGGCCACGGCGGATTCCTCCTTATCATTGATAAGTGATCAGGTTATGCAGATGCCCTGGCTTATCTTATGTTCAGAAATGCCAGCTTGTACCTTTTCCCTTGGATGGGTTTAAATTAAACATGTTTCAATTAATTGTTGGAAAGATGTCATTTGTATATCGAGGGCTTGGCGTGAAACGGTTGTATCTAAAATTGGTATTTTTTTACCAAGGTTAATCACCTCGCCATAAAGACTTTATAAGCGTTAAATCACTTTTCTCGGTAAACAATGTAAATTTAGGTGCCATTGCTCGTTCTGAGCAATGGCACCTAAATTTGCATTGTTTACAAAAGGGTCAAAATTGCCCCTAAACCAGGGTTTTCAAAATAGGTTTTAAGTTACAACCGTTTCACGCCAAGCCCTCGATATGGTGCAGGATTGCGATGGTCGATTTCATTACCATATTATTTATACAGTGGATTTAGTGCAATGCTTTGCCTCATTATCTTTAACCATGCTTGTTATTGGCCTATGGCTTCATGGTGTTAATCTGGCAATTCAAAAAATATGTTAATCGAACTGTTTTAAATGCATCATCATGAAGCTGTTCAGACGTTTTCAATTGTATTATATATATTGTGGTTCTAATTCAGCAACTTTAACTCTTCGCCTAATATGATGTTTTAATGTCGTATGCTTTCGAATTCATGTTTTGGATTGTCAATAATAATGATCTTGATGGGAGCATGTTTCACAAGCATTATGAGAAATCTTTATGATAGGAATAATAGATGGAACCACCATAAATTGGATCACGGTCGGTTATGAGCACATATAATCAATGACAATATCAATAACAATATGTTATATTGTTATATTGTAATATATGTTACACAATGCCACCGGCCCATAACAATTATGTTGACAATATAGAACATTTTACCTGATATGATATTTTAAGAGCTGCCTGTATTGAACACATATGAGAATGAAACATTTGGGAAGTTAAACATCAACGTAATTCTTATTCCAATGAAGCTCAAATTAACTAATTATATCGCATAGTCAATAATCACTGTATTCCATCTACAACGAACTGAGGTTTGGAAATTTCCAACATGGCCCTCATACCTGTTAATGCATTGTTATGGTATAAGTTGGTGACGGGTATCGCAACCAGTTTGTGTAATGAGTGTTCACTTGTAGCAAGTAAAACTAAAACAAAGAGCTATCAGTAAGACAGCGCGCTCCACTATTCCACCTCTCATTAGTTACTGAGACATTAAATATATGTAGTTGCATGCAAAACCAGAACTTCTTAGTCAAATAATAAAGGGCCGAAATTTGCATACACGATAGAGTTATCTAACTTAATTATTTACATAGGAGTGATGGTTGAGAAGGGTTGTACACAGTGTCAATGCAATGCATAAAGTAGTTACTGAGATATGAACTGTTAATGCAGTTTCACGCAAAACTTTAATCACATCTTCTAAAGATGAAAGGGTCATAACTTGCATTATATGCAGGATAGAGTTATCTACCTTGATTGTTGAAATTGTTGTGATGTTGGGTAAGTTTGTATAAGGTTTCAATGCTATGCATCAAGCAGTTACTGAGATATGGAATCTTAATATAGTTGCATGAACAACTTTGACCACAGTTTCTAAGTAAGGAAAGGGCCATACTTTGCATCATTTGCTCGATAGAGCTATGTAACTTGAGTATTCAGTAAATATGGCCATGATGTCCATTATATGCAGGTAAGATGTGTCGTCCTTTATTGTTTACATTGGTGTGATGGTTGGGAAGGGTTGTGTAAAGTTGCAATGCCTTGCATTAAGTAGTTACTAAGATATGGACTGTTATTGTAGTTACACGCAAAACTTTAACCACAACTAAGTAAAAAAGGCGCAATAACTTGCATCATATGCAATATAGAGTCATATAACTTGATTGTTTATATTGCTGTGATGGATTGAAATAGTTGTATAAAGTGCCAATGCTATTCATTAAGCAGTTACTGAGATATGGACTCTAAATATAGTTGCAAGCACAACTTTAACCAGGATTTCTAAGTAAAACAGGGGCCATAATTTGCTTTATATGCTCGATAGAGTTCATTTACATAGGTGTGGTGGTTTGGAAGGGATGTATACAGTTTCAATGCAATACATCAAGTAGTTAAGGAGATATGGACTCTTAATGTAGTTGCTCGAAAAACTTAAACCAGAATTTCTAAACTAAAAAGAAAAGGCCATTAAATGCATTAAATGTAGGATAGAGTCATCTTACGGAATTGTTTAAATATGTGAGATAGTTAGAAAGCATTGTAGAAAGTTTCAATGCAATACATCATGTCGTTACTGAGATATGGACTCTTAATGAAGTTGCACGCAAAACTTTAAACATAATTTATAAGTCATAAATGGGCCATAACTCGCATAATATGCAGGATAGAGTTATCTTACTTGCTTATTTACATCGGTGTGATAGATGGAAAGCCTCTGGAAAGTTTCATTGCATTACATCAAGTTGTAACCAAGCTATGGTGTAATAAAAAAAACTTGCATGTAAAACCTTAACCAAGGTGTGAAGCCGACGCCGACGCCAGGGTAAGTAGTAGAATAGCTTTCATATTCTACGAATAGTCGTGCTAAAAACCTATTGATCATATGACCATAACACAATTATTTTTCGGGAGATTAAACATTTTTTCTGTTACAAAAGATAATAAAGGATTGAATACATAGTCTTTATCCATTTTTTCGGTGATAGCTGTTTAACCTCAGTTTTGATCTAGATGTTAAACAAATGATCTAGATTGTATTTAATGAATAATGTCGAAGAAATAAAGGAAATGAAACGTTTTAATTGGTTCATAGTTAAGTTGGCGATCCTACGAGAGGCACTAATAAGATGAAGTTTTAAAATAAAATGTTCTGCATACAAACTTTTAATTGTTTTCCTTAAGAAATAAATTTCATTGAAAAAAAATCAGTGAAAACGTATGAAATATAATATTTAGGAGCAAAATCGCCTTTTTTTTTTTTTTAAAGATATTTCTTTTTTATGATGTCAGTCTATTAATTCTGGGAACAAAATTGTGAAATTCAACGTCACAATATCGGGGTCTTTTTAACCAGTAATTATTCAGACTACATAAAAGTTCCAGTTTTTATATTTATCTGTGACTTAGGTTTAACGATTTATGCATATGTATGTTCTGTACATGTATAATGTATGACTTCAAAGCTTTCTTTGCTAACGGAAACAAACATAACAAAACAATATTTCGAAATAACATGCTCTTAGAAATGCCAGTCTGTATACATATGATTTGACAAGGTATTCTCTGTTTACGAACATGTATCCTAATCTGTATTACACAACATTAACCCTTTCCCACTCACATTAGTACTAGAGGGTCATCCAAGGTTGATTTCTACAAAATATCATATTGGAACCGACAAGCAAATTCAGAGGAGGAGAATTTTGAATTTGGACATTTTGCCCCTTTCTGATGCCGCAGCAACCAAAGTTCTGCATGGAATTTGAATCTTTAAGCAATTTGAAAGAAGAACACGCAATGATAGTTCCTTTGACGTTTCGTTGAAATTGGTCCTGTGGTTTAGGAGGAGATGATGTTTAAAGCTTAAAGTTAACGACGGACGATGGACGGACGGACGGACGGATGACGGACGGACGGACGGATGACGAACGGACGACAGACGGACGACGAACAGAGAGTGATTAGAATAGATCACATTGAGCCTTCGGCTCAGGTCATCTACAAAATGGTATATTGATTAGTACGATAACGGCTCTTATGGCGTCTGCGTTCAGGGTACGGTATAGAATACTAGTATGGCAAGGAGCATTTAAGCTTTTCCCACTGCAACAAATCTGCAGCAGACGACTTTGAAAACATAAAGGCTGCAATATTGAAACTATCGATACGTGAAAGTATTGGCATTAATATATTTGAAAACATTGTGGCAACAGGAAAAATTGCTCATTTTCGTCTGCTGCATAGGCGTCAGAAAGCGTCTGCATGTGGGTAAGGATTATGTTGTATTGATGATGTTGTACGAATGAACAGTTAAGCAGTTAAGTATACAAGTTAAAGAGCATGCGTATTACAAATAAGGAAAACTGTAGTCCTTTTCAATAATGGGACATATCCCTTGTCATGAAAAGAAATGAGTTGTCACTGTAAGCATGCACAAATAAAATCAAATTAATAGGATAACAAGGCAAAGATGTTGAACGAACTGGCTAACGGTTTCACATTAATGGAATGCAGTTAATCTGAATACTCATGAATAATGTAAACGATTCAAAATATCAGGGTGTGCCTACTTAACCCAGTAACTGTTATCTTAAAAACTATTGTTTTACTGGGAGATAGTGTAGCATTGATGAAGAGGGACTCATTTGAGATATTTGAAAGGTGTGTCAACATATCGAAATGGACTGGATGAATATCAGAGATATTTACATATTTGTATTCAAAAATCGTAGATTTTTCTAATAAATTCCATCATTCCTAGTTTGTTCAGAATATGATCTATCCGAATGTTTGTTTATGCTTTTACCAGATTTCCAAATTTTATCCCAAATTGAATTCTTACAGGATCGTTAACAACTACAGGTTTCAATGACTTTGATGTTTTATAATTATTATTTGTTTGGCAAATCTTTGAAGATTTTTACAGATTGCTGATATTGATCGCGATTTACAAGTTTGGGTAAAATAGCTTCATCAGCTACAGGTAAAACTGACTTTGTTCTTCGATTGTAAAGAAGTTACAGCCCCGGTAGCTCAGTCGGTAGCGACGAGGGTTGTCAGTCCAGGGGTTGTGAGTTTAAACCCTAGCACGGCCAACATTTTTTCCGACGATTGACAAGAAGTTACTGTGACTAGCGTCCACCAAAGGGACGTCTATGTGTTAAAGCAGCCAGTTGCTTGGAAAGAATGTTGTGTGGAGTACTGGTGTGAGAAAGCCAGGAAACGTACGAGTAGGTGAACTGGTCTCCGTGATATGACTGTTAAACCCCAAGTAAGTTGATAAAGAAGTTGTGCAGGAGAGTAACCACAATCTAGAAATGCAATGTATGGACTTTGTCCGCTGTCCTTTGCTTTGAACATTATCTGTTTCGCAATCCCTCTGCCAAAGAATTGCCTTGTGGGTAAAGAGGCGATGATTGTCCATGACTTATAGAACATTGGTCACACGTAATGACAAAATCATTACATAATACGTTATATTCCTCAAACGTATTTTGAATATTTAACAAAGATAAATATCTGTCACATAAAATGGTGAAACCGTTGCATGTATAAGAAATCTCGTCACATGTTTGAATAAATGTGTCACATATCAAGGTGAAACTATCACACATAATGCTGAAATCAACACACAGAACTACTTTTCTGTCACATGTATTGATAATACCGCACATATGTAAGAGGTGTCGTCACATGTATGAATAAAATGTTCACACATCAAGCTAAAACTAGCAGACGTAATATTGACCCTACCATATGGAATGACACGTCTGTCTAATGTAATGACAAGACCTTCACATGTTATGACGAAACCGCCACAAACAAAACTGATGCGACTGCATGTCAAGGTGTAACGTCAAATAAGGCACTTACGGCGTACCATACCGGCGCGTCACTTTTCACCTGTTTTATGTGCTGGATCCTCCTAGTGTAGTTCGAGGCCATATTTTTCAAGAGGGTCCTGGGGCGGAGACGTGACTTCTACTAAATTACGCAATTTTAGCCACATGCATTTTCTTTCTGAACCACTTTTAGCCAGTGGCTCTGACCCTTGGCGGTAATATTTTTCAATTGATCGGTATAATTGAACAATCTTGGAAGGGAGTCACCCAATGAACACTATTTTCAAATCGGCCCAGTACTTTCGGACAAGAAGATTTTTGAAGTTTTTACAATTTCCCCCCTTCTTAATACCGCAGCAACCATCGTTCTATATGGAGTCCAATTCATTGAACACTATTGAAAGAGGACCACCTAAGGAACATTCCTGTGGAATTCTTTTGAATTTGTTTAGTTGGTTTAGAAGGAGATGTTGTTTGTAGGAAAATGTTAAGGGACTGACGGACAGACGACTACGATGCCAGACGGTGAGTGATCACAATATCTCAACCCGCACTTCGTACTCAGGTAAGCTGAAATATAACAATATGGAGATCTTTTTATACGATTTGATCTTAATCTATGCATTAAAACAAGAAAGATGTAATGATTACTTCAGGTATATGTGTGCAAGCATAATTCTAGCAAAGGAATAGTGAATAGCATTTTCCATTTACAGATTAAACAAGGAGAGCAATATGACCCTTTATGGCCCATCTGGGACATACTTATGATCACATATGACTAAGATTCAACCGTCAGGACAAGCAGTCTGTATCATCTTGACAAGACAAACAATTACAAAGATTAATTTACATGCTTATTTGCTATACAATGTGACTTCTATAGTATCAATAAGGTTTTCCTTGGAACTGTTCTGTTGACCTTGTTTATAATCTCGTGTGATACACACAAACACTCTGACCAAATTTCATGACGATTGGGTATAATATATGACTCTAGACCGTTAACAAAGTTTTGATTTGATTTGTTCCAGTGACCTCTTGTATACATACACATGTAGTCGCCTGTCTGACCCAACACAACCGTCCCATCATTACTTTTAGTGCTTTGATTACTAAATCGGATGAACTTGAAATAAGATTTGAACATATTTTACAGATTGCTTCTTAAAATTCGAAGAAAAGAATGTGATTGGAGAATTTCACAGCAGTATGTGTAGATGCGGAGCTGATAGAATTCCATGCAGCATTGAAAATAAGTATGAGACTAAATGTCATGTAAAAGTGCATGTGTGCTCTTTTTATCATTACTCCGGCATATTGTTCTAAAAACACTGTACTTTATATAAATCACACTACCATTCGATGAAGTACTACTTTACCACAGGGACTTTTAAAATTAGTAGTTTAACGTTGAAACCTGCATGGGAGACTCTAAAGAGAAATGAAAAGGATTTTAAATGTCCCTTAAAACATCCGCATTATGTTAATTTACGTTGCTGTAAACGATGAGATTGTTTCAGCATTTTTTTTTCTTTTGTCACAATTGTCAGGCTTCTATCAACTTATGAAGATTATCATAAGACGGGGTAGCTGTACAGGCTCTGGCTGATCTTAATCTGTACTGTCCAACACAAGCCAACTTGTACCTTTTCCCATTGACGGGAAAATTTCACATTTTTCAACATTGCTTTACAGGTTGCATCTTCTGCAGATACGTCAAATGTCTATTTTGGATATCTTAATGGTGTTTAATGACTTAATGACGTTTTCAACCATTTTTCATATATGTATATACATATATATATATATATATAAATATATATATATATAAATCAAATTGACGATACTCGAAATATTTACCCACGCCTTTTTTTTTTATAAAAACTGCAAGTAAAGCGTTACTGATGGTCCATTTTTACGCGTATTGTATATGGTGTCAATACTGAGGATGTCTATCTATCTAAATTTCAAATAGTGGCATATTTCCGTGACTTTTAATTTCACTTCAAATCAGCTTACAAAACGGCTCTCCGCTTCTGGATCATTTAATTTTAACTGTTTAAACAGTTTATATATTTTTCTTAGAAACGTATGAAGATTATATACACCCACGGTGTTAATTCGGTCGAGAAATAAACAGAATGTATACAGGTGTAGAAAAACTGCTGTTTATGTATTAAATGTCTGGTCAATGAAAACGGGCATGTTAACATTGATTAATTAATGTCATATGTTCATCAAATGAGCACTTATAATGTTATAAGTGTTGACCAACGGAGATATAGCTCGATCGTACATCTTAACAACTGGGTCCAATTCCACCAACGTTACTTAGCGCTTAGTAATACTTAAACACTTAAAAGCATATTTCACCAGATTTGTTTCCCTAATATTTTGCAAAACATGAATGGCGGATTGCATTTAAGTAACTATTTAAGTTGACATAAATAGTTACCTTTCTGACTAATTACAATTGTTAAGAAATGAAATATTTTGCCATTTTAATACGGTAAACAAAAATGATGAAATAAGGCTCTAACTATTTAAGTATTACTTAGCGCTAAGTAAGGGGTTGGTGGAATTGGAACCTGTTCTGTTTATTTCACTGCTTTAATAACTAATGGAGTAAAGAGGTACAATGAACATTATGCCTGGATAAATGTACTGTTTAAAACAGTGAGTGTATTAGTGTATGGTTCGCTGTTATATCCCAATAATCCACTGAAAAAAATGTAAAAACAATGACATGTTATGCACCTTTTAAGGACGATATGTGCAGAATTTCTAAGTGTTGTAAAGATGGAAACTGCGACAATGTGTATACACCTGCAGCTGGTTCGCCTTGTGGAGACGCACACGACGCTAAAGTTAGTATATCTAGTTAGCTTGGTTAATATTTATTATTTATGTTGATTGAAAAGAAATTATTTGCAACCGATATTAATCTTTCCCGATGATGTCTGCTTTCTGGAAACTAAACCTGTATATGCGCCGAGTGTAAGCGGAGTTCCAAAACTTTTGACTTCCTCTAGCGGTTATCAAACCCGTTAGCATAAAGATCAGAAAGTTGGCACTTTACCTCACAGCCTCTGTCTCCCGCTTCATTATTCGTATTTACGAAACACCATAGTACAATTGTAGTGTTTATTAAACTTCACAAAGCCAACGGATTAGCCAATATTGATATCAAACCAATCTATTACATCTAAGCGTTTGAGTTGGCTTTTACAATACTTGAGATTGAGTTTAAATTTAGGCAGAAGCGATAGGAACATTTCCACTATCTATATAGCGTTATGTTGTAGAATATTGTTACAGTCTTCTTTTGTGTGTGTTTGACTGGATTATATACATTCGATAGGTAGCTTTATACCTGCATTATGTTTAATTTGTAGAGGTAATGTCGTTTGTACAGTTATATAAATACGATTTGGGCTGGGGATTGCTAATATACGTTGAGGCTTAGACGCACAATAAAATGATCAACCCTAGTTGAAGGAGTTCAGTCATATCACGTGACCAGTGTTATGCCCGGGTATCAAGTTAAGAAATAATTTCTATCGCCCCCTACTGCCTCCCATAAAATACAAATCTATTATCTTTAACAGTGGTGTATCAGAGGGAAATGTGTGGAACGTGAAAGAGAAAACAAAAATGATGACTCAACTAGCGAAAGTCCAGAAACTGACGAGGAAGGTCAAAATCCTAGTGATGATCAAAACGAAGACGACAGTAATGATGAGGGCCAAATCCCCGACAGCGTTGATGGTGATGGTAGTAGTAATAACGAAAGCAATAGTAGTGGTGATGGCCAAATCCCCGACAGTGTGGATGGTGATGGTAGTAGTAATAACGAAAACGATAGTAGTGGTGATGGCCAAATCCCCGACAGTGTGGATGGTGATGGTAGTAGTAATAACGAAAACGATGGTAGTGATGACGGACCGAATCCTAACAATGATGATGATGATGATAGCGATAACGACGACTACTGGTCAGATTGGTATGATAACTACTATAACGACGAGTACTGGTCAGATTGGTATGATAACTACGATAACGACGACTACGGGTCAGACTGGTATGATTACAACTATAACGACGAGTATTGGTCTGACTGGTATGATTACAACTACAACGGCGACTACGGGTCAGACTGGTATGATAACTACGATAACGACGACTACGTGTCATTCTGGAATGATTACAACGATGCCCGAAGCAAGTTGTCCAATTTAAATAGTAAGCAGCTTCCGAACACAGGCAGTGGTCATGGTTTCTCTCCAGGAACCGAAAGTCAAACATCTCATGAAAATGGAAAAAGTACACCACCGCCAATTGCTATAAAAAGGTATAATCCACTAGCTATGATGAGAAAACGTAAGGCTTTTATGAACGCCCGAAGCAGGTTGTCCAATTTAAATAATAAGCAGATTCCAAATACAGGCAGTGATCACGGTTTATCACCAGGCACCGTAAGTCAAACATCTCGTGTAACAAGTCCAAGTACACCATCACCAATTGCTATCAAAAGGTACAAAGCATTGGCCCAGATGAGAACGTTGAAAGCGCTAAAAAATGCCCGCGGCAAGTTATCCAAAGTAAATAATGGCAACGATTTGAACAGACAGGTAACGGATTTTTTTCACAACGAAGGAACTCATGGAACACGAAGCAAAGAAGCTCAACCAGTGAATGCCAAACGTCGCATGGCTCTCTTGAAACGCTTAATGGTGTCCGCTCGTCGTAAAAACAAAGGTACCAATCGGCAAATGAAATCAAAGAGGCATGGACATATTCATGGTCGTTAACATTGAACTGTTGATCAATTATTACTAATTTGTTACAAAATAATGCCTTCGCAAAGATTTAAAAATTATAAGAGACCAATAGAGATCAGGACCAAGATTAGATTCCACAAAAGAAAGACTGATCTTTATCGACATTATTCGTAAGGGTTAAATTTTCACAATTTCGTTCATTTAAGGTAAGACACGAAAATTGTGTTCTAAAGGAGTGAAAATGTATAAAATCCTCGCATATCATACCTCATTTTATGATTGATTACTTTTTTTCTGAAATAATTCTGTTTGTGAGCGGTTCTCCAGGAAATCTTATCGTAATTTTTGTAAGTCTGGATACATATCGGACTCCGAATCCATGCTACCGGATCACCACAATGCGTATTTTTACAGCATTTCTTTTTTGAAAAGGTGGACTAATTAGCGAACATGGAAGAGCCCGATCAAGCTAAGTGTGTTCAGTTTAATCTTGATCTACACCGTTCGCATAAGCCTTAATGTTCTTTTCCCCAGAGCGACTCTCGTATCCATATTATTCTTCTTAAACTGTTGATTTGTACGTAATTTGACTTTTAATTCAATTTAATTTCTTTAATAAAGTACTTAGGCCATCGGCCAATATACAACCATATATACACATGTAAACAGAAGGATTATATACGTGAAATAACATGAAATGAATAAATTGTGATAACCTAGTTAATTGTTTGCTTTTTCTTGTCGTTTTGAAAGCTGTTTCAATGACTTTTCCAAAAATTGTTTTCTGCGATTACGATCTTCGATTAGGAAAGTTGCCATTAGTCTTATGTTTGGTATTTCATTTAAAGAGAATATTACATTGCAAACATCTATATTTCGAGTGTGTAGCCAACATGTATTTTGAAATAGAACACTCTCAGATTTTCATATAGTTAACAATTGGGGTAGAAAAGAGCTGAAATAAATTCGTTTTCACAACAAATATATTTGATTTGCTACACAAAAGACAAAATCGCAAGTGTCTGTCTATCCGAAGGTGCCTACAACGTTCTATCATAATATCGTGGTTTGAACACATGAAATTAAACTGTTTTCAGGAACTCGTTTGTTCACCCGATATTACCCATTCTACTTTTTGATATCATTGGAATACACATAATTAACCCTTTTGCGTATCCAAATATAATTTTATTGAGAACATTTCAGGTATAGATAAGTTTGATTTCTGCTGTTCATGACCGACACGACACTCCACAAGTAAGTGATCAAACGTATCAAAGTCAGTAGGCATGGACGCATACTTCGATTAGCTCTCACGTGTGATATCAACGCAGGGGCAATAACTTGTTCCTGGTACTGTTTCGCCGTCAGGTTTCTATTTATCATTACGGCTGGTGTTTTTGTGTGTAGAGAAATGCCCACCAATATTATGATGAAACCTCCAATGTATGCGTCACTCTCCTTCAAACAGCAGGGAATGTTTCTCTGGTACTCGGTAACTTGACCACAGCAAATTTGACCACACACATTATTTTGACCACAGTTATTTGACCACAGGAAAGTTGACTACTGTATAATTTGACCACAGTACAATTTGACAACAGAAAAATTGATCACAGTAACTTGACCACAGTAAATTGACCACAGTAAGTTGACCACGGTAAGTTGACCACGGTAAGTTGACCACAGTAACTTGACCACAGTAAGTTGACCACATAAAGTGTACAGGGGTCTAGTTTACAACAGATAAATACACTGAAACATAATGTTATAGTGGTAAAATTGTAAACCAAATGTCAAAGGACTTATTTGAAAACTAATATCGAAAATACATAATTGCATTCGATCATTCGAGTAAATATTGAATGTTCGTGCTGACGTCATATATAATTGTATTTGTTTTCACTGCAGACAAGTACGTAACTTTCACAGCACGTTTGGTCGGACCACAATTTTACCACTATGATATAGTATGTCTTAGTTTATTATTATTATAGTAAACTTGTCTGAAGTAGACCCTTGTAAACTTCCTGTGGTCAAGTTACTGTGGTCAAGTTACTGTTGTAAAATTACTGTGGTAAAATTACTGTGGTCAAGTTACTGTGGTCAAGTTACTGTAATCAACTTACCATGTGGTCAAATTACTGTGGTCAAATTACCAGTGGTCAAAATGCACTGTGGTCAAATTACTGTGGTCAAAATGTGTGTGGTCAAATTTCGTGTGGTCAAATTACATGGAGTCGTTTCTCTCCCCGCGACGGCGATATACCCTTACACGAGACTCATTACCACGCAGCTTTATGCGTGTCTCATCAACAAATAAGACGTTGGCCCAGTCAGGTCTTGTAAAGCGAAAGAGCCTCCTAGCCCATCGCAGACGTGCCTGGCGATGCCGCAGACTTAATATAACACATTTCCTGGCGCGTCTAGGTGTCAATCTAGCCTCTTTTAGTCGGTTGCGAATGGTCTGAGATGACACAAAACGGTCATGTCTGCCCAAAGTCAGTCTTGCTGTCATTGATGATGGCAAAAAACGATCCATAAGATGGGATAAAACGATGTATTGGTCCTGTCTCTGTGTGGTGACATGTTGTATATGTCGTCGTTGGCGATCAGTCACACTTCCGGACTGCTAAAACTTGGTCCAGAGGCACTTGATGGTGAACAGCCGTCTATTGAATAGTCTTGCAACCTGAAATTTTGATGCTAAAATAATCGTTGGAAGTCGCTATACCATGTTTTAATATTTTAACGATTTTCTGAAAGTTAAATGTTCTGTGTCATAAATAAATCACCCACCTGCCTCAAAGGGATCCCTGCTTCAATTATGCGAAGCTCTCTGCCACGCTCCTCATTGTTCATTCTGGCCGTTTTGATTGTTTTTCTGGTATCGCTATCGATAGAGTTTACATGTACACACCTTTAACTGCAAGCTTTGTAATGCACGAGCACTGCGCTTCGAAAAGGTCGAATATATAAGTCGTTCACGGGCGAATGATTTTATCAACACACACATGTTTAGAATACATAGGCTTATCAAGAACGTAAAAATGAATCATAATGCAAAACATTCTTCATTTCATGTTGCCAGTTTCAACGAAAAAGAATTTTCAAAAGTGACCAATTAGAAATTTAAGGAGTGTATATATTAAGGTATGTCGACACTCAAGAAAATCCCGAACTAAATGTAAATCTAAAATATTCATATGATATCGACTTTGGTGTTTTATCAATATCAGAATGCCATGTTTGCCTATAAAAAACTACAATTCTCTTCATAAAATAATTTTAAAAACATTTTTACACTGCAACTTCTTGGTAAATCCAAACATTTCAAAATCCATAATTAAAAAGCATGTCCTTTAAACAAGTTGCCCCTATGTTTTTCCTCCTACAATATCTAATAGTTTAAGAATTTGATAACAATGTTTGGGGTATCTTGAGTTGTCCATACATATTAATTAAGCAAATATGTAATTCAAAACGTCATATAAGTTATAAATAGGGGTAAGATTACCTACCACATTATCCAATTGCCTCACAAGTATTCTCTGACAAATTACATACTTATTACAAAATATAATTTTAATTCTTTCTATTTTGTTTACGACTTGATAACCCCAGATTGTCGGTTTGACTTGGAAATCTTTAAGTTACAATTATCAAAACTGTCTACGAATCCGTAGTATATAATTAACCGCTGTAGTTGCCTGAAGGGAGAGCATATCTGATGGTTTTGAAATGAGAGTTCTGTAACACTCTGTCTCGCTCTATGACATATAGAGGAAATTAGGCCAGGCCACCGAGTAAAGATGCGGGAAACAGACTCCTCTTGTCTATTTTAAGATACGGCTGAACCATGCCGGGCGGACACTTTTATTATTTTATTGAAATAAACCACGTATACAGTCAAAAGGCATTAGGTATGGTACATGCTTATTGTGAAGGATAAATATTTCTCCCGAAATTAATTGGAGATTAAAAGAATCTATCAGTACATTACAGCTGGATTAACTCAGTCATAATCTGTTCAGTCTGTTATAAACTGTTCAGTCTGTTATAAACTGATGATATGTAAACGAGACGATTTATTCCCTCAAATCATTATAAGCTGTAAACAAGACGAGTAATCCAATCATATACTTTTAAGCCTGTACAATGTTTCCACTATATGCTCGCAAAACAATGTCAGAAGTCGTAGAGAGAATCTAGGTTTCCATCGAGACAGCAAGGGGCTAACTGCAGATTACATTTGGATATGTAATTACTAATCCCGAAAGTATAACAAGAAAACTTTACAAATGCACTTTGCTATGTCCATATATTGAATGAATTAGGAATTGAACGCAACATACTGTACGGGGATCTACCGATATACTACAATTTGACACGAACTACTTCACCTAATTATACACATCTGCTATCTTGGTAGTTCCTGTTAAGCATGACTACTGGTTTACACAAGGATTTTAGTCGTTATGTATTATGCAATTAATAAGTAAACATGTCATATCAAATGAAATGAAGTTCTCTGCCTAACAATGAGAAATAAACTGAGATTCCAATTCTAATACCAAAGCAGTAATACATTTCATTGTATTTTACATTTTCTACGGCGTGATGTAACTAAAATATTGTTAAAACGAACGTAAAACATCATGCCAACAATCTTATCATGTTATAATGTGATTTCACAAAGCTACAGTGAAAAATGAAATGCAATGTTTTTTAATTTATTTCAAAACCCAACATTTTGAAAGAATTGCAGAGGTGTCAAAGGACGTTTGCACCACTGATTTGAGGAATTTATTAGACAAAAATGAAAAAGAATTATAATGTAGAGGAAACTGCAGACAATATAGAACATAGAGTAAACTGCAGACAATATAGAACATAGAGTAAACTGCAGACAATTTAACAAATGGAGAAAATGTGTATTACAATATGTAATGTGAAGGAATCTGCGACAATACATAACATAGAAGAAACTGTAGACAATACAGGACATAAAGGAAACTGCGGACACTATAGAACATAGCAGAAACTGTGGACACTATAGAACATAGCAGAAACTGTGGACATTATAGAAAATGGAGGAAATATTAATGGATGAAGCAGCCAATCATACATTGATTTCAAATTTCTTATTTGGCCAAATTAAATGTACTTCTATCTTAATATTGAAAATGAGAACGTGTTAATGAACAAGATCACACAACGGACGACAATTGCAGTATCAAACTGTCAATTATTCTACAATCCAATCAAAATATTAAAAAAGTCATTTTAATCCAATTAGAAAATGGAAAATTGTCATTAACCTAAATTGTAATCTACAACCAAATGTGTCTTCAAATGGAATACTAAATGCGATATAAATAATGCTTCTTACCTCCAACCATCTCTTAATGTGTAAAGTATCATGAACATAAATGTATTTCATCTTTAAAAATGATATATTACAACTTTATTTCGCCTCCCACGAAATTCTAGCAATTTCATTGGTTAAAGCGTGTCACGTGCAGACCCCTATATTTCTATAGGGAGTGAGTAAATATAGCGGGTGAGTAAAGTAAAAAAGTCAGTTCAAAGGTTGTTTTCGTAAAGTGGCTCTCAAATGTTACCAGTTACCCAGAAATTAATTGAAATTAATGTGTTTATGTTGAACCGGCGTATTTTTTGAAATAATATATCTATTCCAATTCTTTTATCAATATTTATAGATCTTTTACTCATGACGTCAAAGTATGCTACCAACACATATCAACAAGTTACAGTATAGTTCTGTTTAAAGTGGTCGACGAAATAAATACATTATTGGGTTTGTTACTGACCCACTACGAAAATATAGCGGGTCTGTTGGATGAATATGGGGACTCGGCTATCGCCTAGCCCCCTATTAATCCTACAGATCCCCTTTATTTCCGTAGTGGGTCAGTAACAAACCCAATAACTTATAATATGATGGCGTCTGCTATTTTCTTCTATATTTCTATTTTTTAGTTTATATTCTCCGCAGTAACGCGTCAGTAGTAAAGGAGGGTAGAATAGCCCGCTTTGCGAGCGGGCTATTCTACCCTCCTTTAAAAGGTATTTCGTCTCCAAAGGAGGGTAGAATAGCCCGCGGGCTATTCAACCCTCCTTTTAAAAGGGATTTAAAGAGGAAAGGTCTGAAGGGGAGATGGCCCGCTCGCAAAAGATATAGCATTTTGCGAGCGGGCTATTCTATCCTACTTTGGATAGGTAATTCGTCTCCAAAGGAGGGTAGAATAGCCCGCGGGGTGAAAAGGTCTGAAGGGTAGATAGCCCGCTCGTAAAAGACATGGCATTTTGCGAGCGGGCTATTCTACCCTCCGAAGGATGTTGGACTTAGTCGTTTTTTGGCCTTTTCTGATGTTGGACTTAGTCGTTTCTCAATCTGGAGGGTAGAACGGCCCGGTCTACCCTCCTTCGGAGGGTATTTCATCTCCTAGGAGGGTAAACTGGGGTACGTCCAAGGAGGGTGGACCGACCCCGTCGGTCTACCTGACCAGTGCGTGTCCCCAGTTTACCCCCGAAGGAGGGTAGACCGGGCCGTTCTACCCTTCTTGATAGGGTAGACCGTGGACTTAGTCGTTTTTTAGGCCATTTCTGATGTTGGACTTAGTCGTTTTTCAATGACAATTTGAAAAAGTTAAACTTTCTAAGTATGTGGGGTGGCCCTAAAAAGGGCCGTTTTGTTTTCACAGATGACAGCAGCCAAAGTTTGCTCTGCAAATCGGACAGAACTTGTTTCTCCTTCTTTTAGTCACTGTTAGTCTGTCTTCTCCTTCCCAACGAACTCTTCTTTTCATTTCAACGCCTAAATACACCACATCTGGTTGTTGGTGTTGAAGCGTAACATTCTCTCTGGGTTGTCCTTCTATGAGTTGACGATGAATATTGTAGAGTCGCTGACCAATATTTGTCAGATCAACTGCAACATTCGTGAGTTCTCTGTGTAAATCCATGCTGATATCGAGGAGTGTATGGAATGAAATGACGTTCTGCTATTTATACCGTTAGGTCGGATTGACCTACTTATGATTCAGAATTAAGCTTGACCAATGAAATGCATCGAACGTCATCCAATGAAAAGTTATGGGGTACAACCTAGTGTAAATACATGTTTTCAATTGTTTTTTTCTGGTAAGCTATGTCATATTATGGATTGTTTTTTAGGGATACCAAAAAAAAAAAAAAACAAAGATTTATAAATAAATGAATAAATAAAGTTTTTTAAAGTCTTTTCATGTATTGTTTCCATAAATCTGTTTGAACCAAATGGTCACATTTCGATCGTTTCTGTGATGTTCGGTTGTCCTAAATGTTTGTTGTAGACATTTCTGTAGATTGTTTCCTCTCGCTACTGCATTCAGTACAAATATACAGTAATAGCCGCACACTACACCCAACAAACTTTGAATAACTTGTTTGTTGTATGTCCATGATGATGAGTTATTGTGGATGAAGCTCATAATTTCAGTGTTGAGTGGTGGTAATCCATATGAATCGAAGTATTTTGATTCTCCATTTCTGTTAAAGGTCACTGCTATCCAATGTTCACCAGATATGTCAGATGAGTCTGTATTGACAATGTAAGCTTGTACACTGACTGGTTTTTGTTTTGGTAATTGATCTTTAGCACAAACTTGTGCATGAAAGTTTTTTATCCAAGTTCCATGATCCAGTATGTATTGTATCTCATGAGTATGCATTATTTCACGTCTGAATATTACTTTCCCCAGTCCTGTTTGACTTTCTCGCCCCAATGTTCAAGCCATGAATCAGGAACCCCATTGAGAACATTCTGTTTAATATTCCGCCACAGTTTGTAGGCTACTACAATTTCTGAGTCTTTCAGTTCCATTTCTTCTATTACAGGGTACCATTTCTCCATGATCTTGTTTGGATTAATCCTTGTCATTGCTGTTTCAATGAACATGTCTGTATGGTCATGTCTGTCCATGAAGAGGCAAAGTTGATGTTGCATTTGACTTGGATGATCTATGAGACACCCATGGCATTTGTTATGTACTTCTTCAGCGATAAGTGTCTATAATTCATCTATCATGATTTTTTCAAAAGAATTGTAAATGTCCTTTCTCCTTTTATCACTGACAGCGGATGAATATTTCACTTTGAAAGCTTCATCTCTAAGCAGAATCGCCAATTCATGACCGGCCATGATTTCTTTTCAGTAATCTGTGATGATTTCTCTTAAGCCGTTGATTTCTATCTGATTATCGAATTCAGCAAAGACAATAACGTTGATGACTGTAGGAAGTACCACACCAAACTGAAGTTCAATTCTGAGACTCCCTGTTTTTATAGGATGTAGCTGCCCTTCTTCACTGCCTTGATCTGCTGTCAGATCATACCCCCACAATGCATAGCCAGCTTCGAACTCATCTTTAGTTATGCCGAATGATTTATTAGCGCCAATAGCCGAGACAGCCTGGTTTAGCGATAGGTATGACTTAAGAAAAAGGCCATGTTCGAAATCAGGTTCAAATGGTCTGTTATGAATACTATGACCGTTACATGAAACATTTAGTTTACTCAGATTAAAGTGATGAAAATGGAATGGATTTTGTGTATAAAGCATCATTTCGTACCATACCAATGAAAATACGTTTTGGTAATTGTCCCTGGAACAAATGATCTTCAACTTTTGACTGAAGACCAGTTCCGACTGTAAACGTTTTAACTTCAACTCTGCGAATTGGTATTTTCATGTTTTGCTGGGTAATGAATTGATTTAAATCATTTGCAATGACTTGTAATATTTCGACATTTCTAACATTGAAACTAACTGTTTCAAGCACAACGTTTGCTTGTGGTGCGTCGTTACCACCTGTAAGACAGAAGGTTGTAGAAGATCTATTGAGCCTTAATCGCATTTCAACACCATTTGGCAAATATTTCTCTTGATGAAACATATCAAGATGAATTCGTCCACACAACTCTGTGGTTTTGCTTTATGTTATTTCAGCTATTCTTTGTTTTAGCCCTGTGTTGGCTTCATCATGATTTATTTCATTGAAATGTCCAGCAGTGTCTTTAATCCAAAGATCACTAGCCTTTAGATGAGTGACTTTACTATCAGTATTGAATGACAGAAGATTTTCAATATATGCTCTGTACGGGTATGTGTCCATATTATTGCTAACCAATTTATTGTTTAAATACAGATCAATACTGCTGAACATACTGTGAAGAAAATTGTTTATTGGGGCGACGTTACTATCTGCTTCTAAGTTAGCACCATCTGCTTTTGTAATTTTGAATTTAACATACAAATAAGACTGTGACAAATCTGTCCAACACTCTGTCTGAGATGGAATGATGAATTCTATCGGTGAATTGTTTCCTAAAGATGCTACAGGAAAATGCTCAACCCATTGACTTTCTTGCATTGTTGTCATCGTTGGTGGTACAGACAGAACATCAAGTTCTGATTTACTACATTCACAAGACCCACTTTGCATCATTTTTAATACTGGTTTCTTTAATCAAACACGTCTAAAGTTATAGGTTTACTGTAATGTTTCTTATGTCTCTTTGAAACGATCTTACCCCTATGAGTTCGAGACTTTAAATGACGAGACTGTCTCGTGTTAGGCTTATTTATTCCACCTATAAGATTCTGTGCCAGATCTTTTACTGAATCTTTTCCGCGTGATATCAATACAGCTTTTGGATTTTTTCCATGTAAGAAAATATCTTGAACTGCACCTATTCCTTGTTTAATACCCCCCTTCTTTAAAGCATTCAATCCAGATTTGACTAAAGGTTTTAGTAGTGGTGTAACAGTTCTGAGTGCTGATTTAAATAATGAACCTAGTCCATACCCATACTGGTGATTTACACCTCTATATACAGGCATCATTTTTTTGTTATTGGTTACCCCACTTTAGCGAACCTGTCTAAAATGTAACTTAGCGATTGTCTTACCAATGACAAAATGAACAGGATAACCAGAATCACCCGTTATATTGATTTGAATTGTATCGAACTCCGATTTTGAGACAGGGATATAATGTAAATTCATTATCTCATGATTGATATGTTGACTATCATTATTATTTTCATCAGAATTGGATGATTTGAACGGAACGACACGAAGTATAGGGGCTAATGTATCACCAACGATAGAGTATTCAACAATATCTGAATAGATAAACAAATGATTATATCCTGCATCAATGTTTGCATTGTACTTGAACATTTGTAAACTATTTTTCCCCGGATAAATTGTTTTACCTTCGAATTCTGGTGATCCACCGAATTTCAAAAACAATGATGGATGAAGTTTTATCCCTGTTTTAATAATTTTAGTAAATCCAAGTTTTGGACGTTTTTTTTTTTTTTTGAATATTCGATAATCAATGCAGAACTAATTGATGATAGTAAATCACCTATCATGTTTTGTATTATTTCATTTATAACATTCAACACATGTGATAGTGATGTGTAAGACCCCGGTGGAAAAGTAAATTTCATTGACCACTTGTTTGGTGAATTGGCTGGATCATAGTCTATTGGTAATACTGGTGGCAATTTCTTAGTAGATTTAACAAGTAGTTTTTGAAATGCTACATCACGTGTGATTATTTCAAATTATGCTTCTTTCTCAGATATGTTTAAAAATTGTGACGGTGTAATTAGTTGAGCTAATGCAACTTCCCATTGTTCTTTTCCAATATGAAGTGTTTTTGGTAACTTGACTTTAAAACAACATTGTGTATTACTTGAAAAGTAATCCATAGAACTGTCACTCGGTAATGTAAGATAAAATGAATTCATCTTTTACCATCAATAAGATCAAACGTTTGTTTACCCTGTTTTGTATATTTCAAACATGGTGATGGTAGAATATAACCCAATGAACTACTTAAAAGAATTAACCACAATTCGTGATTTTCTGTTCGAAGACTGAGATGTATTATGGACGTTACAATGATTGTATAAATAACAATGATTTGTGAAATGTACGTGAACTGATTTTTAGGGACACGATTTCCGCAACAATTATACGGTGTTGATCGACTATCGTCGATACTTTCTGTTCCAACTTCAATGTTTTTATTAACAAGATATGATTCTGGAATCCAACTTTGAAATTTTGTAGGATATCCTTTCCAATTAACCTTTATTTCTCTGACCATTTTTTTTACCTTTACGTCTTGTTCGTTTTGCAAGAACTGAATCAATTTCATAGATTTCATCATCTTTTATGAATTGTAATTCAGGTTCATTACGTACTCTCACGGTTTGTTGCGTTCACCACGCTTTACTACGGCCTACTAGGTTTCTCATCCGTACCTTGACTTCCGTGGCAAATATTTTGACAGTTTAAAAATCTGGCCCGGCATTCACGACAATCACGTTTGCCCGTTCCGCCCCCCCCCCCCCCCCCCCCCCCCCCGCGTTGTCTCACGTCATCCCGTTTTGTCTACGGTGGACTGAAACGTGATTGCCGTGGCATCCGGGAACATACGTAAACCTAGTAAACAAGTTCGTCGGAATAAAGTAATAAGGTACTGACATCAATAAGGATGAGAATACTCGCATCAAGCATTAAACACTTTCCCACCTACAGACGCAATTTGACGCATCTGCAGCAGAAACAGTTTTAAAACATCACGACAAAAGGGGAAATTGCTCAAAATAAGCAATTTCTCCTTTTGCCACAACGTTTTCAACTTGTTGCTGTGATCATACATACAATTATAGAGCTTTTTCATTTCTTTTAGTAAACATTTTCAATCACTCTGCAGATTTGCTGTATGTGGAAACGTGTTAATGAAAATTGATGTTCAGATATTATTTGCTGTTTTGATTTATTGATAGGGGTTTACAATGTCTTCAACAATGTTCTATTCATATCACTGCAGCCAGATAACCTATCCGTGCCGGGTTCGATCTCCAGTCTTGTTAGTGATGGAGTGCCCTTGTGCAAGGCACATTTTCTAGCCCGGTACTGTTTTGTTTACCCAGGGATCATGAATAAGTGAACTGTCCCCATGATATAACTGAACTAATGTTGAAAACGGCGTAAAACCCCCCAGCATGTGTTTCCTAAATTGCTCACACCACTACTGCATACAACAATCTTTTCAAGCAACTGGCTGCTTTTCCACATAGGCAGTACGCCCATTTTGACGCTTTTTGTATTGACTTTTGTCAAACCTCTGAAAAAAATGCTGGTCAAGCTTGGGTTCGATTTTTGCTTTACTGTAATGAGAGAATATTTGTATGTATATATAAAATAAAGAATATTATCAATTTGATTTAGCTTTATACCCTTTAACTATGTGTAGGTATCCCACAAACATTTAAAGATGCGCTGTTTAATTTAGTCTGATCACAATTTGAGCAGGGTCCCGGTAGCTCAGCTCAGGGGTTGTTAGCTCGGCCAACATTCTTTCCGACGTTTGACAAAAGTAAATGTGAGAAGCATCATTCTTCTTCCACCAATGGGCTAACAGTCTATGTGGAAAATCAGCCAGTTGCTTGGAAAGATTGTTATGTGGATTTCTGGTTTGAGAAAGTCAGGATACACAGAAGTACTTGAACTGGCCGCCGTGATATGACCGATTTTTTTTTTAAAACGGTGTTAAACACCAACCAATCTATCAATCTCAATCAAAATATACAGTGTAGCCATTTTAACTCTTTACCACATACAACGAATCTGCAGCAGACGACTTTGCAAACATCTTAATGAAAATGTCAATAAACAGACACAGAATATACACAGTATAACCTTGGTTTGTTTTCCTGTAGTGCAAATCCTTTTAATCTTTTTCCTGCAATATTCCTGCAACTGAGATTACCATATTAACATCCGATTCGACTACGAGCTTCTGCTTTGAAAACATTAAAGGAATAAACAAAAACACGTTTCCAAACTATCTCCTACATGATGCTTCAAGAAAATATGCATACAAACAAAACAAAAATGCTAGTGATGACATCGTTTCGTGAACCACGGTATGATATTCATAGCATCTTTGACCTTTGACCAAGGTCGGTGTTATGTGAGCTCGTTTCACTGTACCTCTATATGAAGTAAAAGGGATTCCCCTCTCAGATGAAACGAAAAGTTATGATGTGGTCAATTTGGCCTTAACCTTTGACATAGGTCTGTAAAATACGAACTGGCTCTTGTAATTAGCTCTTGCATGAAGTAAGAAGTAAATCGGCAATCAGTTGATAGTACTTTGATATTGTTTACAGACAGTAGACTATTCATGGCATCCGTGATCCTTTGAGCTAAGTCACTGAAACTTGTTCAAGCTTCCATTACAATGAATGTGTATGCAATATGAAGGAATTGTAGTCACAAACAAAATAGCTAGAGCGATGATATATATCCATCTTTATTACCTCAATTTTATGAAGAGTTATATATGATACATAATTTAATGATTACCAATTCAATTACAATTATAAACAATAAAAAAAAAACGGCATGTGCTCTACTTGAGTCAAGACACCCGAAAACGGACCCGAATGTTTTACGCTGAAGATAAACAGATTCTTCAGCGTCTAGATGGCTATCAGGGAAGATCTCAAGCATTCTTTACGGAGGTGCAGACAGACCATAATCGTCACCTCTCATCAGAGAGTCCTTTTCAGGGTGGCCCGGCTCAACTTATTCCAATATATTGGCTGCTGAACTTTTCCATACCAAACATATGTGTACAACGTAGCTGTTTTCATTTTACAAGGACTAGGGGTACCTTATGTATGTACTTACGGAAGCTCTTTCGCGAGTTTAGACAAAGGGCTTCGATAGTACATACTAGCTGTACTTACGGTCATATCATTACCAAGTAGGATCAGCATGTGGATAGGTCAACATGTCTCCGAAAACGAAACAGAAACATTTAGGTTGGAGAAGTGACCGGAAAAATTATCAATTCCTTGTTTTCACATTTTAAGTCGTAAACTTGTGGCAATAGGTCGGCACAGATCATCAAAAGTGTACAGTTTGAACACATGTATTAGTGTTTCATCTATTTTACAAAGCATGTATGTATTTTGTTCTTGTCTAGGTAAACAAAGGAACATAGAACATACTTCAAATTCTGCACCCATGTTTTTTCTTTTCTATTTACAATCGCATTTGTAAATAAAAGCTTATTCCTCATGCCAACTAAATCTTGGTTTCTTTGTCCATGACAAACGTATAATTCTTAAACAGTTACAAGTATCTATATTGTATATACATTTTATTTTACTTACAAATCTTACAATAAGTATTCCATTTAACCCATTTCCAAAATACAATAAATCTGCAGCGGACGACTCGGAGAAAAGGCAGAAGGTATATGTGACATGCATTGCACACAATAGACTCTCCAACATGTGTAATCAGTGTATATGCATTGTCTGATCGAGATCTTTTTAAACAATTAATCAATCAATATCTTCGATTGATTGATTGGGGTTCAACGCTGTTTTCAACAATTTTCCAGTAATATCACGGCGGCCAGTACTCCTTATAATATTCTTTCCAAGCAACTGGCTGCTTTTTCATATAAACTGTTAGCCCATTGGTGGAAGACGAATGACGCTTGTCACAGTGACTTTTGTCAAACGTCGGAAAGAATGCTGGCCGAGCTGGGGTTCGAACTCACAACCCCTGGACTGACAGCCCGCGTCGCTACCGACTGCGCTACCTTCACTAGAATAATATTACTACAGAATCGGCAAACAGCGAACACCTTAATTAACCCCTTCCCACATACAATAAATATGTAGCAGACAATTTTGAAAACATCTGAGCTAATATATTGATAATCTATAGAAATGGAAGTATAATTATGGAAAGGAGTTGATAACATTCTGGCAAAAGGAGTTATTGCTCATTATGAGCATTTCTTTTGCTTTTGCTACAGTGTTGTCAAAAGTAATTTACTGCATATTCATCACAATACATCATTGTGAATATTACGTGTGTATACGCCGTTTTCAATGATATTATAGTCATACAAAGACGACTAGATACTTATTCCTGTTCGCTAGGTGACACACAAGTAGAAAAGTGCATTTACTATAGGACACATCACCATTACTGTCCCGAGTGGGGATTGTACCGGACATTCGGTCCCAAATTCCCGACGCTAACTCTGTCACGGTGTCTTGTGGTTCAAATTATATATTCATTTTTATAGTTTTGTTATTTTGCGAAGTTAGAATTCAGTCACTTCCTTCAGTATTGACCCATGTGGCTTTCCGTTGGTATTGTGTTTTCTCACTTTCAATGATGACGACCGATCGGTTTCAATGATGACGACCGATCGTTTTAAATTCTCATTGTGTGTCACAAACTTCACTATCACTGTATGCCCTGTTTTTGGTCTCATGGCTACAAACATTCCTAACAGACTTCTTTCCTAAAAATGTTTTTCCAGTGTTTTGTAGTTGTGGACTGGCTGTAAGCTCACTGTGTCTTGCAGACCTTTGTGCATATCTGTGCTTTGGTTCATGGGCAATACGGTCAGGTGCATGGTGTTTAAGAGACGATGATCGTGTATGCAAGGTTATAATTTCCCGTGCAATAGCCTCAGACGCACTACGCTTTCTTGTTATCTCATCTGTGTGCAAGGATCCATTATAGGGGAATTTAAATTCCATTGCGTAACGTGCTTGACTAGCAGGTTGATTTGTAGTATTAACGTTTTGTTTGTTGGTGTTTTGACTTGATTCCATTGCGTAACTTTCCTGTCTAGCAAGTTGATTTGGTGAATTAACTTTTGTGATTTTTGTGTTTTGTTTTAATTCAATTGCGTAACCTACGTGTCTATCAGATTGATTTGGCGAATTTACCTGTGGTTCGTTGGTGCTTTGCTTTGGTTCCATTGCATAAATTGCTTGTCTATCAAGTTGGTTTGGTGAATTAATTTGTGGCTTGTTGGTGCTTTGCTTTGGTTCCGTTTCATAACTTGCTTGTCTAGCACGTTGATTTGGTGAATTAACTTGTGGCTTATTGGAGCTTTGTTTTGATTCAATTTCGTAACTTGCATGTCTAGCAGGTTGATTTGGTGACTCTGTTTGCGGTTTGTTAGTGTTTTGTGAATGGTTGCAAGTTTCAAATCCGGATGCAGATCCACCACGATCGTCTTTAAAGCCCTGTTGTTATGGAGACATTGTTGTTGTACCACTACAATCAACTGTTATTGGTGTTTCAGGAATTGCATAACTTGCTTGTCTAGCGAGTTGATTTAGTGAATTTACCTGCTGTTTGTTAGTGCTATGCTTTGGTTCCACTGCATAACGTGCTGGTCTAGCAAGTTTATTTGATGAATTAATTTGTGGTTTGTTGGTGCTTTGTGTTGATTCAATTGCGTAACTTGCATGTCTAGCAGGTTGAGTTGGTGACTCTGTCTGCGGTTTGTTGGTATTTTGTGGATGGTTGCAAGTTTCAAATCCGGATGCAAATCCACCACGATCATCTTTAAAGCCCTGTTGTTCTGGAGACATTGTTGTTGTACCACTACAATCAACTGCTATTGGTGTTTCAGGAATTTGAGGACACTTGTAATTATTTAATGTTTGACTTTGTAATATATATCGAACATCATATTCTTTTGTGCCTGCATTATCTATTGTAGTGCTAATTTTCCTCTGTGTCTGTAAAGTTTTGGTCTGTTTTATTGTGGGATAGTTTTGAGGTCTGTCAATGGTTTGGGAAATGGTGACAATTTTATCAGTATTATCAATCTGCTTTGCATTATTTATATAAGTACCTATTACAAGTTGATTTAAAGCTTTCACATTCTTGTGATTTAAGATATCAGTAGATTCAACCGGATTAGTAGCCTGATGGGTCATATTCATACTTGAAGCAATTTTGTCTTTGGGTTTGTCTACCTTTGTGTGAGCTGCGCTATCTACCTGACATTTTCTGTTCCATTCTGTAATATAATAAAGCAAGCTGGTTGTTGATCCAATCAAGAGAACACCAAATGATGTAAAAACTGCAACCAGTGTGCTGGTATCCATGCATCCGGCATCCGGTTCTATTCGTATTGGTTCTGTAAATAAATACAGCAATTATTAATATAGGTTTTCAACAATCACTCTAACCTTAAGAATTATTCTTAATATAAAGATTATTCTAGATTTGAAATTAGCTACTTTTCTGTGATTTTTACAACAGTGTAGAGCCAGACTTAACAGCCTGGATATGCATGTTGATGTGGATCAACACTAGCCACAAATGACCTGAGGTTGGGTTTCGTAAACTTCACAATGTAGTTGTAGATATATGTACCTTCATAAGCAACCCTAAAGACGGTTCCCAGCCTCAATGACCTTGAACTTGTGGACGGTTCTGCCTGACGTTTACGCCTAGTTGTGTCAGTCTGTATAAGGACAGCTTCTGTGCCATTACAAAAGTACTGAAAACGAAGGAAACAAACATATTCAACTTTTCTGCATACATCACATTTGCTGCAGGCTACTTGGAAAACACAACTAGAAAAAAATATGGAAAATCTCTACAGAAAGGATGTTTATTGAATATGAAAATAACTTGGTAAAAGATTAAAATGGCAAATAACTTGAACACCTCTAGGTAGTAAGATTTAAAACATCCTCAAATGTAACCAAAACTATATTATAAATAGAAAACATTGTGTTAAAAGGAGAAATTATTCATCATCTAAATGCAAAAAGATGACCTAAAAATGGCTTGAGTTAAACTTAGGTTAACCGTTATTTTTAGGTTACAAATCAATGCAATTGTCTATGTGATTTCCCCTTGACGAGTATTTTAGATTGCCGCCATCATTTGGTGGCTTTTACTTAAGATTCATACAAAATGACATTAGTTAAAATTGAAAGTTCGAATAGCAATTTGCACCACAACATGTAACAATTTTATATAGACAAAAGTGGCCCTTATCAAATTTTAAGTAGACCTAATATGGTTGGTTTAAGTTTGCAACGCTGATCAATTTTAGTTCAAGGTTAAGCTTACGTGGTATGGAGTTATCTACCCTTTAATTAAATTAAAAACTTCAAAAAGTAATTTGCACCACAACATGTAACAATGTCATGCAGAATACATGTATGTATAGTGGCTCTTATCAAATTTATAGAAGGCCTTGTATTGTTGGATTAAGTTTGCAACGTTGACAAATTTTAGTCAACGTAGTCTTGAGTTACCTACCGTTATCATTACACTGGGCGAGTTCGATCATCGGCCATAGTCTAGTACCGGAAGCCGTACTGCGCATGAACCTCATCGACCGGTCTTATGTCGAACAATGGTTAACTGTCATGGCAACGACTGAGAGGTTTATCTTTCCGTTTGTTATTTTTCTATTCAATAATGATTTTTACATTGGATTTGGGAGACAGAAAGAAGATTTTAAGCATGCTGTTCAGTAGTAGACAGTCCAACACATAAGTAACAAATTACATGGTTGAGGTGTTTAAGATGCATACAAGTAGACTTACAAACTTCAACAATTTCAAGTTTTCTCTGAGACGGCCATCTTATTTCTACAGAAACTACAGCGACGAGAGAAAACTCATGGGTCTGACTGTGTCGCTTAAAGGCGTTAGCTACACATTTTTACTAAACAAATCCTAATCATAGAATTTCTCTACCCTTTGTATTTTGTTAGTACATACAATAACTGGTTGAAATAAGAAAGAAAGTATAGGTCATCAATCTATAAATAAATAGTGGCCTGTCAATAACATGACCAATTGCATAAAAGGCACAAATATAGGAATTTCGGCCGAAAACCTAAAAAACAAAAACAAAAATCAAATGAAAACTACAAATCATATTCAAGTTAATATATAACTTTATATATAGAAGGTAAATCGATATGAAAAAAGAATTTGTGAGAACAAAATGAAAAAAGAAATATTAAGCTGTTTTTCAAGGTAGAAATGATGCGACAATTTAGGCCTTTGTACGTCAATCGAAAACACCGGCGTGAGAAAACTACACGAAAGTAACCGTCATAGTAATGATAATATTGCAAACATATCGTTGTCTGTCCGAAGACAAGGTAACACATCTAGATCAATTAAATGGAAGCATTTGATCTTGAAAACCAGTAATTATTTTTCTATCATTCTAAAGAGAAACGATTAAATACAGACACTAAATTGGGTGACATGAGCTTGATTAAATGTTCGATTTGTTATGTGTCATTCCTTTTATTATTTCTCTATTTCAGTCAATACTGTATTTATTTTCGTTTTCATCAAATCTTACAAAACTTAAGGGAAATATCGAACGGAAATGGTGTATCTTACTGATGGGCAAGGGTTCCTGCAGACTTCAAGCGTACAGGAGAAAAACACATCTATAGGTCCTGCTGCTGTCGATGTTGGTCTGAACATGCTGCAATTGTTGTACCATAACCCCACAGCCATTCGTGTAAATGCACCAAATAGTTCCTCGTCCACTGCACACCTGTCTTCTATTATTGGTAGTAAAATGACACTGCATGACTTCACGGTGACATCAAACATATCTGGTACGGAAATAAACAATCACATTATAATCAGACCCAAATACTTCGCTGTGCGTATATTGGATCTGACGAAAACCCATAAGTTGGTAAGCTAATGCAAAGGTTAATTTGAGAAGACCTAAACAATAGACCTTCATCAGATGTATAAATTAAATTGAAGACGCGTGTTGACACATTTCGACGCATAAGCAGCCTACAACGTATGGAATCATTATGCCACAGTGTGTTCAACTTGATCAAATAAATAAAACATTTTAATTTTTTAGAACTTTTCTATATTTTGTCCAGATGTTTTCAATGTCGTCTGCTGCAGATCGGTTATTTGTAGGGAACACTGATTAAATGTTGTTTTTTATTTCGTTTTCAGTACTTTTGAAATTGCACGGAAAGTGTTATACATACCGATACTTTTCTGCGTAAACGTCAGGCATACTCATCCAAAAGTTAAATGTCATTGGAGCTGGGATGATTACGGTCCTAATTCCACAATGGTTTTAATTATATTCATTCATTACACTTTCTTTTAACGTAATATTCCACATTTTCGTTATCATAGTCGTCTTCTGCGGATGGGTTGTATGTGGAAGCAGTTTATGGAGCATACACGCTTGTATTGAAAAACAAATCCCATACATATGCATATACAGACTTCAGACATAGCAATTAGTTTATTACATACACTCATTAAAACATAAATTACATGTATAGAGTTATTTTTTAATGTCATCTGTTTCAGGTAAAAGTATAGACAGCAGGACAAGCCCTTTACCTTCGATGTTGTTGGTTAAATTGATGTATATATCCATTAGTGTACCGAGCTTTACAAAGCCCCCAGTCTCATGTTCCATCCCATCCGGATCGTAGAATGTCATTGACGCTTCTGCTCTGTAATAATGTCTCAGTGTTTCTTCGGTGTCTGTATCTCTGAAGTACGAAAGTATGACTAGAGTTTAAACCAATTAATTTTACATCGATTGCGGAAGTGCTAACCAGTACACGTTTGCGCCATTTGTGTGGAAAAAGCCCAAACGCAGATCCCGCTCGTCACTGGATTTAAACCCCGGTCCATTGGTTAGAGAGGCCGACACTTATCCACTGCACAACTGTCTCCCATTTATGAAAAGAAAGGAAGTAAAAAAGACAAAAATGCATTACGAGTAGTGTCTTTTTACTTTTTAACTATATATATATAGGTGTGCATTGTTTTGCAATATCTGTTAAAAGGACATGTATTTTCTGTAACCCTAGGATTTAATATGTGCAGCATGATACAATATGTTGTCAATATTATTCACTAACTTACAAAACTTATATTATCTGTATATAAGAGGAATCTCGCGTGCTTTTACGAGTGGTTTGGAATTATAGTCCTTCTGTTTGGCTGGTAAACTACATGAAACATGTACATTAAAAGGAATCGAACTACTTTGACAGAATATATATCGTCAATTTTAATTGGGTTATCTGAACAGGACAGGCATGCAAAACCTGCTTGGATGAAATCTTACCTTTTCTATCTAACGCTTGTTTGATTTTGCAATGTAAAGATTGCAGTTGTCGCTTTAATTTCGAAGTCATTAGAACTCTGAACTCCCCAAATAGAAAAGTGTATTTTTAAAAATATTCTGGATCACTTGAGTTAATTCAAATAGACTGGAAATCTGGAAGCATATTAATTAGCATATCCAATAGTATGAAAATGGTCTATTAAAATACAAGCCAATCGCAACAAACTGGCATATTTTGTTGCAGCAGACAACATTGGAACATATTAAGGCAATGCCTTCTTTTACCAAAATGTTTTTAAATGTTTTTCAAAACTTATACTTTCATTTCGAAGTCAACTGCAGCAGATTAAGGTTTAATTTCATTTATGTTAACCCTTTCCCGCAAATAATTAATCTACAGCTCTCGGTTTTGCAAACATCTAGACAAAACAATAGAAACTCCGTGTAAATGAAAGAATAATTAAGTAATGAATAAAGTTGAAAACATTGCAGAAAAGTAGGATTGCTCCTTTTTTGTAACAATTTTTTACCGAAGTCGTCTGCAGCAGATGCTCTAAAAGGCATGTGCAAGTGGGAAAATGTTATAAGTTAAAATTTGCAAAAGGAGTTTGCATTCATACTTAGTCGCACCACCTCCAGGCATTATATTAATTAGGTCTGCCAGACATAAAAATGTAAGATGCATGTCGTAGGACGTTTGTATCACTGTATGTCTTTGGGAAACAAAAGTAAACTTTACAAACTGAAAATAAAAATGAAGCGTCAAATAAGTCATATTCATAAAACAAAATTCGACTTACAGAGGTTTCTAAATTGTGTTTTGTTAACTCTTCTTGGTAATAAATCGGCCAGTGCTGCTATTTTATTTGAGTAGCATCTTGCAATTTGAGGGATTTAATGCATCAGGCAACCGAGAAGATTGAGATGAGCCTCTGCATTCACACAGTCCCAATGTTATATGTTATATGTACCTAAATACATACTATGATTAGTCAGCGCGCCCGACTATTCCACAGGTTATTAGTTACTGAGACATGGACTCTTATGAAGTTGCACGCAAAACTTTAAACAGAATTTCTAAGTCAAATGATAAAGGACAATAATTTGCATTGTACATGTATGCACGATACAGTTATCTTACTTAAGTATTAACATATGTGTGATGATTGGGAAGGTTTGTATAAAGTTTCAATGCAATGCATTGTGTAGTAACTGATGTATGGACTCTTAATGTATTTGCGCACACAACTTTAACTAGAATTTTTAAGTAAAATAGGGACATAATTTGCATTACATGCAGGATAGAGTTACCTTTCCTGATTTTCTACATTGATGTTATAGTTGGGAAGAGATGTATAAAGTCCAATGCAATGCATTAGGTAGTTATTGATGTATGGACTCTTAATGTAGTTGCACCCAAAACTTTAACCAGAATGTCTAAGTAAAAACAAAAGGGTCCTAACTGCAATATATGCAACATAGAGTTATCTAACTTGATTGCTTACATTATAAAATGTTAATGCAATGCATCAAGTAGATAATTTAAAGACTCATAATATAGTTGCACGCAAAACTGTTAACCAGAATATCTAAATGCAGGATAGAAATATATCGCGTGATCGATAACTGGCAATACGAATCTTATCTAGTTACCCAGTTATTATGTTACTTATTAAGTAGTTAACTAGAAGATAACATTCGTGTTGCCACTTCTAGATTTATATACAACTGGACATCTGGTAAGACGTATCTTATATAGTTAACCAGTTAGTATGTGTAATAATAAGTAGTTAACTAAATATGATTTCAGTTGTAAGTTAATGGACGTATAAATCTATTTATTGGTAACTCGCAACACGAATCTTATCTAGTTAAGCATTTAGTATGTTACTTATTAAGTAAAATTCGCAAACCCTAACTAGATAACCTATTAGTGTTGCACAGTACAGAATAAACATGTAACGGGTGGCAGTTCTGGGCACTTTCATTCCTGTTTTTAGTCTTACGTTTCGAGAATATCAAATAAGTGGTAACACGAATCTTATCTAGTTAACCAGTTAATATGTTATTTATTAAGTGAAATTCGCAAACCCTAACTATATGCTAACTAGATAACCAGTTAATAGTGTACAAAACATTAACTGGTTATCTTAAGGCAGTAATATGCCACCATACATTTTCAATGCAATGCTTCATGTAGTAACTGAGATATAGTCTCTCATGTAGTTGCACGCAAAACTTTAACCAGAATTTCTAAGTAAATAAAGGGACATAACTACTTATCTTACTTTGTTATATTAATAGGCGTGATAGTTGGGAAGCATTGTAGAAAGTTCCAATGCAATACATCTAGAAGGTAACTGAGCTATGGTGAAATATGTACTTGCATGCAAAACCCTAACCAAGTATGACGCCGACACCGACCCCTTTGCCAGAGTAAAATAGCTCTCATATTCTCAAAATAGTCGAGTTAAAAATAGTAGTAATGACTCTCTGTTCTTGACGCTCGGGATTGTGGGGTTAGCAATCCGACTGACCCGCTGGAGTCAGGATAAATGGACAATTAGTACCCGTAAATTACCCAGGAAACGCCGTGATATAATTGAACCATAGTTGAAAGGGGAGTATCAAAGCATACAAAGAAGCAATACACTGGCAGAAGTGGGTCTTCTATATCAGGCAATCTTGTTAAAATTCACAAGATGTGTTGGTTGTGGTAGAACATTATTTAAACGTGACTTTACATAGTTTTAATCCTTTTTCACATACAGCAAATCTGCAGCAGACGACTTTTAAAGATCTATTGGATATAGTTTAAACATGTAAGCCAAAAAGGAGAAATTGCTCCCTAGGAGCAATTTCTACTTTTGCCATTGTTAACTAAAGTCGTTTGCTGCACATGGGTATTTATGTGGGAAAGGGTAGCAGGCTAGAGGTTCCATACCCATTGTATCCCACAGTCATCGAAACTACACTGATATGTATAGATATCTCCATTAGTATCAAATGATGATTCGACCTTACGTACACCTGTTGTGGTACGAAGATATATCAGACCACCGGAGCGCATATTTTGTATGGTAAAGACTGCAACTTCATCCACACATGATGTCAGGTTAACTGGAATTCGAAAAAAATAGTTCAATATAGTGTTTTATTTCGATGCTCAGTATGAGCATATGACAATGACAATTCTTTATTTAGCAATCTAGGCTTCCGGCCCATAATACAAAAATATTCAACAAATGCGACACACGCTATTCATTATATAACACAAAAAGAGTTTGTCAAGCAGTGACAATTATATGTCATGTGATATAAAACCATATATACACATACATAAACACATAATATTGAGTTAACAATAAGCAGTGTAAAGTAGTGTCCATCGCATGTCATGCGATACAACATTTTATCTCATCCGATATACACAATGATAATGCATATCAAAGAACATATAATACAATATATGCATACAAATACATGTACATATTACACTATTTAAACTATACTTGCTCATTTAACCTTTTAATGTTGGCCGTTCTGATTTTGATTGCAAAGTTTATACACTTATTTATAATACATAAATAATAGCTCTGCAATATAGAATAGAGTAGAAAAGAACATACATGTATCACATCATACACAACATATTTATATATGAGTTAAAGAAGATCAAACATGGTTACATCAATACATAAACATTGGGTAAGAATGTGTTTATACCATATACTACAAAAAGGATGAACAATTCCTTTATTAAAATAGTTTACTAAGAGTATATGCATGGTGATGCATGGTGAACATGTATCGGATAATGGTTATATATTACTATGTCTACGTTGTGTTGCCAAAGATATATAACTAGCTATCTTTTCTCTTTTATTTCCAACTGTTACTTGATAGACCGTTTTTTTATCATACATTTACATAGGTGACACAATTTACAGTAATTATACCTACAATTATAGAGATTTTTCATATTTTTGAGTAAGTCGTCTGCTGCAGAATTGCTGTATGTGGGAAAGGGTTAAGACAGACAGATAGTAGATCATTCAAGCATAGAGGCCACGTGCCCATAACTACAACACACCTACAATCCGTTATTTGTGCTTTGTGACTTTCATTATCAATGTATGCCTGACCCTATAATGTAATGGTAGGAGCAGGTAGCTCCAGACTTCCATTATTGATGTATGCCTGACCCTATAATGTAATGGTAGGAGCCGGTAGCTCCAGACTTCCATTATTGATGTATACCTGACCCTATAATGTAATGGTAGGCGCAGGTAGCTCCAGACTTCCAGTATTGATGTATGCCTGACCCTATAATGTAATGGTAGGCACATATTACTCTATACTTCCATTATATGATGTATGCCTGACCTTATAATTTAATGGTAGGGACAGATAATTCCAGACTTTCATTATCAATGTATGCCTGACCTTATAATGTAATCGTAGGTGCAGGTAGCTCTATACTTCAATTATTGATGTATGCCTGACCCTATAATGTAATGGTAGGAGCAGGTAGCTCCAGACTTCCATTATTGATGTATGCCTGACCCTATAATGTAATGGTAGGGACAGATAATTCCAGACTTTCATTATCAATGTATGCCTGACCCTATAATGTAATGGTAGGAGCAGGTAGCTCCAGACTTCCATTATTGATGTACGCCTGACCCTATAATGTAATGGTTGTCGCAGGTAGCTCCAGGCTTCCATTATTGATGTATGCCTGACCCTATAATGTAATGGTAGGCACGCAGGTAGCTCCAGACTTCCATTATATGATGTATGCACTGACCTTATAAATTAATGGTAGGGACATTTAATTCCAGACTTTCATTATCAATGTATGCCTGACCCTATAATGTAATGGTAGGAGCAGGTAGCTCCAGACTTCCATTATTGATGTACACCTGACCCTATAGTGTAATGGTAGGAGCAGGTAGCTCCAGACTTCCATTATTGCTGTACGCCTGACCCTATAATGTATGGGTAGGCGCAGGTAGCTCCAGACTTCCATTATTGATGTATGCCTGACCCTATAATGTAATGGTAGGCGCAGATTACTCTATACTTCCATTATATGATGTATGCCTGACCCTATAATTTAATGGTAAGGACAGATAACTCCAGACTTCCATTATTGATATTTGCCTAACCCTATAATGTAACGGTAGGGGCAGATAACTCCAGACTTCCGTTATTTGATTTATGCTTGACCCTATAATGTAATGGTAGGGGCAGATGACTCCAGACTTCGATTATTGATGTATACCTGACCCTATAATGTAATGGTAGGGGCAGATAACTCCAGACTACTATTATTGATGTATGCCTGACCCTATAATGTAATAGTAGGGGCAGATAACTCCAAACCTTCATTTTTATGTATGCCTGACCCTATAATTTAATGGTAGGGGCAGATAATTCTAGACTACCATTATTTGTGTATGCCTAACCCTATAACGTAATGGTAGGTGCACATAACTCCAGACTTCCATTATTTGATGTATGTCTGACACTATAAAGTAACCACTGAAACTATCTAGGTAAACAGTTCTCTTTAAATGAAAGTAAGATTATTTAATTAAATTGAAAATATTGTGTCAAAGGGGAAATTTCTCATCATGACCAATTTCACATTTTGCCACAATGTTTCCAACACCAGGGTGAATGTAATGGCTCTCCATGTCCTATCAACCGCTCCCTCGTACAACTAATTTGCAGCGAAATACTTTGAAAACATAACCGCCTTTGTGGTGTAGTGGTAGAGCGTCCGCCTTGGGTGCGAGAGGTCGCGGGTTCGATCCCCGGTTGGGTCATACCAAAGGCTTTAAAAATGGCAGTAATGGCTGCCCTACTTTGCGCTCATGGTTGCGGGGTTAGCATTAGGACTGACAGTTTGGTGTCAGGATAAATGGTCCAGTCGTACTGGTAAATTACCCAGGAAACGCCATGATATAACTGAAACATTGTTGAAAGCGATGTAAAACACCAAACAATCAATCAATTGGAAAACATGTTAGTAAAAATATGAAAAATCTCCAAAAACGAAGGTTGAATTATCAACACATTGTTGAAAAAGGGAAAAGTTTTCACTATGAGCAATTTCTCCGATTATCACAATGTTTTCAAAACTCGTCTGTTTAAGTAGAAAAACGTCTGTATGTGGGTAAGGGTTAAAAAGTCGATCTAAAATAGGAGGTAGAAAACAATCCTAGCCTTACCTATAGGTGGTGTGTAGGATCTGTAGACATTCGGTGAGAGCGTAGAGCCGTCCGTAGAGGATATCCATATTACGGTGATGGATAACACGGCATTTAACAACATACTTCATTCACTTAGTGGATTATAATCATAAAAATAGTTTTACTTTTTTTCACCGATACATGAAATGAAATCTGCATGCAGTCGACTTTGAAAACACGGAGTCATCATTTGAAAAAAAATCACTTTATACTTAATAAAATATTAATATTGATTAAAGACGGAAATATTGTGTCGGTTGGAGGAACTGCTGATTATGAGACATTTCTTCAACTGCAACTCCGTTTTCAAATGTCGACTGCTGTTGATAAATCAAAGTGCAAATGGGAATGGGTTAAATAACAACAATACAGTTAATGCTATTAAAACACAAGTTTTGGTAATTGTCACTATTTCATAAAAATCGAATCAAAACTAGAACCTTTCAAAAAAAATAAATATAATCTCTTTTTACCAGCAGTTTAAATATAATATTTATCCTCTTAACTGATTTGTTATAAATAATACGCTGTTTAGACTTCTATATGAGTCGTTCCAAAAAAAACAACATCATGGACTCTGCGTAGAGTATCGACCCGTATCAGCACAAGCATGCCGCGCAAGTTTATCCGGGCAGACACTTTTCGCCTCTTGTGTATTTTCTGTTTCAGGAATCATAACTCTATACCTCTTTCCCTCCGGAATGTGTTGGCCCGGATTAGCCTGCGCGGGCGCAGGCTGATCTGGTTCAATATATTACGCAGCGTCCATGATGTTGGTTTTCTCGTTGAACGCCTTATATATATACCGCATGCTTGCAATAATGTTCAAATGAAATCTATGATCAAGTCATACTCCCAGAACAAATTAGTTCGTTAAATTAATCCAAAATACGACAGTTCCACATTTTGCTTTAAGACAGTCATCATCACAAAAAAAACAAAAAAACATTATGAATCGTATAAGTTAACTAAATTCTTTTTTAGCTTTTCCTGAATTGACAAATTAGTATTTCTTTAAAGGACAATACTCACACTGTAACATTAACAGTGACTCTGTTTAAATCAAAATGCCAAAAGAACTTGAAAAATAACAATGCTTAAAACTAAATGATAACTATCGTCCAAGACCATCAGTGCAGTAAAGCGAAAGAGATGATGAGGCCATTTGCCAATACATGCTTATTTTAGACTTTACCATACTGAAAACAAAGGTTTATACACTGAATGAAATTATTTATGGCGCATTTTGATAGAGACAATAGAACACAAAACTTGTTGAAAAAGAAGAAATTGATCATAATGAGCAATTTCTATTTTTCCCCACAATATTTCAAATATTTGTCTGCTATTGAAGAACATTGTATCATACTGGTTGTATGAGTCTGTTTAAATACAGACGTATTTTGATGCATCTGCAGCAGACCCGTTTTGAAAACATTGTGGCAAAAGGAAAAATTGTACAAAATGAGCAATTTTAACTTTTGTCGCAATGTTTACAACTTTATCCCCAATAATTACATAGTTTCTTTAACCCTTTCCCACATACAGACGCTTTCTGACACCTCTGTAGCAGACAACATTTGAAAACATTATAGCAAAGGTGAAATTGCTCATGTTCTCAAAATCGTTTGCTGTAGATGTGTTGTATGAGTGAAAGGGTTAATATAAAGTGTTGATAGTTTTGTCTATATGTCGTCTGTTGGAAATATATTGTATTATATAAAGTGTTAAAGGAAAGCGTAAATTAGTGACCTGTCGAAGCCTGTAACAGGTGGTAATTACGTTAACTGCATTAATCAATACTTAATTATTAATATACCTGTTAAATACGTCAACCTTGCAACACGACAATAATAAGTTCAAGTTCAAGTTCTTTATTTGCATAACATTTTTACATATTGTTGCAACATATACATAAAAAACATTTGTAAAGCAATACATATAGTATAGTTTCAATAAATGACATGTGATATATAATATTCAATAGAAGTGTAATTAATATTAATAAGTACAGGTAGACTAAACTTAGATTGGTTTATTTTTTTAATTTAAAATAGCACCTTATTCGGATTTCTATCCGTGTATGGTATAACAGAACACAGAACAGAACAGATCATAACATTAAATTGATACATATAAAGATACAGATAAAACATACATATACACATACAAATCAAACATACATATAAACATACACATAAACATACATATAAACATACGCATAAAACATACAAATAAACATACATTTAAACATACATACATTTAAACATACATACATATAAACATACATATAAACATACATATAAACATACACATAGAGATACATACAACAGAAATGGCATGTTTAATATATATATATACATAACATTTTAACATATATTATACATTAAGGTTGAAACGTGAGAAGACTTCCGCCTATATTTACCTTTTCCTGGAACGTATGACACTCAGTACTAGTCATATACAATTATTTATTTTATTTGTTTTACCATAAGCTTTAACATCGGATTTCTATCCGTGTATGGTATAACAGAACACAGAACAGAACAGATCATAACATTAAATTGATACATATAAAGATACAGATAAAACATACATATACACATACAAATCAAACATACATATAAACATACACATAAACATACATATAAACATACGCATAAAACATACAAATAAACATACATTTAAACATACATACATTTAAACATACATACATATAAACATACATATAAACATACATATAAACATACACATAGAGATACATACAACAGAAATGGCATGTTTAATACATATATATACATAACATTTTAACATATATTATACATTAAGGTTGAAACGTGAGAAGACTTCCGCCTATATTTACCTTTTCCTGGAACGTATGGCACTCAGTACTAGTCATATACAATTATTTCTTTTATTTGTTTTACCATTAGCTTTAAACATCTACACACATCCGTTATCTTTCTTTACCAAACTATACTATAGAGTCAACGATGAAATATAGATACGCATGTACATGGTATACTTTTGTTTCTGTACGTCTTTGACAATGATTGGATATGATAATATGTGGCAGCATGCGTATCTGTATGTTAATACATCGATATGGGATTCCATAAGTCGTTTAGTACATATATATCTGCATGGTATCGTTAGCTAGTCCAGTTTACAGCTTCTAATATGACAAGGCAGTTTGTCCTCCAAAACTATATTGAGACCATTCTTTTCTTGATACACACACACATATATATATATTGTTCTTGTATATTTGTAAATGACCATAAACGTTGTAAAGTTTGAGTCAGTAAACATATATTCTGATAATGTTGATGACAAAAACATTTTATTTATGTATTTATAATCAATAACTGTAGACATTGTTTTGTTATTCGTAGCTCATTGATTGGTCATTTGCTTTTTTTAAAAATGGCTTTGTGGACATAGCATGCTTCTCTAAACTCTTTCCCAGAACGGACGGCTTTTGGAAACAGTATATCAGTCAAGTATTACGCGTAATTATATGTCTCACCGTCCCCGCTTTGACTATTAATACAAATGTAGAATATAATAGACAAGAGCTACCCGCTCGACTATTCCACCGCTTATTAGTTACTGAGATATAGTCTCTTATGTAGTTGCATGCAAAACATTAACCAGCATTCTTTACAGGGTGATTATTTACATTATATGCAGGATAGAGTTATCTATCTTGATAGGTTATACCCCAGGTGTGATATCTGGGATGGGTTGTATGGGTTGTATAAACTTAAAATGTAATGCATAAATTAGTTACTAAGATATGTAATCTTAATGTAGTTGCACGCAAAACTTCAACCATAATTTTTAAGTAAAAATAAGGCAATAACTTACATAATATGATGGATAGAGTTATATTACATTATTATTTAGATAGGTGTGATGGTTTGAAAAGGTTTTATAAAGTTCCAATGCAATGCATCAAATAGATACTTAGATATGGAATATTAATGTAGTTGCACGCAAAACTTCAACCAGAATTTCTAAGTAAAAAAGGACCATAATTTACATTATATGCTGGATAGAGTTTTCTTACTTAATTGTTTAGATAGGTGTGATGGCTGGGAAATGTTGTACAACGTTTCAATGCAATGCATCAATAAGTTACTAATATATGAAATCTTAATGTAAGTGCACGCAAAACTTCAACCAGAATGTAGATGATATGTCCAATTCTCAAAATTCACTAAAATCCTCTAAGATTCATGTTTTTTACTAAAAAAAAGAAGAATACACTCAGCATCTTTAGCATACAATGTGAATAAAGGTATAAGATGTAACTATGATCCAAGTTTGAAAGCGCTTGCACTTGTAGTTATTGAGAACAAATTAGAAAAACAAAAAAATTTAAGGTAGCTAAACACAAATGTTAATCAAAGCACTGAAAGTGCTGACGGCCTGGGCGTATCGCTTACCTGAGTGCAAGAAAGTGTTTGATCAATGCAAAACTCATAAAGACAATTATTCTGACAAAGATTCAAAATGCAACCTCCGGAGTGTTATCAAGATTTTCCTTCATTTGGATTAGTGACCTATATTTTGTTTACCTGATATGACCCATATTCGAAAATGGACAAGATAATATCAATAGAAACATTCTGACAAAGTTTCAAGCTGCTGAAGCAAAGAATGCAGCCTACAGAGTATTAAGAAGATTGTTCTTCAATTTGGCCTAGTGACCTAGTTTTAAACCCTGTATGACCCATATTCGAACTTGGCCTGGAAACACTTAAGATAAACGTTCTGACCAAATTTTAAAAAATGTGGCTGCTACACTGTTGACATGATTTTCCTTCAATTTGGCCTAGTGACCTAGTTTATAAACGAACATTTTCAAACTTGGCCTACATATTATTAAGACAAACATTCTGAAACAGTTTCAACATGCTCAAGTTAAAAATGCAGCATCCAGATAACCCTTCAATTTGGCGAAATGACCTAGTTTCCGACTCAATATGACTACTAGTCAAACCTGCCCTAAATTTTCCTTTAATTAAGCCTATTGACCTAGTTTTTGACTCGGTATGACACATATTCGAACTTGGTCTATAAATCATTAAGATCAACATTCTGACTTAATTTTAAACTGCTGAAGCAGAAAATGTGGCTTGTACAGTGTTAACGAGATTTTCTTTCAATTTGGTCTAGTGACCTAGTTTCTGAATAAACCTAACCAATATTCTAACTTTGCTTATATATCATGAAGACAAACATTCTGAAACAGTTTTAACATGCTCAAGTTAAAAATGTAGCCTCCAGAGTGTTAAAAAGATTTCCCTTACATTTGGCCAAATGACATAGTTTCTGACCCAATATGACCCATATTCGAACTTGACTTAGATAGCATTAAGACAAACATTCTTACGAGCATGCCGTTGATACCTTCACATCGCTTGCGGGCACCTGCACAGTGCGATCGGGTCGCACGGTTGAGGGAGAGGTTGGCGTTTGCACTCTACCGCTACAACTGAGTTATTGGTGCAGTGGTTGCTGAAGAGAAGAGGCATGGTCTCATTCACTTCACTGCCACTCTCCCTCTTTTGTGGGTTCTGTACTCTCATTCTCCTTCAGTTATCCTATCTTTTCTAGAGCATTTTGTAGTACTGTTATTCTTACACTTTTGTGATAAAGTGTGTGTTAACTTGTTACCTTCTGTGGATAGCGCAACTGGATGATCTGATGAATGATGCGATGAGCCGGCGTTCATAACCTGCGAGCCACAGTGGGTGGTTGGCCAAACGCCGGACTGTTCCCGGTCAATGTCTGCCCGATTTCCGGCCGGCCTCTGAGCGGCGTCTGGCTTGACTGGGTAGTCGATAATTTGGCCCCGCGCTCGCTCGATATGTATGACGCCCGGTCGGACATCGGGCAGGCATCAGTCGATTATTGTGCGATGAGGCTTTTAGTCCGAGTTAAAAGTAACTCGATTCCCGCGAGGAGTCCCGAAGGATTTCGGCCGAAAATGCCTAGAAATTTGCCGCAAACTACTTGCAAACCTATCACAAGGTTATTGTGACTGAGGTTTACGGGATACTAGATAGGCTACGTTTTTTTGTCATAAATATACTGTAATAACAATATAAATCTGCAGCTGAAGACTTTTGAAAACATAAAGGTTGATATCCATATCTCTATGTGCAAACATAAGGCACATTTCTGTAAGTATTGTCTTCGCCATTGATGATCTTCAGTCGGACTTCACGAGGCCAATAGTTGAAATTCTTTCTTCGCACTCGCAACTTGTCACCAACAATGTGATCGCTATCCAACGAATTGTGTGGACATTCTGATCGTTTGACTTCATCAATCAAGTCGTTATTCGTTGACTGGTCGGTAAGATAAGGGTGATACACCACCCCATTTATTCCTCCAGCACACGATTTACACCTGGAGTGCATCGTCCGATGGCAGGTCTTACCTTATACAGTTTACTTCTAACTCGTAGTTAAGTGCTATATCAACTGGCGGGAATAGTAAAGTTAATTAAATAAATTGCATCGACATGTGATGGGTTTCTTTGGATATATTAAAAAAGCAATATAAATAATTAGTGGGGCTTGGAACATCGGGGGGGGGGGTCACGAGCCCTACTACCCCTGGTAAATCTGCCACTGTATTTCTCACGCAACTTCTTTGTACTTTTCCGTTCCACTTCGCGAATGTTAATAGTACATAAGCTTCCATATTTGACCTCTCGGCGCATTAATTTCCAAAACATTTGTTAAACTTATATTGGGGTACTCATGCCTTAAGATTTTCACTGATGCTCCAACAACATTATAATCATCTTTATTTGAGAGATCTTAACATCTTAAAAGCAGTTTTGTTGAATCCATGTCGACCTATTTTTCTCGATCAGTCTCACCCTAAAATGCGTTGTTGGGTGTTAACAGCAATAGCAAAGATCGAGCGCTACGTCACAAATTGGTCATGAATATTTATGTGTTAATCACGTGACCCGACATCATACAAACAAACGTGGTACAATCATGGCGTCTACGCAAGATTTTTACGATATAATTCTCAAATCTGAAGACGTTCCTGGTGCTTATATTAATACCGATGAATTAGAAAATTGTGGAAATGTCCAGTTTAAGCGATGGCTAGAATGTAGAGGGTTAAAATAGTCTGGAAATCGGCTTGATCTACTTTCAAGGTAGGTGTTTACATTTCGCGTACCTCTTTCCTTTGTGTAAAAGTTGTTGACAGTTGGTCGTGTTTATCGAACCATTAAATGTGACACCAGGTAAAATGTTACGAGTGACGTGAATGGTTCATATGATACAGGTAAAATATCTGTAATTTTGATTGGTTTAAAATAAAAATTCTCCGTAAAAAATGAATGAAACGTATTTATGTTGACAAAAGATGGCCGATCCAAGTAAATGAATGTATTAGATACCATGCACAAAATCAACACAATGTAGTTAAGATCTACCTAAAGTTCGATCAATCGGGCATGTCCTTGTAATACAGTCAACATTTTAAGGCTGTTAATGAATAATATTTGTTGAATTTTGGTATCGTAAGTCGTAAATTTTGTTTATGAAACGCCCATTTAAAAAATTTCAGTAATATCAGGGATCCGTGTATATATTGTCCCTGATAATATGTAAAACAATAAATTTTACATACAGTATACTGTATATCATATATGTTTCAGGTGTAAGGATGCCATTGCAGGAGGCAAGCTTGATGCAATTGATGTTGGTGTTGACCAGGGGAAATGGTTCAAAATCAAAGAAGAAAAGCTAAAGGAAACAATGTCAGCAAAAACAACACTACCATCCCTGCCCCCTTTGCTAGGATGGAAGCCCTTCCCATCCCATCAGATACCTGTAAACTTTAATTATGGCCACATCTACCACTACCTGTTAGAAAGCGTGCAATTAATAGATGAAATGAGGAATAAATCTAAAGATACCAATTTGAGCCATATGAAATCAAAGCCACTTACAAAGGGGGAACAATATGTGAAAAGTAAGTCAGTTGGCAGTATTTGTGATACTTTTCGCAATGGAAATTACTTTTTGAAGCGAAAGTAGAAGCGTCAATGAAAAAAGAGTCACGGAATGTCCATGCAACAATATCTGGTTTTAGTGGGGCAATATTAGATGCCAGTTGTACGTGTCCTGGTTCCGCTCTTGGACGTTGTAATCATGTAGCTGCCCTTTTACTGTTCCTGAACAATCATGTTAAGGAGAATGGCTATGAGCCCACTTCATGTACAGGAAAGCAGTGCAGTTGGTCTGAGGGATCTAAGGTTAAAAATCCTGGGAAAGTAGCCGACGTCCAGTACCCATCATATAAGGTAAAAAAAGCCAAATTATCAGATTTTGATCCAAGACCAGCGGCAATGCGAGTAATAACAACAGCCCAAAAGAATCAGTTTTTGACAGACATGAAATACAGCAGTGCTCCAACTGGGATTTCGATGTGGGAAACCTTGTACTGTTTCAAACACGAGGATTACAAGCTCGAGGGACAGAAAAAAGGACTATTAGTGACTATGGCACACTCTTTCTTCGAGTCGCTGAAGGATAGTGATAAAAGTATTTACATGATTCCTGGGTCCGAAGATCAGGCCGAGTCATTTACATGGAGAGCCAAACGTTGGTTTCGGATTACCGCTTCTACTGCTAAACAGGCTAATACTTTGGGTACCTTAGTAAACGGCGGGCCTCCATACTGTGAAGCCACACATCGTCGGATGTACAATTTTGTATTAAGTAATGTATGGCAGTTAAACTCATTTTCAACAATTCATACTCGATTTAGAGTTGAGAATGAGGATCAGGCCAGAACTGATTATGAAACTGCCATGCAAGTCGACAATCCTGGGTTTTAAGCTTCCAAGACGGGACTTTGGATCAATAATATATTGCCAGAGTTGGGATGTAGCCCTGATGGACTTGTACATGACCCAGCAGAGTCCGACAACAAAGGCCTGGTAGAAATAAAGTGTTTAAAAATGTTTAGGACAGTTGCACCCTCTGAACTGTTCGGGCATCTGGAACAGAATAAAATTAAGAGCAGTTTACTTTATAATTCCGGAAATGCGACACTGGAACTGAAAACAACACATGCCTATTATTTTCAGATTCAGTTTCAATTGGCTGTTACTGGTCTGAAGTGGTGTGATTTTGTTCTCTGGTCCCCAATATGAAAACCTAACATTGAAAGGGTTCGTCGGGATGACCAACTCATTGATGGCATGATTACAAATGTAACATCTTTATGGCACCATGTTATTGCTCCAGAAATATTTGAAATGAGGGTACCAAGAAAATTATTTCCATTCATCTTGTATGAGGCGCCTTATAATTAATTAATTGCCATTTGGGATTCGAACTTACATCCGATTTGATTTTTAGTTATCACACATAAAGATGTTACATTTATAAACAAGTCATCAGCAACAAAAATTTTCAATAAAACAGTTGTTCATTGACAGTTTTTAATTTATTTAAACATTTATTAACAGAATGTATATATGTGGTTTTTTTCAATAGCTTTAACTGGTTAAGTCACACATGCAAAGTTATAACTTTTTATGAAGCAAATCCTCAAGGGAATATAAGATGTTTTCTGAACCAGAGTAATCTTAACCCTTCCCCTCATATGACCATTCTGCAACAGACAACTTTGAACATATTTTGTCAAACAATAACGTATAACTAAAAGTGGAAATCATTGTGGCAAAAGGAGAAATTGCTTGTTTTGAGCAATTTCTTCTTTTGTCACTATGTTTTCAAAATGCCGTCTGCTGCATAAGCGTCAGAAAGTGTCTTTATGAGGGAAAGGGTTAACCGCGTCTTCATAACCACCAAACAAATTTGCAAGAGATGACTTAAAAATCATCTAGACAAAAATTTGGAAAATGTCTGTAAATGAAAATTATTAACAGATTTTCAATTTCAATCTGATTTACTGGTTAAGTCACACTTGCATAGTTATAACTTTTTATGAAGCAAATCCTCAAGGGAATGTAAGAAGTTTTCTGAACCAGAGTAATCTTAACCCTTTCCCTCATACTACAATTCTGCAACAGACAACTTTGAACATATTTTGTCAAAAAATAACCTATTACTAAAAGTGGAAATCATTGTGGCAAAAGGCGAAATTGCATCTTTTGAGCAATTTCTTCTTTTGTCACTATGTTTTCAAAAAGCCGTCTGCTGCAGAGGCGTCAGAAAGCGTCTATATGAGGGAAAGGGATCATGCTTGTTCTCAATCTGTTTTGAATATTTCCCCTTAAATTTGTATGGAAGGGGGGATCTTTTGAATCCTAGATTGGACACTGAACCTTTTTTCATTTATACTAGATCAATACCAATATTTTTGACTAGATGTTTTGTTGAATCTGGAAAAGGTTTAATTTAATTGACCTCTTAACCCTTTCCCTCATACGAAAATTCTGCAGCAGACGACTTTGAACATATTTTGTCAAAAGATAGAAAATCTCTATAATTGAATGGATAACCTATGACAAAAAGTGGAAAACATTGTGGCAAAAGGAGAAATTGCACGTTTTGTGCAATTTCTTCTTTTGTCACCATGTAATCAAAAAGCTGTCTGCTGCAGAGTCGTCAGAAAGCGTCTATATGAGGGAAAGGGTAAAAAAAAAACTTAATTGCTGAGGGTAATCAAAATATTGTCTAGCTGTAAGATGATTTTTTTAAGTACCCTTCGAATTAACAATGATAAGAGACTTTAATAACAGCTAATAATGCCATTAGAATTTGTATAAAAAATGACATTATTCATCAGATTTCAAAGCGAAATCATGAAATAAATATAAATAAACATCGTTTTATTTCAACATGTGTTCTATTGAATTTGTTGACCCTTGACGTTTGTCATATAAGATTTCATTGAGACAGGACTAGGTCTTACTGACCTAGTAGTGGACAAGATTTGGACTCTCATCAATTTGGCTAACCACTATAGAGAGACTGTCTTTCATTAGAACCATTTACATCAGAAAGCTTTCAATATATGTTAATGGTCTAACCAGGTGCCAACCAAGGCGTTAAAGTAACAATAGCGCCAATATTTTACTGTTTCTGAATTTGACTGATACTTTGGGTACAATAAAGTGTGTAAAAAAATTAAACCTTAATAGTTGATAATGACAATAAAACTTAGGTCTTTCTTATTGTTATTCTTACTTAACAAGTGGTTCCTGAAAGTTAACAAGGCAGCAGGCAACACATACCAATTGATTTGAAATATGTGAAAGTGATAAAGGAATATTTCAACTTAGCAACTTAAATTTTTTAATTCTTTCAATGACTTTTCCAACATGAATACGGGCTTTAGCGATGCGTCTGGTTTTTAACTCCTCCTGTGCGGTAAATTTTGCACGCTTTCCCAAAAATGGAGGAATATTTAACAATGCCCCCTGTTTAAGCAGTAAATATTCAATAAGAAAACCTCTATCAGCTAAAATAAGATCACATGGATTAAGTGTGTCTATGAAACCACATTTTTCGACAATTGCACGATCACTTATTGATCCCTCATAAAGGTCAGATACATAAACAATTGAACCATTTGGTGCTACTCCAACTAGGCATTTATATGTATGGTGATGTTTGTATGAAGAATACAAATTTCCCTGTCTTTTAAAATCTCTAGGCATTTGCACAAAAAAATCGGTACAATCAATAGTACATCTAATATTTTTAAAAGTCGAGAAAACTTTTGGTAAAAACTCTTTAAAATGTTGTCGCTCTGGAAACATTTCGCTGCGTAAATCATTAAAATGACAAAACAATAGCTGTATCCATGTTGTAAAAATGACACTTATAGTGGAGGCAGACAATCCAAAAAAAATGTGCCATGGAATCGATGTTGTAGCCTCTTCGTAGTCGCACTAATGTCAAAAACAGTTCTTCTTGTGGTTCCAGTTTTCCTTTTCCCTTTTTAGTGGATTCATTCACGCTAACACCATCCCAATATGTTAAGTTATAAACACACAAGAAATTCGAACAGAGATTCAAACTGATAAAAAGATAATCTGGTGAAAAGTTTCATTTTAGCATCATTATTCTTTATAGATTTTAGTGATAAGAGTGAGTAAGTTAAGCTGCTGGGACCTTCTTCTGTTTTCATTTTATTTTTCAATATTATGTTTTCAATTTTTGCGTTTAAAAAATCCTTCTCATATATTGTTTGTACTCCGTGGTCTTGCATCATTGGATTATCTGTCTGAACCGCTTTTTCATTGGCAACTTGCTTGTTTTTTCACTGGCTCTTGCTGAAAAAAAAAACATAAAACTACATTTAACATGAGATACAATAAATCACAGGCGTCCGAATTTCTATCACAGCAAAAAATGCGGAAAAAATACTCAATACCTCGTTAAAAAACCCTCAAAATGTCTCTCTATATTGTCTATACGCTTTCATAAAAATGATCATAATAATACGGGGAATTCCGCACGTGTTACTATAAATAGTCCCTCTATACGTCCATATAGTGTAATAATAATGACAAGGTGTGCAACGGTGTTTTACCCCCTCGCTCGATTCGGGCTATAATTTCCGCAGAAAAACGCCTAAACCGACCTTGTCTCAGGTAGAGACCGGTTCATAAATGATTTTTCTCGTGATCCACCACATCAATATTTGCCAACCGACAAATACGCCGGCGTTTTTAAGCTTAATGTTCATTATATTTGGAAATTTGCAGTTGTCCTTACCGCCATGCGCTGACGTCACACTAATCACGTTCCGCAGCGAATATTTAAAGCGAAATGACGCGCTTTTTTAGAATATTGTACCTGAGCAATGTTTGTTGGGGTTGGCATTTAATCATTTTTCTTCCAAAAATAATATTATTCATAAAAGATACGGTATTTATTTGTACGTTTTCGAAAGAAGTATAAAAAATAATTTTTAGACCGTATTTTAAATCTTTGTTTGATTAATCTGTCGCTGCGGAATGTTGCAAATTGTGACGTCAGCGCATGGCGGTAAGAAATTATAGCCCGAATCGAGCGAGGGGGTAAAACACCGTTGCACACCTTGTCATTATTATTACACTATATGGACGTATAGAGGGGCTATTTATAGTAACACGTGCGGAATTCCCCGTATTATTACGATCATTTTTATCACAGCGTATAGACCATATAGAGAGACTTTTTGAGTTTTTTAACGAGGTATTGAGTATTTTTTCCGCATTTTTTGCTGTGATAGAAATTCGGACGCCTGTGAATAAATAAGCGTCTTGGTACACATTATTTTAAAGCGTAAATAGTATCAGTTACATACCGAGCGATGAATTTCAGAGAAGAATGTTACGAAGGCCCACTTCTGCCTTTATAGCAATGAACTGAACTCCAAATTCTAATTTCTCCTTTTGCCACAATGTTTTCCACTTTTAATCATAGGTTATCCATTCAAATTAATATAGAGATTTTCCATTTTTTTGACAAAATATGTTCAAATTCGTATGCTGCAGAATTGTATGAGGGAAAGGGTTAAAGGATGACCGGGAACAGACATGAATGAACACCACAACTTTCAGGTGTTGTTTTTTTTTACTAAAGATAGATACAAGTTTAAATGTTACCCTTTTCATATTAATTTTTAATTAAAAAAATAATAATAAATATATAATTACCTCTGTAAGTGTACAAGTGATGTCGGTATTTCCCACACAGTGTAGTTCTAGCAACGCTTCGGCCGCTGCGGTTTCATCCATTTTCTTTATCTTAATAAGTGTTTTTCTCGGAGTAGGCAGCTTTCTTTTTCGTTTGAAACGATTCACCTGAAAATATATAGTAACAGCTCTATATAAATTATAATAAGACTTGTCAAACAAAACATTTATGCATACACATTGCCAATAGTGAAATGTTGAAATGTTATCAAAATAAAAATGTGTTTAATCACTTGTTTGAACATATATCAAAAGTAAAATAAGACTAAGGCTGGGAATGTCTTGCAAACGGGATCCGCTTGCAAACTGCAATATTTTCAAGTGTCAATGAGTGGGTGGGGTAATTATTTTTACCTGTTCATCAGTGTGCAATAAGGCTGGAATCGGATCAGGGTGTTCTGATGTCGGTCCATTTCCTCCAATAAAATGTTTACTACACATATATGTGTAGCGTTTTATCTTGTCCACGTTGAAATCGTCTGCGGTCCGTCCGCATGCTTTAATCCATTTCTCACATTTTGCCTTTTGTGTTATCGGTTTCGGAAACGGTATGAAAAACACATTATCCATACTTTCACGTTGTCTGTATCGCGAGTCACAATTACAAGTACCGTAACAACAATGTTTAGCTCCTTCAGTTTTATGTTTTCCTTTCGAAGTGTCCATTTTATCCATTTAATCGTAAATATTTAACTTGATTTCTCAGTCAAAATGCAGTGCATACAAATGCCTGCTTGAATGACATCCGGGCATTTAAACAAATTACGCAATCCTAAATATAAATAGATTTCTATTTTTAGGTCGGTCGATCTTTGCTATTGGCAGGCTGCCAACTCCGAGAAAATGGTTTTATTACTATGACTAAAGTTGAAAATACTTAATAAAATCAGCAAATAAATTCTAAACAAATGACCCTAAAAGCCATTTTGTATGTTTAAGTGCTTGATATATTAAATGTGTGTGCAAAATTTGAAATCATGCTAACAAAAAATGATGATGTTATGCCCAATTCTAAAAATCCAATAAAACCCACGAACAGTCATCTCTGTTACCCCGATAATATGGTCAGACTAAGCACCTTTAGCATACAGTGTGAAGAAGGGTCTAAGGTGCAACTATGATCAAGTTTGAAAGCCCTGGCGATAGTACTTATTGTGAAAAGGTCAATTAACGAAGCTTTAACGTTAATGGTTGGCGCCCCCGCAAGAAAGGAAACACCCAAGTCTCGCCTTCGCTACTTTGTCGTACCGAGACAAAAATGACATAAATCGGTTGTAAGGCAACACGTAGCTAAACAAGCTATGGAAAGCCCAAAGTAACACACATATATAACATGTTATTTCGTTGAATTGAGATACCCCGCAGAATGCTTTTTGGACCACCTTGGAATACCAGTTACTAATACAAATATATTTTGAAATGTGTGTACTATGTGGTGTGCATAAATTTGAAGGTTATATCAAAGAGTATAAAGGCGGATACGCAGGCTCGCCCGAGTCTTCACTGTACGCAAAGTCATCAAGACCGCTGATCATATGTATGGCTCCAAATGCATTTCTATAATTTTCTTTTCTGTCTGAATAAATATCCTTCTTTTTTATGTAATTTTTTCTCATTTTCCATTAGGTATTCTACAAATAGTATGTGAGGTAATCTGTTAAATTCCGGCAAAATGAAACGTTATATTAAGTTTCTCTCAAAAATGAACGAATTTCAAGAAGAAAATATAAACTTGACCTAAACGAATGAATGTGAAATATAACAAGACAAAAACATAAACAAGAGGACACGATTGGTCCTATAACCTATTGTTTTGATTTCTTGGGGTTTAACGCAGTTTTCAAAAATAAAATCATTCATATCACGGCCAGTTCACCTACTCATATGTTTCCTGGTTTTTTCCACACCAGTACTCCACACAACATACGTCCCAAGCAACTGGCTAGGGTTTGAACTTACAACCCCTGGATTGTCAGCCCGCGTCGCTACCGACTGAGCTGCTCGGCCCCTATAACCTATCCTATAACATACAATTAGTTAACAGTGTTATTACCCTATGGGTATAAGACAAACGTGGTTGTCGTGCTTTTCAACCAATCAAAATGGTTTAAACGCCTTGATAGAGAACCAACAAAGAAACATTTGTGCAAAAAAAATATCAAATCGCGCCAGCATTTTTAATCTAAATATAATTAAAAATATTTATATTTCATTTTGGTGGAGAATTTTGTTTAAATTTTTTACTATAGCTATATAAGACAATCAATGGCGCTCATGTTTTTCGACCAAACAACATAGCATGAAGGAATCTCGTAGTATACATATCTACAAAGTTATAAGATTTTTAAAGTTTTCAATACAGCCGTATAACGCAAAACATTATTTGAAAATTGGCCACATATTTTCAGACATTTTTAAAGTTTTCACTACGGCAATATCATTGTTGACGGATGGACGATGGATATAGGGCGACCACGATAACTCACATTGAGCACTTTGAATATCGTGTGCTAAACATAAAAGATTTTTATCTAATTAAGAAAAGAAAAATGCTCATCACAAGCAAAGTTTTCTTTGTCATTTCATTTCAAATGTTATCTGCTTAAGAAACATCAATAACTGTCTGTATCAGGCAAGTTGTTGATTTTGTTTGGAGTTTAACGCCGCTTTCAACAGCTTTGGTCATATCACGGCGGTCAGTGCACCTACCCATGTTTTACTGGCTTTCCCACACCAGTACTTACACAACATTCTTTCGAAGCCACTGACTACTTTCTCGCATAGATCAGAGGTGAGAGGCAATGGAAAACATCGCCCGAACGAATGTCGCCGCAACCGGGTATCGAACCCGTGACCTCCAGATCACGAGTCAGATACGCTACGCTACCAATTGAACCACCCGGCCGGGCTAGGCAAGTTGTTGATACTATTAATCATAATATGAGCCGTTACACGCGAAAACCAACACTGTAGACTCTGCGTAATGTATCGACCCGGTTAAATATGCCGTGCAGGCTAATCCGGGCAGAAACATTTTTGCCTCCTTTGGATTTTCCGTTTCAGGACTCGTTACTCTATACCTCTATTCCCCTGAGACGGAATGTGTCGGCCCGGATAAGCCTGAGCAGAGTTCGCAGGCTAATATGGTTCGATACATAACGCAAGTCCATAAAGTGTTTTTTTTCCTGGACCGGCTCATATATGACACCACATACTGTTTAGCATAAATAAATAATTCATGTGATAATATAATATGTTTGTAACTTGCCAAATCAATTCAACCTTTTCCCTTACAGAAACATTTGACACCTTTGCAAGACTTTTTTTTTTTGTAAACATAGAGGAAAAATGTGCACTTATCATAATTGATCAATTCTCCATTTCCTACTATGTAACACTGTTTTCATATTATTCTAATTTTCAATATGTCCCCTTTAAGCACTCCTATAGTTTCAAAACAGACAATTATAAAAATAATATCTCAGTCACATGGTTAAAACAAGAGAGTCATGATGGCCCTGGATCGCTCACCTGAGTTATGCAATACGATTTGTCTTACACAACACCCAGTCAACAACAATAACTTATGTTGGGTCAGTTGTGCTAATACAAGAGGCCATATATAGCCCCACTGCCACAAGACTTGAGGAAACTGATAGAAGGTCACTAAAGAAATGTTTATGTAACGGTTAGTATTTCAAAATCAGACACCCATTTTCTGATGAAATTATCTTAAAATCTGGGCATAAAGGGTCAAAGAGTCCCAGCTACTGAATGCCAATTGTTAAGACTAATCAACATGGCTTGAAGGAATCAGGTAGAGGGTCGGTCACTCAAGGAAAATGTCAACATAATTATAAAAACTTCAGTCAAAATTTACAGGGGAGAATATTTTAAATATTTGACTTTATCCTTATGAGGGAAGACAGTCCCGCCCCATGGCAGAAATGTATTTGTTTACCATTCAACATGGCGTGAAGGAATCTCGTAGAGGGTCACACAAGGAACATTTTTACAATAAGTGGGCAACGATGGCCTTGGATAGCTCACATGTAATCTGATTTGTCATGCCAACAACAAAAGCTCATTCTGTGGTCCAGTAAGCTAATACAAGAGGCCCAATATAGCTCCACCGCCAAAAGGCAAAATAACCGACACCCTATGCTGTCTACAAAGTTATGTACCAGTTAGTATTTCAAAATCAGAAATTTACTTAGGTAAAGAATTTTCCAAATCTTACACTCTGTGCATAAAGGGTAAGCAGCCGCTGATGGCCATGTCTTTTGATAAATCAACATGACATAAAGGGAAATGTCTAAACAATAATTTGAAAATCAGTCTGATACTTTCAGAAGATGATATGTTTTAAGTTTAAGTCATATGAAGCAAAATATCTCCGCCCCCTGGAGGCCATGTGGTTTTACCAATAAACATGGGTTGAAGTTATCTCGTAGATGGTCCAACAAGAAACATTTCTACAACATTATGTGCCAATCGGCCAGATACCGTCGGTTGAAAAGAATCTTCAATGTTCACTATAACCCCCTGGCGACCATGTTGTTCGATCAATGGACATGGCTTGAAGGCATCTGATAGAAGGTCATCCAAGGAATATGTCTACAACTCATTGGGAAGTCAGCCATATAATTTCTAAGGAAAAGATTGTTAAAGTTTTTTAATAATAGCCATAAAGACAAACATTCGATCAATCAACATGCCTTGAAAAACAAGAACCGATGGATACTCCCCGAAGTATACAGGACACAGGAATGGTAATAATAGGCACATCTACTCTTGTTAGTTAAGCATTCCGCAAGTTGCATTGAATTCAAATCAGGAGTTGCTGAGAAATATCCCGGACAAAGAACGGACTTTTCCTATTTCATATTATGTATAAATTAAAACGGCAATAACTGTGAAATATATCGTAACTGAACATGGTGATAATATGCATATTTTCTCTTGCTTGTGAACCTTTGCATAAAGGTTTATTGAATTCAAGTCAGTAGTTGCTGAGAAATAGCCCGGACAATTTGTTAAATGTTTTAATAACATGTATATCTCCTATTCCTAGTGAAGCTTTCCATAAAGTTTAATTGAATATGTGTAAGTAGCTGCTGAGAAATCATCAAACTGGAAAATGGTGATACTTTACACATCTCCACTTGTTAGTGAAGCTTTCTATGAATTCAGGCGAGCAGTTGTTGAGAAATAGCTGGACTAAATTTTCTTATGTCCTATTATATAGCAATTGAAAGGGCAATAACTCAGTAAAAATTCATCGAACAGGAACATGTTTATAAATATGAACGTCTTCTCTCGTTATTCAAGCTTACCAAAGTCGGACGGATAGCCAAACGGACGGACGAAGCGGCGACTATATGCTCGGCCTAAAACAAATTCGGGGAGGATAAAAATGAGAGTTTCACCTTAGGTACATGTCTAAAAATCATTTGAAAATCGGCCAGATACTTTCAGAGGAGAAGATTGTTTAGTTTTCACTATAGCCGTTTATGGCAAAAAAGCCCCGCCTTCTGGCATCCATGTTTTTGGATCAATCAACATGGCTTGATATAATCTGATAGATTGTCACCCAAGGATTATTGAAAAGCTGCCAACCCGTTTTATATCTTTTGGTTGCTATGGACACCAGAATTCTGATAAATCTTAGATCCAAACAACTCAGGTGAGCTGAAAAGGTGTGTTACATTAATTTGACACTTAAACCGTACCTATTAGGTACTAAGGTGAGCTGAAAAGGTGTGTTTCATTAATTTGACACTCAAACTCTACCTATTAGGTACTTAGGTGAGCTGAAAATGTGTGTTACATTAATTTGACACTCAAACTCTACCTATTAGGTACTCAGGTGAGCTTTTATAGAGATTTTCCATATTTTTACTTTGGTGTTTTCAAAGTCATCTGCTGTTTATGTATTGTATGTGGCAAAGGGTTAACCATTGCACTCAACTCATGGTTGCTCCCCGGACAACCACATATAGATGGCCATACCCTTTTCTTGAAACAGATGACTTCTGAAATGGAGGAATTATTCAAAAGAAGTAATTTCTTTTTTTCAGACTATGTTTGAACTCTGTGTTAAGATCATACTACCAGTGTTCATGGTGGTACATGCTTTTCCTAAGATGTTTTTTACAGCAGATGACAAAACCCTTTCCTCAATTCAAATTCATTTTGAGGCATCTACTGCAGTCAATTTTAAAAACATGAAGGGAAACAATTTCTCTCTTTTCCTAAATGTGTTTTTTACCAACTGTTCTATCATTTATAGATAAAAGAAAAATCTATCAACATTTCCCACACATGTATTCAAAGTCGTCTGCTGGATATTTGTTTTATGTAAAATATCCAGTAAATGGCGACACAGGTTATTTAAAGGAGGTCAGAGTCATACTATTGCCCTTTTTACACATGTCAATGCATATGATGCTTCTGCAGCAGATGACTGTTGAAATAATTGTGGCAACAATAAAATTGCTCATAATGAGCAATATTTCATTTTGCTTTCTACGATATTTTCAATTCTTTGCACAAATTAAACTTTCCCTTATGAATAGTATTTTTATCATATGTTTGCCAGAACGTTTTCAAAGTCGTCTGCTGCAGATTTGTTGTGTGTAATATATGTTAATCACGAAGGTCCCAACTATAATAATATAGACTGATTAACAAGACGAATTTTGATGCAGAGCATCAAAGGACGCCGCGCATGATTTTGAAGCATGACTTAAAGGAAGCAGATGTAGTTCAGTATATTTAAATAATGTGTGAAAACAGACAGGATGTAAATATTTCGAACAAGAAGGCCAAATGTCCCTTAATCATAACCAAAAAGGCCAAGATGTGCCTATATTGCTCACCTGGCTACCATAGCCTATAATAAAAGGTTACCATACAACATGAAGTTTCTTAATTTTTTACCAATACACGGTTTCAAATCTGCTCTAACTAGATCAATTAGATTAAAAAAACATCACATAGGTGCTTAAATATTAACATGTAATGTCTCTAGTTATAAATTAAGTGTGACACAAGCTTTGGAAGGAGAGGGTGAAGTATATTCTCCTTCGTGTTTATCAGAAGTATGATAACAACAAGAGGCCCAAGAGGGCCAGTATCGCTCCACTGCCAATTAAATCTTCAAACAGCCCCGCCCCCTGGTTGCCATGTTTTTTACCAATCAACATGGCTTGAAGGAATCTGATAGAGAGTCATATATATATATATAAAAGATTTTTTAAGTTTTCACTATAACCATATTATAAGGCAAAAATAGCCCTGCCCTCTGGCGGCCATAGTTTTCGACCAATCAACTTGGCTCGAAGAAATCTGAAAGAAGGTCACCCAAGCAACATTTCTACACAAGTATTTGAAAATCGGCCTGATACCTACGGAGGAGAAGAAGATGTTTTAAGTCTTCACTACTACACAATTATTTGAAAATCGGCCTGATACCTACGGAGGAGAAGAAGATTTTTTAAGTCTTCATTGTTTTTTCTTCCGGAAACCAGAATTTTGCATGGATCCCAAACAGTTTGAGGAACTAAGGAGAGATCATTGAGAGGATACTTCCTATGAAGTTTCATCCTAATTGGTCCAGTGGTTAGGTAGGAGAAACAGTTTGAAGCAAAACGTTTACGGACGGACGGACGCACGCATGCACGCACGCACGCACGGACGCACTCACGCAGGACGGACGATTCCCCATGACATAAGCTCGACTGGCTTTCAGCCAGTGGAGTTAAAAACGGAAGTATATAAACAAAAAATACGAAGTAATTTTACAAAGTTTAAAGATATTTATGATCAAAATTGAGCATTTATGAAATTAAAAGAAAAAGTTCACATGTATAGTCAACATATAGCAAGAATATAATGGTCTGAATGAACAATATGTATGGGGGAACGTTTTAAGTTTAGAAATACAACAGAATTTTATAAATAGGCAAAAATATCCGGCGAATTTTGGGCCCGTAAACTAAACAATTAAAAACGCGTAGCCTAGAAAGTTTGGGAAAAGTTAACTTTTTCTCTGAGCTTTGATGAATTGGGTCAGGGCCGTAAACCAAACAATCAAAAACAGCGTAGCCTAGACAGTTGGGGAAAAGTTATTAAATACAAATTAAATGTGTATAAAGTTTTGTAATAACCGTAGAAGACAAACGTATTTTGTATCTTGTTGTTTCTTAAATCAGTTAATACAATTTATTGATTCATAAAGGTTGTTTTGTTCAATCAAACAACAGAGGTTTTTTTAACAATAATAACATTGGTTTCCCTTTTCGATTACGTCACCCCATGGTACAAAATTAAAACCTATCCCATACTGACGCCGCGCTCCCACGCGGCGTCAATGAAAGTCCTTAAAGAAATTAACAAATAGGACAAATGTGATTCCTCTTGTGCTCTGGCTATTAAAGTCTGTGCTACTAAAGTTCTCGGTATCCATCCATCTATCCATACACTATGCTAAACATATCTGGAAAAAGCATACACTAGCATCAATCATAGCATTCTAGATAAGAGTATAGTTGATATTTTTAAATCTTTCTTTGACAGCCAAACCAAACTTTGTATTGTGCGTACTCAATGAGACAATACTTTTCAGAACCCACAACATAGGGTTTTGTTGGGATTTTAAGAGAGCTGTTCACTCCCTATTATCTTAACCTCTGCCAATGATCTATGCTCCTGATTACTTTCACACAGCAGGATTTTAAACTGATTTCTATCTGTTGATCGGTTTTGGGCATGTTTTAAGGAGGCAATTGTAATAAGTTAATTGAGTACTGCAAGCAATACAAAAGTCCCCTACCGAACAATTTATAAGTTGAAAAAGGCACATAATTTTTGCCAAACCTATCTTTACAGAGTTATTGGCATACATAGTCTTCTAATGGTCCTGTTTAATGTGTGAATTTTAGACATGAAATTGCAAAATATCGTCTTTAAGTATGACATTGACCTTGGAAAAAAAGGCTGGTTATTGTGCATGACACATCATCTTGCTATGAAGAATATGGGTGTGAAATTACATCAAAATCCATTCAAGCATGTGGAAGACACAGCCTGGACACGTCAGAAAAGCCTGAGAATGTTTGAACCCAAATAGGTACCTTCACCATGAGAGTAAGTGTCTGGTTATTGTGAATTACACATCATCTCGTTATGGACAACAATTGTGTGAAAAAAAAATAAAAATCCATTCTGGCATATGGAAGATACAACATGGACAAGAAATTTCGGAAGGAAAATGTTTGAGCCAGAACTGTGACCTTGACATTGGAAGTAGGTCGAAGATACAGTCCAGACACGAACTTGTTGACGGGCAATGTTTGAGCCTAAACTGTGACCATGACCTTGGGAGTAGGTGGTTGGATGATGTGCACGATTGATTGTGAGAGGTCATGATACAATCCATTAAAGAATGTCGTAGATACAGTCCGGACAAGCAATTTCGGACTGACTGACGAACACGAGCAAACCTATAGTTCCCAAACGGTCTCCGACTGAATATCTACAAGCACTTTTACAGAATGGCTGGGTAAAATCATGGCTTATCCCAAATGCAGTAAGCATAGATCAATATAAGTATAAATCATTGAGTGAATTGGTCGTTAATTGTTATCACCCCTTTTATTACATCAATACTAAATCATTAACCCTGTCCCTATTGCAGAGACAGAGGACTTTTGAAAACATTGTGACAAAAGCAGAATTTGCTAATAATGATACAACTATTCCAAATTATACGTTTGTTCAAAGAGATGTTCCACAGAATAATCAGTACTTTTGCCAAGAACGTTTTCAACTCTATTCAATAAAAAATACTTTCATTTACAGATACTCTAATGTTAAGCAAAGATGATTTCAATGTTGTCTGCTCTGCTAAATTGTGTTGTATGTGAGAAAAGGTAAACAAGTGCCCAAGAGGGACAGTATCGCTCCATTGCCAATTACCAAATATTAAATCTCTAAATAGCCCCATCCCCTGGTGGCCATGTTTGTGTTACCAATTACCATGACTTGAATTAATCTCTTAAGGAACATTTCTGCAAAATTATTTGAAAATCGGCCGAATAGTCTGGGAGGAGAACATTTTAAAGTTTTCCCTTAACCCAATATAAGGCTAACAGCCCCGCCCCCTGGAATCCATACTTTAAGACTAATCAACATGGCTTGGTGGAATCTGATCGAGAGTCACACAAGGAACATTTCTACAAAATTATTTAAAAATCAGCCGGAAACCTTCAGAGGAGAATATTTCTTTAGTTTTCAATTATGCCATATAAGGCAAAACAGCCCTGCCCCCTGGCGGCTATTGTTTTTGACCAATCAAAATTGCTTGAAGGAATCCGATAAAAGGTCACCCTAGGAACATTTCTACAACATTATTTGAAAATCAACCCGATACTTACGGAGGAGAAGATTTTTCAAGTTTTTACTATTGCTATATAATGCAAAATAGACCGGCCCCCTGGTGGCCATGTTTTTCGACCAAGCAACATGACTTGAAGGAATCTGTTAGAAGGTCACCCATGGAATATTTCTACAAACATTTTCAAAATCGATTTTGCATGTATTTGAAGACATTTAGGAGAGGACATTGAGAAAATGCTTCCTGTGAAGCTTCATCCCAATTGCACAAGTGAGAAGGGAAGAGAAGTTATTTGAAGTAAGAAGTTGACGCACGCACGCACGCACGACGGACAATTCGCCATGACGTAAAATTGACTGGCTTTCAGCTTTAAAAGTCACAATATAGGGATTGGATACAAAAAAAGGAGAACATGCATGGCTCTGATTTCCAAATAATTTATTTTCTGAGTTTTCTTTTTTAATTTTGATGCTTATATTACTCTCACCCTTTCCCACATGCAGGTGCATTTTGACATATCTGCAACAAACAACTTTTTGAAGCCATTGAAACAGAAGATGACGTTACTCATACTGAGCAATTTCTCTTTTTATAACAAACAATGTTTTCAACTCTATTCAATGATAATAAGTTCATGATTTCTAGAGATTTTCTATATTATGATTGCTGTAAAATCCATGTAAGCATAATGAGAAGTTTCAGAATTGTTGTATTTTGGAAAGGGTTAACTTATTTAAATTGACGATATTTCAGAAGTAATACTATCCCCATAACACTCAGGTTCAAGGAGTGAAGTCCATACTACTATTCTTAACCATTTCCCACATACAACAAATCTGCAGCAGACGACTTTGAAAAACATCTAGGCAAAACAGGGAAAATTATTATATTACTGGAAAAAAAAAAAGGTATGAACACTTAGTGGCAAAAAAAGAAATTGTTTGTTTTGAGCAATTTCTCCTTTTGCAACAATGTTTTCAAAAGTCGACTGTTTCATAGGCGGCAGAGTCTATATATGGGAAAAGGTTTAAAGGCGCAGAACTTCAGATTTTTTTTATATTTCAATCAATGTATTAATACTGTTGAAAAGTTGTCTGAAGTTATTAATTAGAATAATAATTATGTGATAACATTTTGATCTCCATCGAGTTCAGCACATTTAAGACTTTGGTTTTACCACGATCAGGACTGAGTCTATGTTTATCTGCATGAATTTTGCTTCAAATAATCATGATGGATAATAGAATTGTAAATGATATGAGCCTGTATAAATGTGAAAAGGTCCACTGTTGACCGCTTAGATTAAGATCATTGCAACCAGCATGAGCATCCACTGTCTGACCAATATTTACAACCTATTTACGAAAAAACAGTAAGATGATTGTAAAAAAAACTAAAGGGCATACTTTGGCAATAACAATGATTTATAAGTAATTGACTAGACGATAATAATGTTAATCTCATGTTTTTCGCATGATCACAAAATGTTCGAAACTCTTTTTGATCAATGAATAACATTTATAATGAACGAGGTGTAAACATGAGGGTCAAGATGCTTAAGGTCCTTAATCAATTACCTGTATTATGGTAATGAAGAAAATGTGTAACAGTCCTTTTCTGATGCCATCTGGCAACTACCTTTTTAAACCAGCCAATATGACTGGAACAAGTTATGTAAGAAGTCACATTTCTGCTTAACCCTTTCGCTAATAGGGACGGTTTCTGACTCCTTTGCAGGAAAAGAGTGTCGCCAAAGGTACAATTGTTCATTATGTGAAAGTTATCTTTTTCAACAATATTTGATAAATAATTATACTTGTATGAGTGAATCTATAGCTCATGAATAGGAATTTAGGGTATTTAATGATGATACCAATTTTTTTGCGGGAAACGACGTCGCTCCATTTGACTTTACGGCAAATGAAGTGTTACGGAAATGACATAACGTCGTTCTTTGGCTACGGTACAGTAAACATGTGTGTTCTGACGTCGAATTGCGGTCGTTTATTTAAAAGTTTCATTTATTTTTTAAATTGTTTGTACAAAAGTTAGATCACACGAAAATAACACAGCACTTTCATGACCTTAAATGTCGATTTAGATTTTATTTAAAGATTAACTAGACGAGAATTATTTACAATCCGTGTTTTATACATAACCAAAATGGAGGCCCCCAAGGATTGGCGAGGGTCACTTCAGAAACCTTCATGGGTTATGAAAAAAGAAATATGAGCGAAAAAAGTAATTTATGTTTTTTTTTCGTATTAAGTAATGCTTTCATTAGCTTGTTAGATGATTATGTGAACTGTTTATGTCAATAACTCGTTATGAGCAGTTTCTCCTTTTGTAACACTGTTTTCAAACGTCCTCTGCTTCATATGTAGGGAAATTTGTCTTCAATAGGGAAAGGGTTAAATACCTGTTGTGAATTATCTAGAGATGTTGCTGGCTTGGATATACACTTATCAAAACATTTATCATTTATTTTATGAAAATATAAACGCAAGAACAGTATGATAATTTTTCAAAAAGGCCGAAGTGTACACGTAATTGAGGCATCAATTATCTCTCCATTAATAGGTAGCTCAGACTTTAGCTCACATAGTTGGCCTTTTTTCAACTGCACAATTTAACCTTTTCCATATATATAGTAAATCTGCTGAAGACATGTTGTGTTTTTATGAATCTACATGAATGAACTATGATTTTGCTGGACAAATTTGTATATTTCATAATATTTTTAAAAATTGAAATTTTGATTGTATGTCTTTATATAAACAACTATTTATTATAAAAAAGTTAACATTTCTAATCTGCACTTTTACTTAATGATTTCCTTGGCATACTAGAAACATGTTTTCCTTTTATACTTGATCTACATTTTATGATTTTGTTGAACATTTTTTAAAAAGAAGGATAGTTGACTGTTTTCGGAAATTTTACCCTTACAACCTTCCCAAAATGTACTTATATCTGTGCTTAATATGCACATGATTAAGAAACATGATACACAGGTGAAATCCTATGAAACTGCTAAGTTTGATTAAGATATCTTTAAAAATAAAAAAGTTACAAGACTTTGAATGTAAAAGTATCCATAATTCGGTCGCGACCGCGCATAGATTTCCTATAGACGTGTTTTCTGAAATTTCAAATACCTGTAACCTTTTTATTCTTCAACCTTTTTTAAAAACTAAAAGGCTCTGGATTATACTATCTCATGGCTTTCTGAGTCAGCTGTTTAAAGGCATATTTGAAATGTTCGAAAAATCAGCTGTGGTTGCTAGTAGCTGCATTTTTCAACATTATTTCAGTTATATCATGGCGACAGTTCACTTATTCATAATCCCTGGGTAAACCCAGTAATAGGCTAGAAAATGTGCCTTGACCATGGGCACTCCACCATGACCGTCGTGCCGTGACAGGGGATCGAACGATCCCCGCTGTTAACCACTCGACCACGGCGGATTCCTGTCGGTAGCTGTCAATCCAGGGGTTGTGAGTTTGAATCCCAGCTTGGCCAACATTCTTTCCGACTTTTGACAAGCGTCATTCGTCTTCCAACTATGGGCTAACAGTCTACGTCGAAAAACAGCCAGTTACTTAGAAAGTATGTTGCGTGGAGTACTGGTATGAGAAAGCTAGGAAACACATGAGTATGTGATCTGGCCGCCATGATATGACTGAACAAATGTTGACAATGGCTTTAAGCCCTAATAAATCAACAATCTCTCCCTTATTGTGACGTATTTCTGGTGCAAGTGCATTTGGAAGAAATTCACTACACATGCAAGCTGTTAGTGATAAGGAATATTTTTAAAGTTTCATCTCAATAGACTCACTGATTACTGAGGAGAAGATATTGACGGACAATGGACAACGCAAACTGCATGACGGACCCCAGACAAAAGGCGATCACAATAACTCACCTTGGGCACTTCGTGTTCAGCAGGCAGGTGAGCTAAAAACAATCAAAATATGATGTAATCATATTTTGTTGATGTATTTGCTTCATAATTTATAATGCAGTAACATTTTTTGAATATTTAAAGGAAGATATTAGAAACAACTAACCATTTTCATAAAATAATGAATTGATTATTATTATGAAAAACCAGGAGTTCATTTTAATTACTCTTGAATCTTAAAAGTTTCAATTTAAATTTCTCAGTGTATTGCGCGCAACAGTCATTTCTTTAAATTTTGGTAAATGGTAGACAAAAGTTTGTTATTATAAAATTATATACGTTTAAAAAACTCTCTGCGGCAAATTTTAAATAAATAAGAAAGAACTGCATGAACTACTTATATTTTACTGAAAGTTTCATTTTAACTCCGCCGATGTTACGTTTTGTCTCAGCAGTTGTGTGTAATTGATATCATCAGTGATCATGCAGGTAATTTTATTCTCTATAGTCTGGTATTATTTCTGATATCCAATACAACTTCAAACGAGAAAGTCATGGTGATTTCTTCAGCAACACTATCATTGCCTTAAAAACGTACAAAGTCAAATCAACGTTATATTAAAGGTATGATTCTAACTTAAATGCATACTCCCCGGTTGAATAAAAAACGGTATTGTTTGCTTTAACGTATCAACTCAAGAATCAGAAGTTTTAATGGCCCGTTATTCAAAATGGAAAAAGAGGATCAAGTACGTATTTAATTAAACTTTCCCTTTAAGAAAATTAATCAATTTGGCCTAGATGTTTTCAAAGTTGTCTGCTGCAGATATGTTGTATATGGGTAAGGGTTCAAGCAATTTAAATGAGGGAAATGGGTTTCTTTTATAAAAAATAAAAATTGAAGGTCAAAATCTATGACACAATGAATTGACAATCCGTTGATAAAGTTTGGCTTTTTTTTGGTACCTGTAATTGTTTGACCACAACTTGTGCCTGAACGTGTTGTTCGAGCATTTTTAACTGGCTATCGATATCTCTAGACTTTGACAAGCCTCCTGAACCTGAGAAATCCATAATTATTGATCGGCTAGTTGAGCTCACATGTGGATATTGTTTACATTAGACATTTTTATTGAAGGGTTGGTATAAAACAGCGATATGTTTGTTTACATGTCGTCCTTAAAAAAAATCAATAAATCTTCATTTTTCTATTAGAAAATACCAAAATACATATTTAAGTAGAATAAAGAATGTCATTTTAAATCTATCATCATTTACAATTTTAAAACAAGACAAGGTGTATCACCCTTCTTGGAAAACGGCATAATAAATGGTATCAATATGCAAAAAAATACTTAAATCTATGAAACGTAAACATTTGAAGAATTTTCATAAAGATCGGGAAAAAATGTGGCCTCTATATAGTGCTAATACAGTTAATATTAAGTAAGACCCTAGTTTTTGACCCATATGACGAAGTTTAGAACTTGACTGAGATTTGGTGGAGACGAAATTCCTGATGATTTTGCATAAAGATTGGATGAAAAATGTTGACAATAGAGTGTTCCGAAGGTTATAATGAAATTTGACCTAGTGACCTAGTTTATGTCCAATATGACCCACTTAACGCCAGTTTAGAAAAAAAACGGGACTATGGAAACAGAACTTCTGATGATTTGTCATAAAGACCTCGTACGCGACTGAAGGCGCCGATAGGAATAGGAAGGAAAGGTCATGGTTTTCGGAGTGGCTCAGAAATTCTGCATACTTTCTATTACAACACATAGACAGATAAACATACAAATGCATAAAGGCAGATTGACAGTTACACAGTGAGAGAGACAGAAAACCATGACCTTTCCTTCCTATTCCAATCGCCACCTGCAGTCGCATACGATGTCTGAGAGCTATGAAGTATACCGTCCAATATATAGGTCCCGGCGGTTGTTGTAATTAAAAGTTTGGCACAGGAATCGAACGTTCTGGTAGGGTTTTGGACGATAGGAAAGTAGGGAATAGACCCCAAAATATGCAGAATTTCTGAGCAACTCCGAAAACTATGACCGTTTTTTTCTATTATTATCGCCGCCTGCAATCGCGTACGAGGTCTAAGAGCTATGAAAAGTATGCCATCCAATCTATAGGTCCCGGATGTTGTTGTAATATAAGTTGTGCACAGTAATCGAACGTTCTGGTAGGGTTTTGGACGAAAGTCGGAAATAGACCCTAAAATATGCAGAATTTCTGAGCCATTCCTTACACCATGACCTTTCCTTCCTATTCCTATCGACGCTTGCAGTCGCATACGAGGTCTGAGAGATATGACAAGTATACCGTCCAATCTATACGTCCCTAAACGTCCCGGTGGTTGTTGTTATAAAAAGTTGGGCACAGGAATCGAACGTTCTGATAAGGTTTTGGACGATAGGAAAGTAAGGAATAAACCCTAAAATATGCAGAATTTCTGAGCCACTCCGAAAACCATGACCTTTCCTTCCTATTCCTATTGCTGTCTGGAGTCCCATACGACGTCTGAGAGCTATGAAAAGTATACCGTCCAATCTATAGGTCACAGCGGTTGTTGTAATTAAAAGGAACAGGCTCAAGAATCGAACGTTCTGGTAGGACTTTGGACGATAGGAAAGTCGGGAATAGTCCCCCAAAAAAGCAGAAATTCTGAGCCACTCCGAAAACCATGACCTTTCCTTCCTATTCCTGTTGCCGCCTTGATTCGCATACGATATCTAAGAGCTATGAAAAATATACTATCCAATCTAAAGGTAGACTGCGGGACCGGCCGTATAGCGTATGAGGTCCCGGCTCACATTACCCTACTAGCAACGGAGTGCACGCGTAAAACAAGGCCAGCACTTCGCCGTCAGCGTGGTTAGACGACGGGACCTGTCGTATAGCGTATGCGGCCACGACGCACGCAAGCGCGGGTAGACTGCGGGACCTGCCGTATAGCATATGCGGTCACGACGCACGCAAGCGCGGGTAGACTGCGGGACCTGTCGTAAAGTGTATGCGGCCCCGTACTCTAGACCGCCCTGTAGCGAATTTGGGCACGGCGCATATCTTCCCGGGCCTGTTGCGGAGTGCTCACCTGCTGACACACGACTAGCACTTCGCAGCGGACGCATTGTTCTAACGACTAACCCGGTCAGAAAGCCAGCACTTCACTGCAGACATGTTGATTTAACGACGGGATCGCCCTGTACCGAATTCGGTCACGGCGCATAGGCTCAGCACTTTGCCGTAAGCGTGATAGACGACCAGACCTGCATTATAACGTATGCGGCCCCGGCTCACATATCCCCTACTAGCTGCGGAGTGCTCCCGTAAAACAAGGGCAGCTTTTCGTCGTAAGTGCGGGTAGACCGCATGACCAGCATTATAGCGTATGAGGCCCCGGCTCACATTTCCCCGACCAACAGCGGAGTGCTTAAGTAAAATAAGGCCACCACTTCGCCATAAGCGCAAAGAGACTGCGGGACCTGCCGTAAAGCGTATGTGGCCCTACTCACATTTCTCATACTAGCAGCGAAGTGCTCGCGTAAAACAAGGCTCGGCGTAGACTGCGGGACCTGCCGTATAGTGTATGCGCCTCCGGCCTATAATTCCCCTACAAGCAGCGGATTTCAAGCGTAAAACAAGGTTCAGCACTTCGCCATTGGCGCGGGTAGACTGCGGGAGCTGCAGTATTGCGTATGCGGCCCTGTCCCACAGTTCCCACCTACTAGCAGCGGAGTGCTCGCGGAAAAGAAGGCCAGCACTTCGCAGCCAGTGCGGGTAGACTGTGGGACCTGCCTTATAGCGTATGCAATGCTCACATTTCCCCTAACATCAGCAGGGTACTAGCGTTAAACATGACTCAGCACTTAGTCGTAAGCTCGGTTAGACTGCGGGGACCTGCCGTATAGCATATGCGGCCACGACTCACATTTTCCCTACTAGCAGCGTATTGCTAGCGTAAAACAAGACTCAGCCCATCACCGTAAGTGCGCGTAGACGGCGGGACCGGCCTTGTAGCGTATGCGGCCCCGGCTTACATTTCCCCTACCAGCAGCCGAATTATCGCGTAAAATAAGGCTCAGCACTTCGCCGTATGCGGGGGTAGACTGCTTGAACTGACTTATAGCGTATGCGGCCCCGTACTTTAGACCGCCCTGTAGCGAATTTGGGCACGGCGCATATCTACCCGGGCCTGTTGCGGAGTGCTCACCTGCTGACACACGGCTAACACTTCGCAGCCGACGCGTTGTTCTATCGCTGACCCGGGCAGAAAGCCAGCATTTCACTGCAGACGCGTTGTTTTAACGACGGGATTGCCCTGTTGCGAATTCGGTTGCGGCGCATATCTTCCCGGGCCGGCTGCGGAGTGCTACCCTGCTGACACACGGCTAGCACGTCGCTGCGAACGCGTTGTTCTATCCTACTAGCATCGGAGTGCTCGCGTGAAACAAGGCTCAGCACTTCGCTGTAAGCGCGGGTAGACTGCAAGATCTACCTTAAATCGTATGCAGCCCCGGCACACCTGTCCCCGACTAGCAGCGGAGTGCTCTCGTAAAACAAGGCTCAGTACTTTGCCGTAAGCATGGGTAAACTGCAACACCTGCATTATAGCGTATGCGGCCCCGGCTCATATATCCCCTACTAGCAGCGGAGTGCTGGCTTCAAAGAAGGCCAGCACTTCCACGTAAGTGCAGGTAGACCGCGGGACCTGCCTTATAGCGTATGCGGCCCCGGCTCACATTTCCCCGATCAACAGCAGAGTGCTTGTGTAAAATAAGGCTAAGCACTTCGCCTTAAGCACGGGTAGATTGCGGGACCTGCCGTAAAGTGTATGCGGCCCCGGCTTACATTTTCCCTACTAGCACCGAAGTGCTCTCGTAAAACAAGGCTCAGCGTAGACTGCGGGAACTGCCGAATAGCATATGCGGCCCCGGCGCATATTTTCCCTACTAGCAGCGTAGTGCCCGCGTAAATCAAGGCTCAGCACTTCGCCGTAAGCGCGGGTAGACTGATGGATCTGCCGTATAGCGCATGTGGCCTCGGCTCATATCTCCCATACTAGAAGCGGAGCGCTCGCGTAATACAAGGCCCCTCTTAGCAGCGGGGTGCTAGCGTAAAACGAGGCTCAGCACTTCACCGTAAGCGCGGGTAGACTGCAGAACCTGCCGTATAGCGTATGCGGCCTGGCTCACATTTCCCCTACTAGAAGCGGAGTGCTCGCTTAAAACAAGGCTCAGCACTTTTTCGTATGCACGAGTAGTCTGCGGGACCTGCCTTATATGGCGTATGCGGCCCCGGCTCACATTTCCCCTACTAGCAGCGGAGTGCTAGTGTAAAACAAGGCTCAGCACTTCGTCGTCAGCGTGGGTAGACTGCAGAACCTGCCGTATAGCGTAGGCGGCCCCGGCCCTTATTTCCCCTATTGGCAGTAGAGTGCTCGCATAAAACAAGGCCAGCACTTCGCAGTCAGCGTGGGTAGACTGTGGGACAAGCCTTATAGCGTATGCGGCCCCGGCCAACATTTCCCCTACAAGCAGCGAAGTGTTAGCGTAAAACAAGTTTCAGCACTTCGCCATAAGCGCGGGTAGACTGCAGGACCGGTCGTACAGCGTGTGCGGCCCCGGCCCATATTTCCCCTACTAGTAGCGGAGTGCTCGCGTAAAACAAGGCCATCACTTCGCAGTCAGCGTGGGTAGACTGTGGGACATGCCTTATAGCGTATGCGGCCAAGGCTCACATTTCCATTACTAGAAGCGTAGTGCTAGCGTAAAACAAGGCTCAGCCTTTCGCCGTAAGTGCGTGTAGACGGCGGGACCAGCATTATGGCGTATACGGCCCCGGCTTACATTTCCCCTACTAGCAGCCGAATGCTCGCTTAAAACAAGGCTCAGGACTTCGCCGTAAGCCCGGGTAGACTGTGGGACCTGCCGTATAGCGTATGCGGACCAGTACTCTAGACCACCCTGTAGCGAATTGGGCATGGCGCATAGCTTCCCGGGCCTGTTGTGGAGTGCTCACCTGCTGACACACAGCTAACACTTCGCAGCGGACGCGTTTTACTATCAACGTACACGGGCAGAAAGCCAGCACTTCACTGCAGACGCGTTGTTTTAACGACGGGGCCGCCCTGTTGCGAATTCGGTCGCGGCTCATATCTTCCCGGGCCGGCTGCGAAGTGCTCCCCTGCTGACACACGGCTAGCACGTCGCTGCGGACGCGTTGTTCTATCCTACTAGCATCGGAGTGCTCGCGTAAAACAAGGCCAGCACTTCGTCAGCACGGGTAGGCGGCGGAACCTGCCTTATAGCGTATGCGGCCTTTGATCACATCTTCCCTACAAGCAGCGGAGTGCTCGCGTAAAACAAGGCTCTGCACTTCGCCGTAAGCAGTGGGTAAACTGCGGGACCTGCCGTATAGCATATGCCGTCCCGGCGCACATTTCTCCTACTAGCAGCGGAGTGCCCACGTAAAACAAGGCCATCACTTCACCGTCTGTTTGTAGACGGCAAGACCTGCACTATAGCTATGCGGCCCCGACACACATGTCCCCGACTACCAGCGAAGTGCTCGAGTAATACAATGCTCAGCACTTTGCCGTAAGCGTGGGTACACGGCAAGACATGCATTATAGCGTATGCGGCCCCGGCTCACATATCCCCTACTAGCTGCGGAGTGCTCGCGTAAAACACTTCACCGTAAGCGGAGGTTGACCGCGGGACCTGCCTTATAGTGTATGCGGCCACGGGTCACATTTCCCCGCCCAGCAGCGGAGAGCTCGCGTAAAACAAGGCTCAGCACTTCGCCGTAAGCGTGGATACACTGATGGATCTGCCGTATAGCGTATGTGGCACCGGCTCACATTTCCCCTACTAGCAGCGGACTACTCGCGTAATACAAGGCCAGCACTCCGCCATCAGCGCAGGTAGACGGCGGGACCTGTCGTATAGCGTATGCACATTTCCCCTACCAGCAGCGGGATGCTAGCGTAAAACTAGGCTCAGCACTTCCCCGTAAGCGCGGGTAGACTGCGTGACCTGTCGTATAGCGTATGCGGCCCCGGCTCACATTTCCCCTACTAGCAGCGGTGTGCTAGCGTAAAACAAGGCTCAGCACTTCGTCGTCAGCGCGGGTAGACGGCAGAACCTGCCGTATAGCGTATGCGGCCCCGGCTCTCATTTTCGCTAATAGCCGCAGAGTGCGGGACCTGCCATAAAGCGTATGCGAAGCCGCCGCACAATTCCCCTACTAGCATCGGAGTGCTAGCGTAAAAGAAGATTCGGCACTTCGCCGTAAGCGCGGGTAGACCGCGGGACCTGCCTTATAGCGTATGTAGCCCCGGCTCACATTTCCCCGACCAACAGCGGAGTGCTTACGTAAAATAAGGCTAAACACTTCGCCGTAAGCGCGAGTAGACTGCGGGACCTGCCGTAAAGCGTATGCGGCCCCGACGCACATTTCCCCTACTAGCACAGAAGTAAAACAAGGCCAGCACTTTGTAGTCAGCGTGGGTAGACAGTGGGACCTGCCTTATAGCCTATGCGGCCAAGGCTCACATTTCCCCTACTTGCAGCGTAGTGCTAGCGTTAAACAAGGCTTAGTCCTTCGTCGTAATTGCGGGTAGACGGCGGGACCTGCCTTATAGCGTATAGGGCCCCGGCTTACATTCCCCTACTAGCAGCCGAATGCTCGCTTAAAACAAGGCTCAGCACTTCGCCTTAAGAGCGGGTAGACTGCGAGACCTGCCGTATAGCGTATGCGGCCCAGTACTCTAGACCGCCCTGTAGCGAATTCGGGCACGGCGCATATCTTCCCGGGCTAGTTGCTCACCTGCTGACATACTGCTAGCACTTTGCAGCGGACGCGTTGTTCTATCGACGGGACCCGGGCAGAAAGCAGGCACTTCACTGCAGACGCGTTGTTTTAACGAAGGAACCACCCTGTAGCGAATTCGGGTACGGCGCATCGGAGTGCTCGTGTTAAACATGGCAAGCACGTCGCCATCAGCACGGGTAGACGGCGGGACCTGCCTTAAATCGTATACGGCCCTGGCACACATGTCCCCGACTAGCATCGGAGTGCTCGAGTAATACAAAGCCAGCATTTCGCCGTCAGCGCGGGTAGACGGTTGGACCTGACGTATAGCGTATGCACATTTCCCCTACCAGCAGCGGGGTGCTAGCGTAAAACTATGCTCAGCACTTCGCCGTAAGCGCGGGCAGACTGGTATGGGACAACCAGGAAACGCATAAGTAGGTGAACTGGTCACAATGATATGACTTAACAATTATTGTAAACAACGTTAAACCCTTATCAATCAATAAATACTTTAAAGCGTGGGACTTCCTTTATAGCATATACGGCCAGGGTGAACATTTCCGCGGATATGCAACGAGTGCTTCCTTGAAACAAGGCGATCCCTTGGCCATGTTGAGGCGGGTTTTAACGGCGGCACTGGCCCTAACCCTAACCCAAACCTAGGCTGGCATGAAAAGAATTGCTTCAATTTTATAATTTTTAATGTCACTTCAGTTAAAAAAAAAAAATGAATTTGGAAAGGAATAAGTTTCGTGTGTAAAACAAATCAAGCTATTTTGAAGTACAATAATCAAAGTATTATTAAATGAGTTTTACTCATATCCATTTATATATTGCAGTATGATGATAACAACAAAATAAATAAGATAAAAGTTGGAATAGAAAATATGTACATGAAATTCGATGAAATGAGGCAAAGTCATGCTAACTAATTTCATGTTATAAATTCAATAAAGTAAATTTTATAAACTGAGATGTATGTGCATGTAAACACACTATTTGAATGAAAGAGATATTTGTAAATTTACACATGCTATATGAATGGGTTGTAATTGTTTTTTCTTAAGTTTTATACATGATGCCCTTTCACTGTTTTTTTTACAATCTTAACACCCTCACATCTTTTTCATATAAATATTCATATTTATATAAATTCTTCCACCATAGCGTTTTTTCAGAATTAAAAATAAGATTAGAAGTGCGAATTAATGTCAAAGCATTTCCTATTAGGAAAAAAATCCCTTGTATTCAGGACAAAATGAAAATATTAACTGTGTTCCAGGAAAACAAACCTGTGTATTTATGACAAATATTGATACAGATCTACCTTTGCATACCTGTTATCGGGTCCAAATGCTCAATATTTGTCAGAAATTTATAGATACCTATGGCTAATTAATAGAAAGTTCAGGACTTAATCAGATAATGCTGATGTATAAGTTAATCTGAACATACACGGATCACAAATGCACTGCTGTTGACTTTCTTAGAGCATAGCTGGTATTTAACAAGGGTAACAACGATAACTGTGACAGAGTGGAGAATTGTGATTGGGCAGATTGATAGTCTAAATTGTGTACCCCACCCCCTGAATGATTTTACGTTTTCCTTGATGAACACATATTCTATAGGTCAATGTTTACCCTTTGCCACATGCAACAAATCTACAACAGAATACTTTGGAAATATCTAGTTGGAAATATGGAAAATATCTGTTAGTGAAACAATACTTAACGGATTACACTGGCAAAGTGAGAAATTGCTGATAATGAACATTTTGTCCATTTGCCACAATGTTTTAAGGTAGTAGGAGCCTAATGGGCAACATTTCAAATTATGATCAGCTTGATAATTTCTTAATGTGTATCATTTCCTGGATTCAAAAACAAAATTTAAAAGAAATTTAACCTCAAATAACAATTTTATTTTAATTTGAATTACTCTACCCGCCTTTCAGAATTTTCGATAAAAACGACATCACCCGAGAGACAGGAAAAATCCTTTATTTCATTAATTTTTCAACATTTTGGTAATACTTTGGTATCAAAGTAACAAGAAATATATTTGCTTTCAGAAATAATACATTATTGATCACATCACAAACAAATATAATCAAACTGTACTGGAATAGTCATATGGTATAACGATTTTAACCTACTATTTTGTCCAAGTAAAATTGGAACATCGACGTTTAAAAGCAAAAATCAACAAGTTCCAGAAATACTCATGACCTGTTCTTTATTGATAATTAACCATAACCTTTTGGAAACATTATGCCAAAAAATCAAATAGTAACCGTCTCATTTTAGAAAAATAGAGTTTGAAATTCCCAACCTCCTATTTCAGCCGTGACTGCAAGTAATAAAATCTTCATAGAAGCTAATATTTATGTATAGAAATATATTTAATTACTTTTTAATTCAAAGTACAATATAAACTTCTGTAAAAAGTGTTAACTAATGAAAACCAAGAAGAAAAGAAAAAGTGCTTCTGAAGGGTTTCGAACCACTACCTTGAAATCCTCAAAAGATTTGAAGTCCTGCGCTTAACAACATAGGCTAAAGCATTAAAATTGAAGAGTTTCAAGTGGATGTTTTCATTATGCTCCTACTACTCATCTGCTGTAGAGCATCCAAAGATGTAGAACATTTTGGAGAGGGTTAAAGAAGTTCTGAAGATTTCTATACAATCTGATGTAACGGACGTGTACAGTAAGTGTCTGTCTAGGAATAGGTTTAATGAAGTCCAGTTATTAATTTCAATTATATGTACTTTAAATGACTATTTTGTCAAGGTCAACATGTTCAGAAGATACATTTTGCATAATAGTGTATAATAATTTAGAAAATAAATGTAATGAAGTATTTTTTCTCAATCAACCTCTATATAAATGAAAAGAATTGAGAATTGTATTACAATTCTAATTAGTATTTCACAAAGTTAACTTCTCTGAGATATATGAGAAATGTGTTATGTTGCGTTGAAAACACATATGGACAAAAAATGGTACACCTGAAGTTAAAAATCCAAAGTATAACTTGATACTGAGCTTACAACTCTAGACCAAACATGTTTAAATTAGTGCAGCTCCTTAAATCTGAAAACAAGAAAGACATACTAAATTTAGGTATGTATATTGAAAAGGCAATGTATATAAGGGATACACATGTATATAATTGATTGTGAGTGTAAATTTAAACAGATTAATTATTAAATTATAAATTTTATAATTATAATTTAGCATTGCATATATAAGAACACCTAATGACAAACTTGTCTTTTCGTTTCGGACAAGATTGGTCTAAATGGGTGTTATATCTTTATATTTCTCTATATTTGTTTGTTTTTTTGTTTGTTTTTTGTTGTTTTTTTATAGTAAATTCAGTTTGCATCTCGTGTCTTGCTTACATACAAGCATCTTTATATGTATGTAGTTAGGTACATCTAAACAAGCGTGTATATGTAATGAATTGTATATACCATTATTTTGTTGTACTATTTTGTATGTTTCACTGTTGTATGCATTACTAACCACATGGGTCTATGACCTTCTGGTGATATTTTGAATAAAATATAAAATATATAAAAAATATAACTGAAAACAAAGCTTGCTTCCCTTTTAACATTTCAATGTTAAAATTTAAATTAAGGTATTCTCAAGTATTTTGGATACATTAATTATATCTGAGTTATGAGAAAAAGTAAATATCATCTGTGTAGTAGTTAAAGACAATTACATGTATTATATATAGAATAGATAATTGTATTATGAGTGTATTAATTGTGAGATTTGTTCACAAGTTTGATTCCTAGATTTGAAATATTGATGAATTGTGAGATGTTTGAAATCATTGTCAACCATACTAATATGTTGGTATGACCCTTGTCTCTAAAACATACCTTATAATCATGATATCAGCTATAGGCTTACATGGATCGAAAACTGTTAGTCTTATTAGGGACGTAGATAGAAATGTATCCTGGTTTCATAGATATTTCCTCAGATAAAATCAGAAAGACTTAAATGATATTGTTATTTGTTATAAGCAGTTTTAGAGATCCAGTACGTGTAAAGAAATTTCTAAACTGTAATTAAATCAAAATCACACAGTATTTCCTCTGAGATATTTTGTCAAAGAATCATATAAGATAATGTATTTTTTAAAAGTTGAACTGCTTTGAAAAATTTGTAACTGCAGACGAGGTTTATTTTATGAAAGCTGGACAAATTTTAATTTGTGATGATACCTAACTTGACTAACCCGTGCTTTTCTTTCCCCCTATACGTACGGATATAGAACACTATAGTAAGGATCTTTCTTCATGGTGGATATTCTGTATATTCAGCTACTATATTTTCAGCAAACTAACAACACAAACTGTATCGTGTCCATGGAAGAGGCTTTCCATGTTGTCCTTAAAAGAGAAAAATGCTGAGTGACGTACAGAAATTTTGCAAAAAACTGATTTATGATTCTACTTGTTAATCAATAATTATGTCTTTTTTGACATTCAACTTTTTATTTCTCTAAAATGAACAACAAACCATGTTGTTTCTTTTATAATTAGACAAGATTGTTGCAAATGAAACCATTGTTGATATTTCTGTGTTTGTTCTCTAGTTATTGAACAAACCAATGTTTCTAAATGTGGTATATATTTATCTTGAATTAGGACGAGTTTATCTAATAGGACACCTTGCCTGTTTGAGATCAATAACACAGCAGGATTTTCAAGTATAAGTGCAAATCTATTGAATACAATAATACTTCTAATTTTTATTACTGCAAATCAATAATGAAATTTTGCAATGTAATTCAGTCATCATTTGTACCAAATATGTCCCTTTTGTAGTCCTTATTTGTTTTTGATTTTCATCAAATAAGTTCGCACATGAACATCAAAGCGGAGAAGTTGATTACATTTCTTTAGAAATCATTGAAATTATTTTTTCAAAACATGCCAAACATCACTTTGTGATTGCGCTCAATAAATATTTATAAGAAAAGCCAGCTGAGCTCATGTCACAGTGCATTTTCTTCAAACTACTTGTAAACAGTCAAGGTAGAACCTTCTGGATGTTTTCCCCTAGATTCCTTCAAAACATTTGGATTCATGCATAATATTGGCAACCACAAGCAAAAAAATAAAAACATTCTTGGAATTATAAGGCAGACATTTAAATAATAATTTTCCTGGATGACCCTTGTCAGATTCCTTCAAGTAATGTAGATTGGTCAAAAAACATGGCTGCCAGGGACGGGGCTATTTTACCTTAAATGGGGTTACCGTTTACCAAATTTCTTCATAAAGTCTGTTCATATTTTTTACAATTTCTAGCTGGAGCATGTCTAAGATCATTTTTTTATGGATTAAAATTTAATTTTCACGTGCACCGATTAAAAAAAGATCTCTGTACCGCCTTCCATGTCCAAATATGGTATTCTGAGTTTACCCAAGGAACCTTAAAGGGTAAGGATTTGAACATTTCTTACCAACCCAACAGAATATTTCCCTCACGACAATCTTGTGCAACAACCTACCCGAACCTTCATTATCAAATATTTGCATGGGGCACTCTAGAGTGGTTTCCTTTCTACCTCAGACGTCTCTACTTACAAGAGATCTTTCTGGAAATTTGCATAATAAGAATTGTTATCAAATTCTCTCCGTAAAAGATGCATTTCAAACATTCCCCCCATTCCCCCATTTTCCCGGGAAATCTTCCTCTTATATGCAACTTTAAATTACACATACTTGGCACAAACTATATATGCTACTGGCTATTTAGGGGGGAAAATCCTGGAAAATATATACAATATGTAGTTACAATTAGTGTGCATTAAACCATAAATCTATAGTGGACACAGGAAGATTGACAAAGACAAATATCTTTAACTCACAAGTCATTTTGATAATCTATAAAGTAACATATATTAACATTAAAACAAACAAAGTACCTGGAATTAGATAATCCACTCGTAACCCCCAAAATGGGGCCTCATTTCCTAATACGTTAAACAAAATATTACAGGTAAGTTAGACTTCCTTCATACAAATGTTTACTTTGCAACCAAACCATTGACTTTTTGAAAACATCATTTAAAAAGAAGGAGAAGCTAGTATTAACTACGTTTGGGCTTTTAAGACACGGTTATATATTATTTTCAATAATTAAAAGTAAGGTGACAAATACTCAATTATTTTCTGTGATTTTTTTTCCAAGTGGGGTGCATGTAATTATTTCCACTTGAGCAGGGTTAAAAGGTTGTTGGACCCACCAGGTGCATGTTAGTTCTTTTTCCCTCGGGGACAAAAATTAAACAGTTTGAGGGACATTTGGCTGAAATCAAGTGGAGGTCACAGGTGACAGGCAACATTTACGCCAAAAGTTTCGATCTTCTCAGAAGTGTGTATAATTTGCAGCGACCACCAACATATAGCCATACAATGCCCCTATTTGACACTTGGTAAGATTAACCTCACGAGTTGTAAAACTATGATTTCATCGCTGAAGTTCTTTCTGATACAGAATATAACCTATCCAGTCAATCGACATCCTCACAAGCTGCAGCGGGTTCTTTTCAAAGTGGAATCAGCATCCTGTCATCTGCTGTCAGCATTCCATATGCCCAAAGACCAAACAGACGCTTACATAAACGGACTGTTATGGAATCCTCAGCATCTGCAGCCATGATGTTAACTACTGATGCCGCAAGCGGCGATTCTAGTGTGGATGCCAGTCTCCCGTGTGGCCAGAAACCGTAAAGTCATCTACAAATCACCTTGTCATTGTTTCTAATAACATTATCATAGGAAATTATCGATCAAGTTTGACTAGTGACAGCATACAATGTAGACATGTAGCAATGAGATCCAATCAGTCACCTGATTCAAAATCAACTAACCCAGTAGCAGGGCCATTTCATATTTCACCTTCTGCAAATGAAGCCAGTTCACTTTCATTACCGCAAATATCTTTTGATACCGAAAACGAAAGTCATCTTTTGAAAGGGAGTGATGTAACGGATCTGTCAAAAAGAACAAAGACAACAATTAAAAGATAGAGTAAAAAAAATCCATCAGTGAAAAAACATAATGCCCAGTGTTGTCCAAAAGGTTTTAAATCCAAACAGACCAGTCCACCATCGTCAACATTCAGGCAAATAACCAATCTAAAAAATATATACTGCAAAGAAGCATTCCTATGGACATCTTCAGACTCTGACTTTATGTAGTGGTTGTTTTTTCCAAAATATGTAAAGGCTAACAATATTTATAATTTTATCTTAAATTCTTTTATTTGATATTTCACAAGTAGTGATATAATTAAATTGTGTTCAGGGATTAATTATTACGACAGTACGACACATACAGCCAGTAAGTACCTTCTGCTACTCCATTTATTTGTTTTGCAAGCGTCTACATGATCATGATCAATTCCGTTATTGATATATAGCCGTCATTTAAAACATTTAAAACAAATTCAACAAAAAGGTACGAAAACGGCATATTAAAAAAAGTAGTAATTTTCCGAGGGGCAGTTGCCAGGATTATGCCCAATAATGTTTCAGCGTTGTACGAGGGTTGTTCTATAAGTTCGTAGACTTTTTTTATAAAAGTATATTAGAAAAATAAAACTAACACAATTATATATCTCTGAAATGTGTATTCAATTCTCTATGGAATAAAAAAAAATATAGTTAAAAATATTTTACAATAAAAAAGATATACCAAATGTAGCAACGTCAGGTGTGGGTACCCGAGGCACGGCAATGTTTTTTTGCGACGTCGCGCATTCGTGACGTTCCTCATTTCACCGCAAAACATTGTTTCTTACTCTTTCTCAAGATACTCTACGTTCACCTGTCTACACTTCCTGTAACGTGAAACCCATTTGTTAAAAGTGTCCGTATACCAAGATTGGTCAAATGATGATACAATTCGTAGACTTTCTAGCTTTAGTTCAGTCACAGAATCAAACTTTTTTCCTCTCAGCTGCCGTTTCAGCTCGGGAAATATCCTAAAGTCCATCGGCGCTAAATCCGGACTGTATGGTGGGTGATTTACTAATTCAAACCCAAGCAGGTCTATTTCCAAAAGTGTTGATCTGGCCGTGTGGGCGGGGGCGTTGTCTTGATGTCAGAGTACACTGTCTAATGACATTCCGGGTCGTTTCTTACTCAACGCCCAAATTAAATGTCGTCTGAGAACCTGAAAAATAATACAAATTATTTTCACTATTTCGTAATTATTGATGAATGTGTCATAATTATGTGGGGTTTTTTCATAATAAATATAATTTATGCTTTCCGCCCGACTTGTTAACTCTGGCCTTTTTTGGTGGAGGGCTTCCAGGTGTTTTCCATACCGACGACTGCGCCTTTGTTTCAGGGTCGAAGTGAAATAGCCAGGTTTCGTCTGTCGTAATAATCCTATCCAAAAAACGCATCACCTTCTGCTTCAAATCTTGCCACAAACTCTCTGGATGCGTTTATGCGTTTTTCTTTTTCCTCCGGTTTTAGTAATCTTGGCACCCACCGAGCGCTAACTTTGCTCATATGCAGATCTTCTTTCAATATACTGTTTATAGTTGACACGGATACATCAAAGTTGGCCGATAGGTCTTGAACTGTTAACCACCGATCATCGTAAATGATATATTTTACTTTTTGCACTAAAGCATCTCTAACTGTTGGGATTCTGCAGCATCTCGAGTCATCATCAATTGAGTCACGTCCATTCCTGAATCTATTATGCCATTTGAATACTAACGCTCGGCTTTATTTATGCTTCATTCCCGCATTTTCTATAAGTTTTATTGTCTGTGTTGGAGTCTTCCCTAAACCAACACAAAATTTGATAACCGCTTGGGTTTTGACGTCGCAAGTTGACGTCATTTTCGACAAACTTCAATCTCAACAAGTTTCCGACTTTTTCCTTTATCTTCGCGCTTGTTGTTTGTAATCACGTAAAACTTTCAGGAAATGACGTCACAACGTTTAATATTTAAATTGGATCGATTTGTTAGGTTATAGTATCAACTAATTTAAATGGCGTGTTCCGGGTAGCCATACATGCGTTGCTATGGAAGCCAATACTGCTTACCTTAATAAAACAAATGTTTGTTTTTATTCATTTTTTACTCGAAACATATTTTTATTCAAATAAAATAGCAAATTAACCAATTATATGTCCTCATTAGAAAACTATAGAGAAAGTCTACGAACTTATCGAACAACCCTCGTATTTACAATAAAGCACGTTTGCGATAAAATGAACGACCGATACTGGAATATAGATCTTTAGAATAATTTGCTCACATAACACAGGCAAGTAGGTCAAGTTAAAGAGTTCGCTTGCATAACATTTAGAGGTAACGCCGTCAATTAAAATGCGTCTCATTCACTAAGATGCGACAAACACCTAATGGTTACAACATTACCTTATTAAACAAGTAATATGGAAAGAAGGAAAATACATGTGGATGAAAGAATTGTATAGTTTTAGACCAGTTTGATTTAACCAATAACAATTCTGAATAATCTTGTTTTGATGATAGCACTTGGTTTGATTAACGAGCTACAAGAAAGAAAATAAAAGCACTGAAAGTAAAGTGGGACTGTAATCATGGTTTTATTGGAAAAAGAGGGTCAACTGTTCCACATGTTGGGTAGTTACAACACAAGTAACATAATTACAAATGATTTAACATAAATGCAGAAATGCATACAGTTCAAACATTTATTTTAGACAGGGTTAACCTTATTTCCAGAGACCTTCATTCAACTATTAAACGGTAAACATAGTTTAGATAACCAAATCAATATGTGATAGGTACTTTTCAAACGCACTGAAGTGAGTTTAATAATAAAGGGTTAAGCAAACTAAAAACATATCTTGTAATTTACATGATATGTTTATAGTCTGCTAAACCGTTTATTACATAGGCTGCAAGCTCTACAGCAGATGATTTGAAAATGTATAGGCAAAGATATTGGTAAATCTGTAAAACATTGAAGAAACTGTCGAAATTGCTCATATCATTCGTCTGTTGAAGATTTGACAAAACGTGTCGGGTAGTGGAAAAAGGGTAAAATAGTACCTTTATCAAAACTATTTCTTTTCTAGAATATCTAGAGAATCAACTTGGATCAGGTTTGAAATCTTTATGTAAAAAGGAGAATTTCTATTTGTTATTGATTGCTTGAAATCCCGCAGTGTTTTCAAATAGAAACTGCTTAGGATCAAAAATATCTTCTTGATTTCTAGCTCAAGTGCCAAAGTGCTGAAGATGAGATTTTGTGATCTGAGGCAAAGATATTGGTAAATCTGTAAAACATTGAAGAAACTGTCGAAATTACTCATATCATGCGTCTGTTGTAGATTTGACAAAACGTGTCGGGTAGTGGAGAAAGGGTAAAATAGTACCTTTATCAAAACTATTTATTTTCTAGAGTATCTAGAGAATCAACTTGGATCAGGTTTGAAATCTTTATGTAAAAAGGAGAATTACTATTTTTTATTGATTGCTTGAAATCCCGCAGTTTTTTCAAATAGAAACTGCTTAAGATAAAAAATATCTTCTTGATTTCTAGCTCAAGTGCCGAAGTGCTGAAGGTGAGATTTTGTGATCGTCTTTTGTCCGTCGTCAACGATAGATTGTTAACACTCTTTAGGTCATATATATAATCCAATCTTCATGAAACTTATTCAGTTTGTATATTTTGCTGATTTCAAAGCCAAGTTCGAATATGTGTCATGTTTGGTCAAAAACAAGGTCACTATGCAAAATTTAAGAAAAAATCCAGTTACCCCTGAAAATGGCCTTTTTTATTTAAGCTTGTTGAAACTTTGTCAAAATATTTGCCTGTATCATATCTAGGCTAAGTTTGATATGGGAAGGTCCAGTCAAAAGCTAGGTCACTAAGCCAAATTGTAGAACAATCTTGTTAACACTATAAACAAAACTCTTATATATAGATGTTAAATATATATTTCAATTTCAAAAAAACGGATAGACTGAAACAACAGCATAAAACTTAATCAAAAATTAACATATTCACACATATATAACATATCTAACATATATATAAAAAAAAGGTATAACAAAGGTATAAATCTATCTAAAATGTGGCATAGTGTCCTAATGTTTGGCCCCACAGAACTATTTTTAAGATTTGATTAAGGTTTAATGAAGAGAAATATTTATGTATCTATAATATTGAATGCCAGCTGAAAAGAAGAATTTTAAAACGAAACTAGTTCATAATGAGACACAGCTCTTTGTCTGCAATGGTTACAAAGGTCAGCTGGTGCGGAGTGTCACATCTATTCATATTGATTGGAAATGCATCGCGAGAGTTTGATGAATAAAGAAGGAAAAGGAAAATGGAACCGAGATTAGAGTACACGAATATGTTGTCTGATCTTTGTCTACATTGTATTCATTGATTGAGGTTTAACGTCGTTTTCAACAATTGTTCAGTCATATCACGGCGGCCAGTTCACCTACCCATGCATTTCCTGGCTTTCTTACACCAGTAATCCGCACAACGTTCTTTCCAAGCAACTGGTTGATTTGTGGAAGGCGAATGACGCTTCTCGCATTGACCTTTGTCAGACGTCAAAAATAATGTTAGCCGAGCTGGGGTTCGAACTCACAACTACTAGATTGACAGCCCGCGTCGTTACCGACTGAGCTACTGGGGCTCGGTGATACACATTGTAAGAAAATGTTGCGTTATGTACTGCATTTAAGAAGACGTGATTGCTATGCACACAACAGTACTAGGTTATATATTAGTCTTCATAAATTATTTCTTAATTATGGAAACTATTTACATATTTAGTTTTATTAATCATAATGTCGCCAGTATACAAGTATTAAAACACTTTTCCGCATAAAACAAATCTGCAGAAGACGACTTAAAAAAAAACATCATGGCAAAATATGAGCAATCTCTTTAAATGAAAGTATATGATTGAAATGAGTTGAAAACGCTGTGAGCAATTTCTCCCTTTGCCATAATATTTTCAAAGAGTCGTCAGACATCGTCTGATGTGGGAAATTATTATAAAGAAGCAAAATGTGCATATGTTCCGTTTATATTTCAAACTCTTGACTCTTGACTGTTTATTTTGCGGTCGTCATTTCAACATTTCAATAGTATGAGTGGACATTGTAAAAGTTGAACCACATGTGTGGCGTCTGCCACGGACGACTATCACAATACATACATAAATGTCTGTATAACTTGAAGGCGGACAGTGCAGGCTCTTGTAAGACTGTGAATATGCACAGACTCACCCTTGTTTTCACTGTATACAAATGCAGTAAGACCCAAAATCACACGAAGCCGCTCATATAAAAACATGACATACACATAATGGAAATAATGGCTTTCCCTCATTGGCGCTCAGGTTAAATGAACCAGAAGTACTGTTATCTTACATGTTAATTATATATTTATTACGTACTGGTGTCTCGGCCTTAAAACACTTCAAGTAGTACTCCGTTAATTACATATTTATTACGTACTGGTGTCTCGGCCTTAAAACACTTCAAGGAGTACTCTCTCACTCGGGATTGTAAGTAACTAACGGTACTACATCTCCATTGGGTTGTTTATATGTCGGAACTTCATCGCATGCAAAATGGGCTTTCGGAAAGTTGTATATTGTGTAGTTTAAGATCAACACATAGCCTCCTGCAGGCTGGTCAGAGTGACGATTCTCTATTTAATGATTTTTCATCGATCCATTGATTGAATCGAGAACGATGCATATCTTCAACAAATTGATATGGTTATGTAACTGTTCGTAAATGGCTGAATGCCAATTTTTCCTGCGTTGGGACATCACTCAAATGTCGTAAGTGGTTTAATTAGTTTTCAATACTGCTTTTAATGGTATTGGTAGTATATATGGACGATCAACTCTACTTAATTACCCATAACTGTTAGGGTAATATATCCAGACAACGGCCCTCCCTCCAGCCATGTCGGTCAACTCTAAACTAACTAACTGAAAGGGGAAACTGCTATTACCATGTGAGCCAGGGAATGATAATACATGTAGGTATAAGTTGGCTTGTCTGAAGAATTTAGGTTCAGATTAACTTGTGTCCTTCTGTTCAAGTTTTTCAGACGCAACACACGTTGTCAATGACGCCGCGTGGAAGTACGGCGTCAGTATTGAATAGGTTTTAATTTTGTACCATGGGGTGACCTTATCGAAAAGGGAGCAACCAACATTATTATTGTAAAAGAAAACCTCTGTAAAATGTTTGGAAAAAAAACAACCTTTCTGAATCAATAAATTGTATTTACTGATTTAAGAAACAACAATATGCCAAATACGTATATCTTCTACCGTTATTACAAATCTTAAGACACATTTAATTTGTATTTAATAACTTTTCCCCAATTTCCTAGGCTACGCTTTTTAATAGTTTGATTTACGGCCCTCACGACACGATTCAAGAAAGCTCAGAAAAAAAGTTCACTTTTCCACAACTTCCTAGGCTACGCTTTTTTAATTGTTTAGTTAACGGCCTAAAAATTCGAAGGATGTGTTTGCCTATTTATAGAATTATGTTGTATTTCTAAACTTAAAACGTTACTCCCCATACAGTCTGTTCATTCAGACAATTGTATTCTTGCTATATGTTGATTATACATGTGAACGTTTTCTTTTAATTTCATCAATGCTCAATTTTGATCATAAATATCTTTAATCTTTTTAAAATTACTTCGTATCTTTTTATTCTATACTCCCGTTTTTGTGATCATACTTCTGCTAAACTGGAAGGAGAACAGACTTCACCTTCTCCTTCCAAAGCTTGTGTCACACTTAACTTATAACTAGAGGCATTAAACCTTAATCTATGTTAATATTTTAGCACCTTTGTTGTTTTTGTTTTTATCTAATTGATCTAGTTAGAGCAGATTTAAAACCGATTATTGGTAAAAAATTTAGAAGCTTCAGCTTGTATGACACATTATAGTACCAGTCAATGTTAAGCAAACTGTAAACCAAATGGTTTCAGGACTGATCTTGTCATTTCACTAAATATCACATAGATCGCAGCATATAAAACGTCTTATCCCTACGTCAAAATTTACCCTTTCTGCTCTTGGTAACCTTTTATTATAGGCTATGGTATCCAGGTGAGCAATATAGCACATATTGGCATTCTTGTTTAAAATAAAGGGACTTTTGGCCTTCTTGTTCAAAATATTTACATTCTGTCTGTTTGCACACGTTATTTAAATCTACTAAACTGCATCTGCTTCCTTTAAGTCATGCATCAAAATCATGCGAGGTGTCTTTGATGCTTTGCATCAAAATTCGTTCTAACAAGCTTGACGAAGTAAACTGTGGACAGTGTAGATCTTTATCAGACTGTGAAGACGCACAGGCTGATCTGGATCTATAATGTTTACAAATAAACAACTTGTACCCTTGTTTACGCTCGGGCTAATTTAACCCCTATCCTTCTATATTTATAGAAATCATGTTGACAAATATTTGCATATACGCCATAACATTTGTTAAATTATAATACCGAATAAGAGAACCAAGTAGACCAAGATGAGACTGTGTGAATGTTCGGCTTGTTCTTGGCATGTATTGTTATATATATATAAGCTTATAGTCGTCCATAACATACTACGCAAATGTTATTTAATGATGAACATGAAACAAAAGGGTTAAAACCAAGGTTGATCCGATTGTAATCAATAGCCTTGGAAGTCTGTTTTTATCTACCTTTTACGAGTAAACACGAATCTTGCTTGTACGTATGAATGATCGGAGTTCAACGCTGTTTTCAACATTTTCTCAGTCATATCACGGCGGCCAGTTCACCTACTATTGTATTTCCTGGCTTTCTAACACCAGTATTGCACACAACATTCTTTCCAAGCAACTGGCAGCTTTTCAACATATACTGTAAATCTACGGACGAATGGAATAGAGAGAAAAAATGCGGACAAATGCAATATAGAGGGAAAATAGGACAATAAAGAACATAGATCAATTAAAATAAAGTAAGATGTCAGCTATGGCTTTTTCTTCTTATTGTAGAGGAAACTGTGGACAATATAGATTAAGTAGGAAACTGCGGACAATATAGAATACGTAGGAAAATGTTGACTGTATAGAATATAGAGGAAAGTGCGAACAATATAGATATTGAAGGGAATCTGTGAACGGAAAATGTATTGGTTATATACTGTGGACAATATAGAAGAAGAAGGCAACTACGGACAATATATAATCAAGTGGAAACTGCGGACAATATTGAATACAGAGGAAATTTCGGACGGCATAGGTATTGGTTATATACTGCTGACAATATAGAATGTAGAGGAAACTGCGGACACTATAAAATAATAAGAAAAATGCAACACTATAGAATAAGAAGGAAAATGCGAACAATATAGAATATAAAGGTAATTGCGGACGGCCTAGGTATTGGTTATATACTGCGGACAATATAGAATAAAGAAAAAAATTGAACAATATCGAAACAGAAGGAAATGCTGACAATATAGAATAAGAAGGAAACTGAGGACAATATAGAATAAGAAGGAAACTGCCGACAATATGTAATACACTTGAAACTGCGAACAATATAGAATATAGAGGAAATCGAGGTAATGGCTTTATTCTGCGGACAAAAGAGAATAAGAAGGAAAACGCGAACAATATGGAATACAGAGGAAATCGCGGACGGCATAGGTATTGGTTATATACTGCGGACCATATACAATGTAGACTAAACTGCGGACAATGACGAATAAGAAGGAAAATCCGGACAGTATAGGATAAGACGGAAACTGCGAACAGTATATAATAAAGTGGAAACTGCGGACAATATAAAATATAGAGAAAATTGCGGACGGCATAGGTATTGAGTTTATATAGACGACAATCAAGAATGTAGAAGAAACTGCGGACAAAAATAGAATAAGAATGAAAATGCTGACAATAAAGAATATAGAGAAAATGGAGGAGGGCATAAGTATTAGTTATATATTGCGAACAATATAAAATGTAGAGGGAACTGCGGACAGTATAGAATAAGAAGGAAAATGCGGACAATATAGAATAAGAAGGGAAATGCAAACACTATAGAATATAGAGGAACTTGCGGACGGCATAGGTATTGGTTATATACTGCGGACATAGATTGTAGAGAAACTGCGGACGATATAGAAAAAAAAGGAAATTGCGGACAATATAGAATAAAAAGAAACTGTGGACAATATAGAATAAGAAGGAAACTGCGGACAATATATAATAAAGTGGAAACTGCGGACAATATATAATGTAGAGGAAACTCCGGACACTATAGAATAAGAAGGAAAATGCAAACAATATAGAATATAGAGGAAATTGCGGACGGCATAGGTATTGGTTATATATTGCGGACAGTATAAACTGTAGAGGAAACTGTGGACAATATAGAATATAGAGGAAACTGCAGACACTATAGACTATGAAGGAAATCTGCGAACTGAATAGGTATTGGTTATATACTGGGTACAATATAAAGTATAGAGGAAACTGCGAACAAATTTACTCACCGAGAAAAAAGGAGCTACATCAAATAATTCGTCTTCTCTCAAAAAGTTCTACGTTCCATATCCAGGATAAGAAAACAGAAAAATAGGCCTTATCAAAATAGTCAGATAGGTATTCCACTTAACTATTGACCTATAACTAGAGCCATCTTTGTACAATAAGCAAACATAAACAAAGATACAATTAGAGCTACACTGAATTCTCAAACAAAAATTACTACAACGACAGTGAAATGAATCAGTTTCTTTCAAATGTCTATTATTTTATTTTTATTTAACAATTACGTATGATTATATTACAACCCAATATAAACGTATCTCACAAGCTATATAGAACTAGTACATGTAGGTTATACTGTGAATATTGTAATGGATATAATTGTACACGTTCAGATGTAACTTGAAATTCATTTTCATAGACGATTATGTTGAATCAGCCATTTAGACATTGATTGCCAATCTGATAATTGGCACAATTTAAATGTGTTTCTCCCATAACATTAAAAATGAGATAAATGTGTTAATGAACAAGAAAATAAAACGACCGACACAATTGCAGTATCAAACTGTCAATTAGTCTTCAATTTTCAATTAATCAAAAATCGTTAATAATATAATTGCACTCAACAAACAAGTTTTTCTTAAAATATACAATTACATATTATAGCGTCCGCATTTTCCATCTTTATTGTATTTGTCTGCATTTTTAATTTATATTGCATTTGTCCGCAGATCGCGTCCGCAATTTAAACCGTTTTCTTTTGCACGTGACATTTTCAGTATATATGGGGAACATCAAAAGCAAAAACACACGAGTGAAATGTCGAGACTGTGTGTAAGAGTATATCGTGCTAGCCAAAACACCAGTAAATAGGGAAGCCTTTTTTTTTCATTGGGAATCAATTATTTGTATTTAAAACACTGCTTGAACCACATTTGACATGAAATTGCAAAACGGGGAATTCCCCTTCTTACCAGTTGTTTCCCAGTTCGTTGGTGTGTATTCTCGCGAAGTTCCCCAATTTGCAGCTACTACAAGAACACACACACACACACACACACACACACACACACACACATATACGTGCATATACATACACAGTTATACACATATATATACACACACCTATACAAATGCATATACATACATACTTCTCAGAATATATCTTACAATTGTCCAGCTTTCTTTGTCTGATTCGGCTGATTGTGTTGAATTGTAAATATTCAATGTTATATTTAATCGGTTTCAAAGACCACTTATTGAAGGAACAATTAATTTTGATTTACAGGAATATATATAACGTTTTATTTCTAAAAATGAAATATACAGTTTAAAATCGTTTATACGGAATCCTAACATTATGCCTGTGCTTGTAATGTGTATAGTTGGATCTAGTTCCCTAATTTAATCTAAAATAACCTTTTCGCGTTCATAGAAAATATATATAATAGTTTCTTCTTTTGATTTACAAAAAGAACACACATTTGTTTCTACCAATTTCATTTTATATAACAGAGAGTTTGTCTCTAATATTCTATGGACTCTTCTGGTTTGAAACTACTGGATATATGTGTATTTTGTACATTAAAAGATATTACAATATGTTCTTTTCCTATTAATATTTGAATTTGGATACAATACACTCCATTTATCTTGACTGGTAGGTACTTCTTTATTATCTATTAATGGGTTTTCTTGTTAAAATAGGAAATAATTAGCAATTTATCGAAGGACTATAACCAATAAGTGTATTTTTTGTTTTTAAAAGATCTTTCTTTGTAGGGAAAGCGTTTATTGTATTTCTTAATCCATAAAAGGATAAGAAGACTATTTTTTTCCAATAGTATTTTCTATAGATGCTAAGCTAATAAAATCTCCATTTTCATTCAGTACATCTTTTACCAGTCTAAATCCATTTTCATACAATTCTGGCAAAAATATATATTTTGAGTTGACAGTCAAATGTTCATTAAAAAACAAAGGCATATTTAATATTGATTCCATTCTTTGAAATTTGATTTTTCAATAAACAAAATGTACGACTTAAGAACATCAATCCAAAATTCATTTTTTATTAACTTTGATTAATATCATTTATTTTCTCCACTTATGATTAAACATTTTAGCCATTTAATGTTCTTACTGTTTATGTAATATTGTATTTAAAATATCATTTTAAAACCTCCTACAGCATAGTTTTTAATAAATGCAATATTTTATATTTTAGCTTTTCCATCCCATACACAATTTAACAAAATAGCGCTTAGTTGTTTTATGAAACAGTTTGTCGGTGATGGTAAACTAATAGATAAATGAGAAAGAAGTGGTACCAAAAGAGATTTTACGACAGTTATTTTTCCTATGTGAGTTAATTTTCTTCTTTTCCAATAGGAAATACTATTTCTGATACTTATTAACTTTGGTTCTAAATTTAATCGGCAAATCCCTTTTAGGTTAACATGAAAAACTATACCAAGTAATTTAAACTAGGTTTTGTCCCCAGGATAATTTCCACTTTTTTTTTATTGAACGGGAACTATATTTGAGCGACCCATTAGAACTAACCTTTGTTTTTATCAAAGTTTACTTTTAAACTGGATATATTTGTAAAATTATTATTAATTAAATCTAAAACATTGTTTAAAGAGTTTTCGGATCCATCTAAAAGTAGAGTTGTGTCATCTTCGAATTGTGAGATAATATATTCTTCGTCTTTAATTTTTATTCCCGAAATATTGTTACTGTTTCTTATTTTGATATTTAAATTTTCATAACGCATTATGAAAATATAAGCCGAAAAAAGATCTTGCTGTCTACAGTTCCTTATGACCTTGAATAATTCTGATACAAAAACATTTGACTGTACACCGACTTCAGTATTATATGAAAACAATCTAATCCATTTTTTGAACATTTCACCAAATTTAAAAAGTGCCAAAGTTTTTTCAATGAATTAAAAAGACAGTGAATCAAAGGCCTTTTCAAAATCTATAAGCATTAACCAGGAATATGATTATCTTCACAATATTTCATTATATCATATACGAGTCTTGTGTTTACCCCTATAGGTCGATCTTTGATAAAAAAAAAAACCAATCTGTTCGTTTGATACTAGATGGTTTAACACAGTTTTGAGTCTATTAGCTATCGTTCCTGAGACTAAATTATATAAGACAATTTTTAAAGTGATAGGCCTTCAATTCTTAAGGAATTGTTTTGCCTTGTTTTCTTTAGGAATACATGTTAAAGTTCTTAATTTAGTGTTTTTTGTGATATAAACGCATAATTTAGTGCTCTTACAACAAAAATACATATTCTATTCCAAAACACTATATAGAAATTTGTAGAAAATCAATCGCAACCTTTTCAACATTATCAATCAAAATTGATCTTTATATCGTAAACAAACAAGTAAGTTTATGTCTTCTTTATTCGGTCAGTTCTGTTTGTAGTAGTAGTACTTTTTCTTTATTTTATTCATCTTAGTTTGTTCTAAATGATATATTACAGAGAAAAGTATATTTTCGCGATTATTTCGTTCTTTTACTCTATAACTTGCATATGAGATCGTGTCTCTACGGATTTTCATCAACATTGATTCCAAAAGAAGTTGATCATTTATGACCAAGTGTAGCTGTGATCTATAAATGAATAAAACATGATCAATATTATATACAGGTAAACAGTATTGCAGTATAACATCTTCAATATTTGTATTAACTCTATTTACATCAGCAATATCCTTTAAAAGTGAGTTATTAAACTTCCAAAAGCCTTTTCCGTGATTAATTGATGAAAATTGTAGATCGAACACAATCATTGAATGGTCTGATTTGTAACTTACATCTATATCGCATTTTCTTAAAAACGAGTTAAGGTTATTTGCCATAAGCGTTAGGGTCATAACCTTGATGAAAGGGTGTAAATCCTCTCCAAGAATATTTTCTGTTTTTTCCATGCAATTCCCTAAAGGGTCTATAAGGTCTCTATCAGAAATATAGGATAGGAGAAGGTTTCTGGCTTTTCTGTTATGATTTTCTGACTTATAATCTATGGGTGGATTTAAGACTAAGTTGAAATATCTACATAGACATCGTACTAGGCGAGTTTAAGTTAATTATAACAATTGCAGTGTCACAAAAGTTACCTCTACTGCTAGATATTTTCCATTGTTATCCTTTTTACTACACAAAACATTTATATCTAATTCTTGTTTAAACAGTATAGCCCCGACAATTGTGAGAAACTATTTTTAATATATCCACACTCCTTTTTCAAAGACATGTTTACTTTGCTAATAATAATATATAAGAAAACAAAACCACCTTTAAAATCAACATAAAAAACTATATACATAATTATCATTTCAAGTCAAACAAAAAAGTATGTAGAAAATACCTTAACTAAAGTAGTTAAATAAAATAATTGGAAAAATGGTTCAAGGTTACACAGTTCATTATTGTAATTAACATGTGTAAGTGAAGCATCTCATAAAAACTGTAGAATAATAGGTATTGAAGCAGCACGATACGTTTAACATAAGTAAAAATAGACCTTTAAGTTACTCCTTGAATGTACAGCCGTTTACGACCGGTTGACCGTGACATACCCGTTATTTTTTGCCAATTATATATATATAGAGCAGATATTTAAAGTTCGTCGTAATGTTAGCCAATATGTAAAAAGTGGGCGGATCATAACCCGATCATAACCCAGTCTTATATTTTTACTGTAAACCAGAAACCCTTTACATTGACATATCATATCTTTACCGCGATCTGCGAACAGTGTAGTTGAGGATCAGTGAGCACAAAAATGGAATCTTATCTTGATCTAGTCAAGTCACAACTAGTTGTTTTGGTTTATTTTTATAGAGGATATTTCTTGCATTATGAAGCAATCTAAAAATGTTCTATTATAATATCATTCTTGTAAATGTCTACATATAACGACCAAATCAATAACATTCTTAAGATAGTGCAAAAACATCACACGATGACCCCATATCTTCATGAAACTATATTATTAAAATCTCATTAGAAAGTTCAGTTCTACTTGTTTAATGACATACAGTTTAGTCAACTATAACACAATTAGCTGCCATACTATCCTAAATGAAGGTCTATCAATTATTAAGAAAACCAAACTAATGGCATTTATGTTAGTAGAAAGGGTTCATGCCATAAATGTCAAAAAAGGTGGTCAGCCCAGAAATGAGGTATGATAAAATCTACTGGAACAATGATCCTCTGTAGAAATAATGTTAGAAATAACACACAGCTTCTTACATGTTTCAGTATTAAAAACTTGATACAATAACGTGAAAAGCGTTTCCCCTCAATCTGTTACACATTTGAAAGTGTAAACATCCTATAATATCATGAATAGAGTTATGTGTCACTTAATTTTAAATATTATTCAGTGGAAAATTAATTAAATGTTTTTAGTGTGATCAAGCATGTTTAAACTTTTCAATTTGAGTGCATCAGAATAAAGAAGATAAATACAGATACTTGGAGTGTTAAAACATCTTACAAATTGCAGATTCACCGACGTGGTTTCCAAGTGGCCATGGTATACACATGACAATACTGTTTTTGAAAACTGTAGCTTGAAGACATTGCTAGATCAAAACTTGTTGGATGGCTGCTTGGAGATGCATGTTATGCATTGAAACCATACGTACTCACACCGAAGGCAAGCAACTGACTCCATTTCACATAATATAGTAAACAGAAAATAGCAGAAACAATTTTCTTTTCCAATACAACACTGGTTCATGTAATCTTACCTCAATAATACTTCTATAATAGTATATACACTAATTAAGCTTCCACAGTCTTTTTACACTGACTAAAATGAGTGATAAAACTAACTTTTCAGCCGGTTCGTGTAGAATCATTTGATAATGGCACATGACAATTTTCATGATATTACTTATAGATATGACCTGCAACCCAACAAGAAACTGCATTCAACCTGGTACACAGTCGGACAAGAATGGTAGTAGAAAGAGCCTTTGGATTGTTAAAGTCGAGATTTAGGTATATTTACTATGCTTCTTAGAAAGTACACATAACTAAATTATAAAGTAAGGTAACTGTATCTTGCGTATAGCTAAAATTATGTTCCTTTTTTTGCACTTTTGAAAAGATGACTAAGGTTTTGAATGGAAGTACATTTATCACCAAATTCATTAACTACTCGAGGACATGCTTCGAACCTTTATGCAAGGATTCTTACTGTCATATAATAAAAGAACAAGATACATTGAACACATCTTTTCATTTTAAACAGGTCCCTACAAAACCGGAGGATTTCTCCAGATGACCTCAGAAAAGGCTGCCAAATTGTTTGTGGTTTGTGCGAAGCTGCATAACATGTGCATAGATGGAGGTTCGGAGTTTGATGGAGTAATTCAAGTTGTGTCTGACAATTCACCACCATTCTCGGGAACAATTAACCACAATGCCCGGAGGGCAAGAGCAGCCTTTATTTGCCAGATTTTAGAATTAATACCTTGAATGTATTTAATTCATTTAAGTCCCAATGCCTCTTTAGATCTATAATGATATCTTGCTCTTATTTCACAAAGAAAAATATCTTACAGGCAAAAAAACATCTATTTGTTCGAAACACATTCCTTAATTACTTTTTGAAGTGAAAGTGTACGCTATGAATATATAGTACATCATTTTTTTCAATTGCATTGCAAAAATTAAGAAACAGCATGTTACAACAATTTTTGTTGAAAATCGAAAGAAGTATGAATGAAAAGTACCGGTATATATCTTTAAGACAACATAGAACACAATACTATCATAATGGTATTTGTAAATTCAATCATGAATTAATGATATCTAAAGAGGGACTGGAACTGGAAAAAAAAACATTCTTAAGTTATTATCTGCCAAAAGGAGAAATTGCTCATAGTGAGCTATTTCTCCTTATCCTACTATGTTTTCAACTTTATTCAATAGTAATACTTCCATTTAAAGAGATCTTCCCTAGTTTTGCTTGGACGTTTTCAAAAAACACTAGAACTAACACTTAATGTCATACATACTAATGCAACAATCATAATACTTGAAATAGCCCTTTCACAACATGCATTCTAAGTATGGGAAAATCTAACAAGACTGAGAGGAAAAGAAACTTATCATCTCCAATGCAAAATAATTCTGACGCAAAAAAACCCAAGGCTGATTGCAGTATGTCATCTATAGATGAATTAAACTCAAATGATGACTCCTGTAGGGAAAACGAGCAAGTGTCTTCTCAGTCTGCCAGTAAGATATCTCTTTCACAGTCTGACCTTGATACAATCAGTAAAACTCTTGCAGACACATTCCAGGCAAAACTAGGCAACCTCGTTAGTTCCATCGTCGACGGTGTTCTGTCTGGTTTACATGCTCAGATAGGTGAACTGCAGTCACATAATGAAGCACTAAAAGCGCGTTTTGCGACCCTGGAGGCTAAAGCAGATAGAGCCGAACAGTATAGCCGGCGTAACTGCTTACGAATATCTGGTTTTGCCGAAGAACCAGATGAAAATACAGATTTCAAGGTGATTTCCATGGCTAAAGACATAGGGGCCGACGTATTCATTGCGGAAATTGATAGAAGTCATCGCCTTGGTAAGGATAAACCCACCCCTGTGGACGGAAACGATTCCAACTCCAGGCCAAGAGATATTATTGTGAAGTTGGCCACTTACAGATCACGTACCAAACTTCTAACAAACAAATCGAAACTAAAGACTTCCGGTCATTCAGGAGTCTTTATAAACGAAGACTTGACACGCCAACGCAGCCTTATATTCTTTGAATCTCGACGACTTGTTAAAACAAAACATGTCCTCAGCGCCTGGACATCAGACGAGGTTATTCTTGTGAAGGACAACAACCTTTTTGTGCACCGTATTGAATCGTCTGATCAGCTGACAAGCTTTAAGCTCACTATTAGTGCCACGTAACTTTATTTTGTGCAGTGTAAATGTTATTGAAACAGACTTTACGTTGAATCTGCTGTTACTAACCCTCGGAGATCACGGGCTTTATTGACCCGACTGATTATAAAACTTAAAATACCTTACCCAATGTTCTGGTTCTTGGCCTACGAACATCCAATTACCATGAATGAATTGATATTGCACTCATTTGTATTTATGGTATTCATTATTTGATTGTGTTGATATTATACTTAGACAGAACATATATAGCTAGCTATTCCAAATTGAAATATTATTCTGTTATTGAACCATATTCAAGTATAATCGCAATATGAAATGGGGTAACAAAGTTAGCTGGTGAATAGAAATTGTTGTTGTTTGTTAAATCTATAGAAATGTATAACATGCATGAGGTAGTATCTATGTATTTGTCTTCCATAAAATAGACGATTCGGAATCGCTATTCTCCGGTTATTTGTTTCTTAAGATTAAATATGTTCTAGCAATAATTTAATAAGGAACATACACTTCTTAATCCTGTGATATTCGCGCATTCAGTCTTAAAGTCAGGGGAGGAAATTTGCATTACACTCTCTTTGTATATTATGTCGTATTGCCAAAGGAGGCTATAACTTGTAAATATGGGTAATCAATTCGTCTTGTATTAATATGATGAAACTCACACCTTTAATGTTGCACGTATTATATTAAACATGTATAACAATCTCGTATTATTTTTTAGGCTTCTTGTATAGTTTTAGGCAAGAGATAATAATTCGTGCTTTATTAAGTAAATAACTTAGTTTGTACAAATTTCACAGAAACTTCAAAGTATGTTCTCTCTGGCCACCGAGCCACCTCCGAATGATAATTATGTTATACTTTTTGGTTTTCTTGTATTCAGTCTTTAATACCGTTGTTATTTATGTCTCACACAGCGTTTCCGATAGTTTGCGGCACCTACTCGTCTCCATCTCCTTGTGCTCTCTTAATCTATTAAGGGCGTCAATGGTATTCTATGTTAACTTTCATCCTCCATATATATGGACTATCTTCAATACTACGACGCCTTTCACCTGGACATTCCTGTGTATCTGTATGATTACTATCATACTTTGAAAATTTGTAGATCGGAAGATGTCGAGGCAAATCCTGGTCCTTCGCATGAGCCGGACAGTCATGAATCCTTGTCTGAATCGTATGCAAGCTTAACGAACAGTGGTTTAAGCATTATGCACTTAAACATTCAAAGTATAAAGCCAAAAATAGACATCTTAGCTATAGAGGCTCAACCATATGACATCTTAGTTTTCACTGGAACATGGTTAAATCCTAAAATTAAGAAGATGAGCTGGCTATACTCAATTTCAGCTTACCGTATAGACATGATAGGAAGGACCGAATTGGTGGTGGCATTGCAATTTATGTTCGAGACACTATGCATTCAACACAACGATCCGATCTCTCTTTAGAGGGATTGGAGGCACTATGGGTTGAGGTCCATGTTAACCAGCGTAAACTGTTAGTTGGCGGTATTTACAGATGCTGTTGCCGAAAATTTCACTAGTTCAATTATAACTGCTGCCTCAATAAGTATTCCAAACAAAATTGTATCTATCATACCTAATGATGTCCCTTGGTTGACAACTGAAATAAAAAAGATGATAAGAAAACGCAAACGAGCGCACAAATATGCAAAACAATTAAACACAGATCATTATTGGTCAAATTTCAGAAACATTCGAAATGAAACAACCAAACTTATACGCAAAACAAAGTCAGAATATTGCAGTAAAATAATAAAGAAAATTAATTCAAATAACATATCTGCAAAACAATGGTTCAAACTGGCAAAACAATTAAACAAACAGCAGAAATCATCAACTATTCTCACTCTTATTGACAACGGTGTCGAAGCCAATACCAACAAGGAGAAGGCTGAACTATTAAACAAGTTTTTTTGCATACAGTCTACCTTGGACGACCACAGTCACCCTCTACCTAATAATCAGCCTGCCCTATTCCCGTCATTATCGGAAATCATTATTTCTTCCAAGGATGTAAAAGACGCTATCTCCCTTATTGACCCATCAAAGGCTAGTGGTCCAGACCTTATCAGCCCTAATTTACTCAAAAAAGGTGTTAACGAACTTTCTGATCCACTATCAAAATTCTTCACACGACTCCTGCTTAATTCAGAATTTCCTAGCCAATGGAAGAGAGCCAATGTCGCACTAGTCTTTAAAAAGTCTGACCCATCCACACCTTCTAACTATCGACCAATATCGCTTCTTAGTTGTCTTGGTAAGGTCATGGAACGCTGCGTACACAAATATCTTTACAATTACGTTGTTTCTAACGAGATTCTCACAAAATGCCAGTCAGGTTTTATTAAAGGAGACTCAACAACAAACCAGTTGTTGTTTCTATACAATGACATTGTTAAAGCCCTTGATGAAGGTAAGGAGGTCAAATCAGTGTGCTGTGATATCTCGAAGGCTTTTGACCGAGTATGTCACCGCGGGCTTCTATTCAAACTCGAATCAATCGGTATCAAAGACTCGTTATTATCTTGGATTCGTTCCTACCTTAGAAACAGACTGTAACACAATGAGGTTAGAGGTATACACGTGAGGCCAGCGGTATAGCCATATACGGGGTATGGGATGATCACGTGTATACGGCGCACGCCCTATAGTATATATAGTATGTTTATTTTGAGAGCGGGAGAGTCAGAGAATGATATGTCGGCATGAGAGAGAGAGAGAGTCATGAGACTCTAGTTTACCTATTTAAATAAATAAATGTATCACTATACGATCTCGTTTATTTTACCTGTGTTTTCCTTGGGGACAATTTGATGTAGCTGGCCAGAGTGCTACATAAGTCACAGCCATCAAAGGGTTGTCATAGCCAATGCAACATCTAACTGGTCCGCCATCAATGCCGGTGTCCCACAAGGCTCTATCCTAGGACCTCTTCTTTTCTTGATTTACATCAATGACATTGTTGCAGACATAGAAGCCAATGTCCGCCTTTTTGCTGATGATACCAGTCTCTACATTATTGTAGACGATCCCACACAATCCTCTGTTGCTCTTAACTCTGATCTTTCTCATATCCTGTCATGGTCAAAGAGGTGGCTCGTTTCTTTTAACCCAGCGAAAACCGAATCATTGATATTTTCGCGAAAGCGCAACAAGCCACAGCATCCAGCGTTGGTCATGGATAACGTCCCAATTACCAAAGTAAATAACCATAAGCATCTAGGTCTTACTCTTTCTGATGGCCAGAGTGCTACATAAGTTATTTGATGCCGTGACAATAGATAATCGAACTTGTGTTGTGTCGGACATGATGTGCGTAGTACTGTGAAAGGTAATGTTGGACACTTTGACAATTTGACCTGATGTGAAATGTAGTGTTGGACACTTTGACAATTGTGTTGCCGTATTGAGCCATCCAGAGACGTTTGCCAGTGAATCGTAAGTTATTCCTTTTACGTAATTGGCAAGGCAAAATGACAGAAAAAATGTTTTTAGAGTTGTTTCAGTCCGTAGATGGACACATGACTAATTTAAATACCACTATGGGGGCTCAAGGCGTGGCAAAAGTTGTTCAAAGATTTGATGGTAGTAATCCAAAAGAATTTAAAGAATGGATTAAAAGTATTGAAAAGTTTGGCACGTTAACTGGAATACCTCATGAAAGGGTTAAATATATAGCATATCAGGCAAGCGTAGGCCCTGTCAGTGATTTCATAAAACGATATATTGAACAGTATGCTGATCACAGTTGGAATCAAATTAAGGGGGAGTTGAAAACGTGGTTTGGCGAAGTAGTAGATTCTCAGCACGCTTTGCTGATTTTAAGGAAAATTAGGCAAAAAACGGGGGAAACGGTACAGGTTTATGCCGAGCGCATGTTAAATATGGGGGAAGAAGCTTTTGAGGGACAGGATCAAAACGCTATACAAAGGCAACTTGTGGGGTATTTCATTGATGGGCTCAGGGAAGATTCTCTTAAAATGAAAATAATGAGGGAAAACCCACAACTATTTCAGAACGCGGTTACCATCGCTACTCGCGAACAGAATTTACGTCGGCGATTTCAATTGCGAACGGGTCACGCGCCGGGTGCGGGCGGAAATCATCAAGTTGATGAGGCCGTCCCGATGGAGGTAGATCACTATAGACAGAAAATTAAGTGCAATTACTGTCACAAGGTAGGTCACCTCATTGCAGATTGTAGAGCGCGGAGACGTGACGTGCAAGTTAATCTTGCGCAAATTAGACAAGATAAGGGTCGATACAGAAAAAGCGTTATCTGTTATCAATGCGGAGAGCCGGGCCACTTTGCTCGGGAATGTGGAAAAAGAAGCAATGGGTCTGCGGGAATCCATAAGTCGGTGCAACATTTAAACGCAAAAACTTCCCACATGTAAAGGCCCGTGGGGGAAGTTGGTTTAACAAACAGAACAAAAATACTATTTTTATTAATTCTGCTAGTGTAGGCTTAAATTCACTTCTTCTTAAGTTTGGAAACCAGAAATACAGAAGTTTACTTGATTCTGGTGCCGAGGTATCCCTTATTCACCGACGCGTATATGATAATCTAAAACTAAAACCTAAACTACGTAAGCATAGTCTTAATTTGGTACTGCAGGAAATACTCCTCTTCATGTAGACGGTTTCGCGGAAATAGAATTCTTGATAGGCGGATTGAAAATGAGTCAAAAGTTTTATGTCGTAAGGAATCTCAACCGAAATGTTATTTTGGGCATAGATTGGCTACAATCACGTGGCGTACGCGTGTATCACGATCTCGGGTGTATACGTGTGCATAAAACGTATGTTCCGTTGGCCGATGATATACATGTGGCTTCAATAGCTCGCACGAAATCGAAAATAAAGATCCTTCCACAAACAGCTCATGTTTGTTATTGTAAGGTGCGCAAACATTCGGAATTTTCCGTTGGGCAAAGTTACGAACTATCCTCATTTGAAAAGGGTTACATTGGAAACGAGCCCGGATTGCTTATCACTAATGCTGTTGTTAAACTTTCCTGGAACCATAAATGACCAGTCTTACTAGTAAACACTACTGGCAAGACATTATCTTTGAAACGCGGAACACCTGTAGCTACAATAAACCCTAGTAATGCCATTAATGTCCGCTCTGTTGATAAGTCTATCTTAAATGAATGAATGAATGAATGAATGAATGAATGAATGAATGAATGAATGAATGAATGAAAGTCTTTATTTTAAGAGGGTGACCCAATTAACATTAGCTAATCTTCCTTGGGGCCCTCTGAACAAAACACATATTTATACATACATACAAACATATTAACAATATAATCAGTGATTTAACAAAATAATATCATATAATAATAGAAATCAAAATATATCAGTTCAATGATGGTAAAAGTTAAAGCATTTTCCCTGTAATTAAGATATAAAATAGCAATACACGACACATTCAAATATAGAACATTTAGCATTAGAGATCAAGCAGAGGCAGTGGTTTTGAAATTATTTAAACACCAATTTTTTCATTTTTTTTATAGTTAAAATGATTAATCTTTTAAACTTTATTTAAAATTAGAAGTACGAGTATGAAAATTATCCCGACTTTATCCACTTGATAAAATTAGAAGTAAAACTGTTTATTGTAGGACAGAGTCTAATATAATCTGGAATACTATTCCATACTTTAGCCCCAGAGTAATACATGCTTCCTTTAAATAATTCTTTATTTGGTTTCGGTATTAAAACATTTAAATGGTTTGATGACCTTAAATTTCTGTGATTATTATTATTGTACTGAAACATGTTTTGAATGTAAGACGGAGTGGCATTTTGAAATACCCTATACATAAATTTTGCCTTTTGAAGTAAAATTCTATGTTCAATACTAAGTACATTAATACTCAATAAAGCTTCATTTAGGTTAGTGTATTGCTCACCTAGGATAATATGACATGCCCGCCGCTGTAATTTTTTAATACATTGAATACAGGTAAACGATCCCATTAGCCGACAGCGAGTCGTTTCTCCGAATACTGAGTTTGTTAACCTTGATACGCCGCCGATATACAAAGAACAGGTCATTAAAATGTTGTGTAAAAATAGGGATATCTTTGCAGATACTGATATCGACCTGAGTCATACTGAAACCGTTAGAATGAAAGTTGATACAGGTAACCACCCGCCTATTAAGCTCAGACCATATCGCACTCAGTTGAACAACCGTAAAGTTATAGATAAAGCAGTAGATGATATGTTAGAAGCTAATATAATTAGAAGAAGTCGGTCAGAATGGTCTTTTCCTGTCGTTATTGTAGATAAGAAGGATGGATCAAAGAGGTTTTGTTGTGACTTCCGGTCCCTCAATCGGATAACAAAGACAAATTCTCATCTGTTACCGATTATAGATGATATTTTAGCCATATTAGGTAAAGCAAGGTATTTTACATCCCTCGACCTTAAATCTGGTAATTGGCAGGTCTTAATGGATGACGCGGATAGAGCTAAAACCGCATTCGCCTGTCATAGGGGTCTTTTTGAGTTCAATGTCATGCCGTTCGGGTTGACTAACGCACCTGCGATATTTCAAGAGTTAATGAATCGTGTGCTGGAAGGGTTATCAGATTTTGCAACCGCTTATCTCGACGATATTCTTATATTCTCGGAAACCTTAGAAGACCATTTGTCTCACATACAACACGTTTTTGATAGGTTACGAAAACACAAGCTAAAACTGAAACTCAAGAAATGTGGGTTTCTTAAATCAGAAACTACTTATCTTGGTTTTGTGATAAATGAGCATGGTATTGTTCCCGAGAAGAGAAAGGTTGATATTATCAAGAATCTGTCTGCACCTACGTCGGTCCGCGAAGTTCGTAGTTTTATCGGCATGTGTAGCTATTATCGTCGATTTATTCCCCATTTTTCGGAAGAGGCAGAGGTCATAATAGCTTTAACGAGAAAATATGCAAAATTCTCCTGGACTGATAAATGCCAGATGGCATTTGATAAGCTAAAAGTTGCATTAGCCGAAATTCCTCTTATTGGTTTTCCCGACCCCAATCTACCATATACGTTATATACGGATGCTTCTGATAAATGTATAGGGGCCTGTTTGACTCAAACAGTTCTACAGGATGGTCAAACAGTTGAAAAGCCGATTTATTATCTGAGTCATAAATTAAGTGATACACAAACACGCTGGTCTACTATAGAGAAAGAAGCGTATGCTATCTATTTCAGTCTCCAAAAACTAGATCATTACCTGCACAATGCTCAATTTGTGATCAAATGTGATCACCGGCCTCTTAAATACCTTCTTGATTCCCCCATGAAAAATAGGAAAGTTTCCTTGTGGGCATTGTCAATAGCTGGTTATAACTGCAAGATTGAGTATCTTGCAGGCACGGAAAATTCTGTAGCTGATTTATTATCCCGTGTACCATTACATACGATTCAAGTTGATAGCTCACCTTTGTCTGACCCGGACATAAGTGGAAATAAGTTTGAGATTAATGCCTTGAACTCTAATAAGTTCACACCCAAGAACTATGCGAGATGTAAGCCACAGTTCAATGATCAGGTTACAAAACCCAAATTTAACAATTTAGTGCACATGAAAATAGAGCAGGATAAAGATGACGTCATTTTTGGGCTGAAACGAGGTCTTTTACAAGATTCTCTTACTCCCTCAATTGCCCGTAAATATGTCATGCTAGAGGATATATTGTACTTCATTTCTAACCCTGATGCTGACCCATTTTTGCGATTGGTTGTGCCGGAACAAATACAAAGCACGTTAATTACCCATTATCATGATGAACTTCGGCACTTGGGAATTGATAAGACATATGACGCTATTCATGCAAAGTATTTTTGGGTCAATCTTTTTAAAGACGTAGTTGTTTATGTTAATAGCTGTGTGACGTGCCAATTGCGCAGTTCAAAGAAAGGTAAGGTTCCTGTGCAGGAAACTGACACACCTCCCTTTGCGTGGGAAAAATGCGCAGTCGATGTGTCTGGACCTTATCCAACTTCCTTGAGTGGGAATAAGTACATTGTTAGTTTCATTGACTTGTTTTCTGGGTATCCCGAAGCATTCGCAGTTCCGAATAAGGAGGCTCAGACTATAGCTCATCTGATAATAGACGAAATAATACCGCGATACTCGTGTCCTTTAGAAATATTATCCGATAACGGTTCGGAAAACGTTAATAGAGTAGTCAAAGAAACGTTAGGATCATTAAACATACACCACGTTTTAACATCTTTTTATCGGCCTCAATCAAATGGTGTTATAGAAAGATATCACCGTTCGCTCGTAAATGTCATTTCGAAGAAAATTCACACTAATGAGGGGACTTGGGATATGTTTCTTAACCAGGCGTTGGCTGCGATCCGATTTGGTGTTAATGAGTCAACGAAGCATACCCCATTTCAATTACTATATAACCGGGAAGTGATAATGCCAATTGATACGGTACTTCGCCCGCGAAGGAAATATCACGGTGAAGAACCTCATAAAATTGCCCTAGAACAACAACATAAGGCATTCCTTCTTGTTCATCAAAACAGGGATAAAGCTCGAAAGAAACGTAATGAATATGCCAACAAAAATGCCACTGACGTTACATTTCAGGTTGGTGATCCAGTTTATTATCGAAACCAAACTCGCAAAAATAAATTAGACATTAAGTGGACGCCTTATCATCGCATTCTGGAGCAGACATCTCCAGTCACATTTATTATAAAAAAACAATTAAATGGGTCTACGTTCAAAGCACACGCGCAACATTTGCGGCTCGCTACTATAAATACATGGGAAATACCTCAAGATAAGAACGGTCATAATCTCCGACGAACTAATTATGTTGTGCCACCTGTTAGTTCTAGCAATGATTCCGATTCGTCCGACACAGAAGATAATGAGCCACTATTAACACGTCATTATCGTAAAGTACGCTCAGACAGTGAATCGGAAGATAACATTCCGTTATTTGAACTCCGCCGTCGACTTCGCGATCGTAAATCACGACAACAAGCAGAGGTATTGACAGGTGATCCTGTTTTATCTTTTACTGCCTGTTCTGTTTCTGAAGATGATCTCCCGTCGTGCACTAATCTTTAGATGGGGAGGAAATCAGTCAGTAAAAGCAATAGTAAGTACCTAACAGTTCTGTTTGTAGGCTTCGTGTAAATGAAATCTTTAATTATTTCTTTTTCCTATTTGTTGCAGATCATGTATCTCTTGTTAGTAAACAGTTTGGCAGTTATAATAGTTGTGGGGTCTTATGCTAATGTGTTTGGCGAAGGGGACGTTGTCGTGCGAGACAATGTTGTATTTTACAAGACTAATGAAGTATCCACAACTAGGGCAAAGTGGTTGGCTACTCTTGTCATTGACTTTGATGAGATCGATATTTTCTTTTTGATGATAGCAAAAGACATAAAAAGAGCGCGTACAATGCTTCAAGAAGCAATTGCGTCTTATTTAGATAAAACCATGTATGAGCCATTCCGGAAAGCTCTGCAGGGTTTGTTGTCTGAAATAATGTATTTAGATAAAGTACGATGTGACATTAAAAAAGAAGTAAAACAATTACGGAGAGTAAGAAATCGCGGAAAACGTGCTGTATTAGGATTTGTTGGAGATGCCCTTTCTTGGCTTTTCGGCACCGTATCAGAAAGTGATTTGCAAGGAATCAGGTCACATATGCGAACACTCGAAGAAAATCGGCAATCTATTGTGCATGTGATAGAAAAAAGTCTATCGTTTATAAATGAATACCGGGAATTAATACGTGAAAACCGACACTCAATGAATGACATTATATCGAGTCTTAGAACGCTGGATTTAGAATTAAAAACCTTAACTACAGATCTTGCAAAATCGATATTAGAAAATCGATATTTCCTAGAGATCACTTCAAAAATGAATCTACTGATAGGTGAAATACGAATCTTGCTAAGAGATGTGAGGTTGTATTTGAATACTTTGCAATCACAGTTGGATTACCTTGCTCTGGGGGAAATTTCCACTCGCATTATAAGTCTAAACAAGTTACAAACATTGTTGAGGGAAATCGAAAAGAACGCTCCGAAATTAATGACGCTGATAAGCGACCCCGTGAAAGATATTTGGACATTTTATAGATTTTTAACGAGCACGACGGTATTTATGGAGGGGCAAAATAATGATTTTGCTGTCAATACCAATGATTAAACTTGACGAGCAATTCGAGGTGTTTCGAGCGTTATCTGTACCAATTATATCTCCGAAACCACTTTATCATTTACAGCAAGAAAAGACTGTTGATCTGTCCGCCATTTACACATTAGAATCAAATGGGTTTCTTATCGATAAAGCAAGACAAAAATATGTTCTGCTAACCGACCGTGAACTCGATACGTGTAGTCAAAATGAGGTCAAATTCTGTGGGATTCAAAGCCCAATATATACAGTAGTAAAAGGTAACTCGTGTATCATTAATTTATTTACAACAACTGTGGCCAATAAACATTGTCTTACTTCGGTAACCATGGAAAACTTTCCTATCGCTTACCATTTAGTTCAAAACAATTGGGTAATTATTTCTAGGATGGATTTACATTTCGATTTAGTATGTAATGATCAGCATACGAAAGTTAAAATTAAATCACCTATTGACTTAATGGAGCTCAAACAGGAATGCACTGCATCCATAGAGTATTTCACACTCGCAGCACCATATGTTGTAGGAGTTACCCCTACAACAAAGATCAACACATTTGATCTAAGAGCGGTCAACTTTTCCCAAAACGTGTTATGGAATAAGCTCAATGATACATTTGCAAACTTCTCGGATATTCAAATTCCCACGACTTTGTCAGAAATAAAGAACTTGCCTATCGATAAGTTAATTAAAGAGTTAGAAATTACAAGGAACAGAAAAATTAAAGTAAGTTCGTCGCGCAGCGCTTGGTATTACGTTAGCTTGGGTATCGCCATAATAGTGGTGTGGACCTTGGTATTTCTGTGTTGTTTCAAAAGAAAATGTCATGTTTTTATTAACTGCCTGCCAAATTGTTTACGTAAAGGGATGACAAAAGGGCGGGACGAAGCGGTTCACAATGAAGTTGAACTCCAAATAATGGATAATGGCGGGAACCAACCGCCAACCATTTCAGCGCCGTCCGGAGAAGGGTTAACAGGGCCCGTGGGGACGCCCAGGGAGTACCTGTATCCGAGTTTGTTTTTGAGCAAAGGGTCTCATGATGTTCCGGAACAGAACTAACTATGTTTAAACTGTATTGTGTTTGTAGCGGTTAACCTGCAATATATTGAATCGTATATCTAGTGTAACCCTATACTACGTTCATGTTGTTTTCGTGTTTTCGTGTTTACATTTTAATCACATCGAGATCATAAATATCATCGTATAGGCCGGATTTGTTGATAGTGAGCAGGCACAAGAATAATGATCTGTGCAGTTATCTGCTTGTTGATGGACAACCGAGTAGGGACTCGAGTAAGGATAATTAAATTTTATAGCTAGCGAGCCAATGCTATTTATACGCTGGTTAACGAACCAGAAAATCATTCATTCGTCTACATTCGTCTACTACCACAATGTGCTAACACGAACATTCCATCATGGCAGACGAGTGGTGTAACGTTTTTGAAACAACGTACAGGATAGCAACAGCTACCCTCAGATGCAAATTGCCATATCTAACGGAGGACAGCCTCACGGACTTGGCCGTGACAATGGCCAGGGAAGTGGCACAACGGATGGTAGATCCGACACAGATAGCAGCCGAGGTGAATGTCGCCACACAAACGGCACCCATACGGCCGATGCCAGAGCCCAGGAGTCGTCAGGCGGAGTTAACGCTGTTGTGTGATGCAGTCACGGGCCTACCAGTCGGGAGAGGACGAGGGCGTGCCTTGGCGTACGCTCTCGCCATTGAACGGGGACCACGGGTTTCACGGGTTTTTACTACAGTGCGTCAAGACCACATCCCGTAGGATATTTTCCTCGTGTTTCGTTTCGACAATTCTTGGAAAATAAAACAAACGGAAATACGGACAATTAACGCATGGAATTCCTGGGGAAAGTACATTTCAGAGATCCTGTCTACATCCGATATCAACGCCGTGCTTTGACCATCCGGTTAGGATCATTACATAAACAGAAATAACTTTGAACAATTAATTCTTTTACTTTTTATTGAAACATCAGTGCAGACTTTGTTTTTGGAAGAATTTGTTTTTATATTTTGAATTATGCATATAAAATGCTGCGTTTAGTTAATGCATGCACTGTTTCTTGTAGTTATTTTCAAATGTGTAGGGCTGCGTCAACCCATTGTGTTACTTATATTTGAACAATTTTCTGGGTGAAAATTTGTTAAGAGGGGGACAAATGTAACACAATGAGGTTAGAGGTATACACGTGAGGCCAGCGGTATAGCCATATACGGGGTATGGGATGATCACGTGTATACGGCTCACGCCCTATAGTATATATAGTATGTTTATTTTGAGAGCGGGAGAGTCAGAGAATGATATGTCGGCATGAGAGAGAGAGAGAGTCATGAGACTCTAGTTTACCTATTTAAATAAATAAATGTATCACTATACGATCTCGTTTATTTTACCTGTGTTTTCCTTGGGGACAATTTGATGTAGCTGGCCAGAGTGCTACATAAGTCACAGCCATCAAAGGGTTGTCATAGCCAATGCAACATCTAACTGGTCCGCCATCAATGCCGGTGTCCCACAAGGCTCTATCCTAGGACCTCTTCTCTTCTTGATTTACATCAATGACATTGTTGCAGACATAGAAGCCAATGTCCGCCTTTTTGCTGATGATACCAGTCTCTACATTATTGTAGACGATCCCACACAATCCTCTGTTGCTCTTAACTCTGATCTTTCTCATATCCTGTCATGGTCAAAGAGGTGGCTCGTTTCTTTTAACCCAGCGAAAACCGAATCATTGATATTTTCGCGAAAGCGCAACAAGCCACAGCATCCAGCGTTGGTCATGGATAACGTCCCAATTACCAAAGTAAATAACCATAAGCATCTAGGTCTTACTCTTTCTGATGATGCTAAATTGAATTCTCATATTAAAGCTACAACTGATAAAGCGTGGAAACGTATTGGATTATTACGGTCCCTTAAGTTTGTATTATCAAGGTTCAGCTTAGAGAAAATGTACATTTCCTTTATTCGACCCCTTTTGGAGTATGGTGATACTATATGGGACAACTGCTCTCAGGAGCTTAAGAACGACATTGATGCAGTTCAAATAGAGGACGCTAGAATCGTTACAGGTGCAACAAAACTGTGCAACACTGACAGGCTTATTAGCGAACTCCGTTGGGATACTTTGTCCGAACGTAGAAGAAAACATCGTCTCACTGTGTTTACAAAATGAAGAATCATCTTACCCCTTCTTATCTTTCGGACCTTGTTCCCAAACAAAATCGACCTGCTTACAATCTTCGATCTACACATGATGTTCCTGCTATCCTAACGCGTACCACACTCTATGGTACCTCGTTCCTACCAAAAACTATCCGTGAGTTGAATGAACTCTCTCCCATTGTCCGCAACTCACCATCCCTACCTTCTTTTAAAAACAAGATACACAGCGTACACAGCAAGTCTGACCCTCTATATAACGTCGGTGGTCGGAAGCAACAAATTAATCATGCACGTTTGAGATTAGGATGCAGCTCACTTAACTTTGATCTTTATCGCCGCAATATCGTTGAAACTGACCTCTGTGCTTGTGGTAGTGTAGAGACAGCAAATCATTTTCTTCGTCACTGTCCATCATATCGAACTGCCCGCGACCCATTATTCTCCAATCTTTCATGTCCGCCACTAGCAACTGCCTTCTCTTTGGCGACGAGCGTTTATCGTTCGAATCAAACAAGGCAATCTTTCTTAATGTCCAGAAATATATTGATACAACCAAGAGATTTAGCACGGGATGAGGTTTGTCGTGTGCGTGTTGTTTGCTGCTGGGGACTCTGGGTGAGACATAACAGTAATGATATTATAAAGACATCTTTTATTTTAAATTAAGATATATTGAGATAATAGTATAATCTAATTTCATTTATCATATATCATGTAAACTCACTATCATTACGCCATGTAAATTTGAATATGATGCAAATTTATCTGAGGAAAGAAATTTGTATAAGTGTCTATGACGCTTGTTTTCCAATCCTATGAACATAACATGTATTACATATATACCAATGTACAACTATTTCTCAATAAATATGTTTAAACTAATACTTGAAATAGCCCTTTCACAACATGCATACACTACCGGATCATTCTGCAACTGATAAATTTTGAAAACATTTTGTAAAAGTTTTGCAACATTTGTTTCAACTCCATTCAATAATTAAACTTTGATTTATAGAGACTACCATATTTTTACCATAATGCTTTCAAAGTCCTTTACTTTATTTTTATGTTAGTAAAGGTAAACATACTGAACTAAAGTTTATATCTTCCTTATCAAAAGCTCATGAACAATTCACACAACCATAAATTATGCCTGTATTTAAATTTTATCAGCAAGTGCTTAACCCTTTCCCACATACAACAAATCTGCCGAAAACTAATTTTAATACATCTATTCAAAAACATGGAAAATCTCAAATCATGAAGGTTTAAGTACTGTAAAATGATAAAAACATTGTGTCAAAAAGAGAAATTGCTAGATTTGAAGATTTTTTCCTTTTGTCAAAATGTTTTCAAAAGTGGTCTGCAGCAGAGGTGTCAATAGCGTCTATATCTTGGTAAGGGTTAACTAGTCTGCTGCAGATATGTTGTATGTGGAAAAGGGATAGCCTTTGTTAAAATATTGTATTCATGAATAGATGGATTTTTCCATACAAAATATGTGAAATATACACAAGGATATTCAAATTCAAATTCATTTCCTTCCCACATGCCACAAATCTGCAACAGACAACTTTGAAAACTATCCTGGCACAAATTTATATTTTATCCATAAATGTGAGTTTTACAATTACATAAAGTTGAAACCATTGTGGCCAATTGAAAAATTGCTCATTATGCTTTCTCCCTATTCTCTCATATTGTAAAAAATATTTGAAGAAGATTGTCATTTGTCGTCATTTATTGTTGTAGCATCTGCTCCAAAAGCTCAATCTGAAGTTGTAGAAGTCTCTCTAGGTTGTTTGTAAATTGAATCGCCATGTCACAGTTGCTGTCAATTGGTGTTGTACTGAAACATAACAATACAAACATTGAATTGTACCATTTGAACTTCTTCCTTTTGTTTTCAAGGCACAATAAAATCAAAGTCGAATATGGAAATAAGTAGACATGATTTGTTTGTTCTATAACTATTATGCATAACAATTACACTCTATTAAAATGGTGTACCGTCTTGTGGTAATCGCCTCCATCAACATGTGCACTTAAGTTTAATTTGAATATATTTGAAAGTTTTTGGACTCCGATAGTGCCTATACTTACATTATTTTTCCAATGAATACCCCTATTGGCAACGTAGCCACTGCTTCACTACAGTCAGTCACAGATGAGTACTATGAAAAAGAAAAACAGGTTTATATCAGTATTGTTTAAGACAAAATATAACACACTACTATTATTATGGTATTTGTAAATTTAAGAATGTACTAATGAGTATCTAAAGAGGGTCTGGATCTAAAATATTTGTTCATTTACATGAACTATTCTTGAATATATTTGATGGTATTTTTGTTTTAAAAAACCTACACTTGACTATTTTGTTGTTAACTCTTACAATTTATACTTTGATATGTGTTATTTAAGATCCCAGTTCCTCTTCAGATGTAAAATAACATGGAGGAGATAACCTGTAACAACATTGTGCCAAAAGAAGACATTGCTCATAATGTGCTATTTCCTCTTTCTCCACCATGTTTTCTACTTTATTATATATTTATACTTTCATTTAAAGAGATTTTTCTTGTTTTGCCTGGATGTTTTAAAAACCGTCTGCTTCAAATTTGCATAATGTCAGCAAGGGTTAAAGTGCACAAAAACATAAGAACTAACACTTAATGCAACACATACTAATGTTACAAAACAAAAATTCTTACTGGCAAAATAGACCTTTATTTGTTCAATGTGCCTATACTTACATTATTTCTCCAGATGATACCCCTATTGGCAACGTAGCAATCGTCATATTGTCATTTATCATCTTTTGCTGTTCTAACATCTGCTCCAAAAGCTCATTCTGACGTAGTAGAAGTATTTCTAGATTGCTGACACAGCTGCCTTTAATTAGTGTGGTACTGAGACATAAAAATAAACACATTGAATTGTACCATTGGAAGTTCTTCCTTTTGTTTTCAAGGCAAAATTAAATCAAAGTCGAATTTGGAAATAAGAAGACATGTATTGTCTGTTCAATAACTTTTATGCATAAACAATTACATTGTGATTTACTTATATACATGTACTACACTGTCTTTATCAAAATGGTGAACCGTCGACAATTGGGAATAGTATTGTCATGCCCCTTGCGGATCTTGTGGTAATTGCCTCTATCACCATGTGTACTTAATATCTTTAACATATTTTGGACTCAGATAGTGCCTATACTTACATTGTTCCTTCAGTGGAATCCGATGGTGACTCACTCGAAGGTGAGAACTATAAAAGAAAAGTACCGGATATATTTCAGTATTGCTTAAGTAAAATAGAAAACAATTCTATCAATATGGTAATTGTAAATTTAATCATGTATTTATGAGTATCTAATGAAGGTGGGACTTTAAGTATTTGTTCTTAAACATTAACTGTTCTTGAAGATATTTTGTGTTAACTTTAAAAACTTTTTCTTGACTATTTTGATGTTAACTTTTACAATTTATACAATTTATACCTGGATATATAGATATTTGTTCTTTAAAGTCCCAGTTCCCCTTACGATGTCAAATAACATGTAGCTCTTATTTTACCAAAACATATATGTAACTTTCAAAATAGACATTAATTGTTTAAAATTAATTCCTAAGTTACGATCTGATGCCTCTGCAGGAGACAATTTGTGACAACATTGTGCCAAAAGATAAAATTGCTCTTACCGAACTGTTTCGTCTTTTCCCACTATATTTTCAACTTTATTCAATATTTATACTTTCATGTCCAGAGATCTTCCCAAGATTTGCCCGGATGTTTTCAAAACCGTCCGCTGCAAATTTTCATACTTTGGGAAAGGGTTAAGGTTAAAGATTTCTTACTGGCAAAATATACCTTTGTTTGTTCAGAAACCATTCCTTAGCTACTATCTGATTCCTCTGCAGCAGACAATTTGTGACAATATTGTGCCAAAGTAGAAATTGCTCAAAGTGAGCTATTTTTTCTTTTCCCAATACATTTTTAACTTTATTCAATATTTAAACTTTCATTTAAAGAGGTTTCCCTAGCTTTGCCTGAAAGTTTTCAAAGCCGTCTGCTGCAAATTTGCATGATGTGGGAAATGGTTTAAGTGCAAAAAAACATAAGAACTATACTTAATGCAATATTTACTAATGTAACGATAACAACATTTCTTTCTGACAAAATAGACCTTTATTTGTTCAAAATTCATTCCCAAGGTACTATCTCATGCCTCTGCAGCAGACAATTTGTTACAACATTGTGCCAAAAGGAGAAATTGCTCATAGAGAGCTATTTCTCCTTCTCCCACCATGTTTTCAAATTTGATCAATAGTAATACTTTTATTAAAGGAGATTGTACATAGTTTTGTCTGGATGTTTTAGAAAAAACACTATAACTAATACTTAATGCAATAAATACTAATGTTACAATAATAACACTTGAAATAACCCTTTCCCAACATGCAGACACTACCGGATGCTTCTGCAGCTGATGACTTTTGAAAACTTTATGTAGACGTTTTGCAAAATGTGTTTCAACTCTATTCACTAATTAAACTTTGAAAGACAGTGATAAAGAGGTAGAGCATCGACCTCTCGTACTAGGTCCCGTGTTCGAAGCTCGTGATGAGCGGTTCTGCCTTTGGGATTTCAACACAAACGGCATGAGTACTGGTTAAATCTCCAGGAAGCAGACATCGAACGTGATCAATATAAACTAAAAGCTGAAAACTTGTTTCGCAATCGATGTAAAATAAATAAGTTTTAAATTACAGTTAAGAACATCATGAAATTGACAAATTTAACGTTCACGCTCCGCTCCAATCCGCTCCATTCAGTTCCGCTCCGCTCACGTTATAATCCGCTCTTAAAGCGTTCAGTCATTCAAATCATTTTGATTGCTTTTTTCCGTTCTTTTTTTTTTCGCTCACTGGAAATGCTTTTGTTTGATCAAACGTAGTTTTGTAAAATAATTATCAAGTAAATTGTTGCAACCGCTCAATGAGCAAAGCATTCATGTGATTGTATTTTTTTTCATTCACAATGATAGTTTCGTTAAGAGCGTAAAATCCATTCCGCTCTTAAAGCGTTCCAATCACGTTCCTCTCAGATTGTCAATTTCATGATGTTTTTAACTATTAACAGTTCAACTATGACATTCAGTTCCGCTACGGTCACGTTCCAATCCGCTCTATGGCCTTTAGTCATTTAAATCATTGTGATTGGGTTTTTTACATACCAATCAAATTGCTCACTTTTCTACGCTTAATAGGAACGCCTTTTTTTTCGATCAAAAGTAGTTTCGTAAAATAATTATCGAGTAAATTGTTGCATCTTCTCAATTAGCGAAGCATTTATGTGATTAGATTTTCATTCATTCAAAATTCCGTTCCGCTCTAAAAGCGTTCCAACTTCGTTCCAATCGCGCTCACGATCCAACCACGTTCCACTTAGATTGTCAATTGCATGATGTTCCTAACTGTAACTATAACTATATAAATAATTAAACTTTGATTGATAGAGACTATCATATAATTGCCATAATGCTTTCAAAGCATTATTTTAAATGTTGGAAAGGGTAGACATACTAAACCAGATTCCAAAAATGCAGGCGTATCCTCTGCTTCATCATGGGCATGGAACTAAAAAAGAAAAGTACCGGATATATTTCAATATTGTTTAAGAAAAATAAAAAACAATACTATCAATATGGTATTTGTAAATTTAATCATGTATTAATAAGTATCTAATGATGGGCTGGAACTTTAAACATTTTTTCATTTACATGAACTTTTCTTGAAGATGTTTAAAAGTACTTAGGGTTAGGTAAAAGGTACTTTTGTTAACTTTAATACAGATTATACGAATTTTATATTCTATAATCCACTTTAAAGTATTGTGTAACAAAGGGTCAGGTGTTTCAAACAAATAAAGGTTTATAGCAGGGGAGATAAATGCTTCTGAATTTCTGAAGTTTCGCTTCAGAATTATGTCCCTTGATAAGGGTACCCAGAATGCCATTCCAAGTCAGCTTCCAAAGTACGACCACGCAAGGACAACCTTGGACAAGACCGCCACGGCGAACACAGACTCAAACAAATTCAGCGTTTTCAGTGGATATTCTGAAGGAACAAATAATACTTCATAAAACTCTTTCATTTATGAATAACCTTAAACATTCTGTAATGTTTTAATAGGACTCAAAATATTTTTTAGGCGCAAGGTCAAATTTCATGTTCTAACGGGGAGCAGCTCTGGGGACACAGAAAGCTTTTGGGGGATATCAACCTGGCCTTTACCCTGGCCTGCAGGTTCTTCAGTGTCGTATCAACATATGTGTAAGTACGTTATTATTGGGGGGCCTACCTCTGTGTAACGTGGGGGTCCCCCTCTACCTCTATGTATCGAGGGGAGGTCCAGAGCTGTCTAACGCTTGGGCATTTAATTCGGGGGATAGGTAATACGGGCTGACCCCATAATGCTGTCTACATGAGATTGTGTTAACTTGTGGGATTTCGACACTATGGTAACATAGGTCGCTGATTCGCCAGTCAAACGTTAAGTCGTAGGCAGTCGGTTGTCTCCCCAGGTCGGGTTGTCATAAAATGGGTTAATAGGTTATGTCAGTTATAGTGGACCTTTGCAGCCAATATTATGCAACTACATTTTACCGATTATAAATAAAAATATTGTGTATGCTTTAAAACATTTGTTCTTAAAAAGTTGCCGCATGCTATAAATCCCAGCACCGCTTGAAGTATTACGGTCGCCATAGAACTTAAGATGTGAATCAAGTGATATGCAGACTCCTGGAAGTGTTAAAAAGCTAGAGGGTATACAATATTGATTTAAAAACTTTTTCTTGACTATTTTGTGGTTAACTTTTACAATTTATACTTGGATATTTGTTATTTAAAGTCCAAGTTCCTCTTAAGATGCCAAATAACATGTAGCTCCTAAGTTACGATCTGATGCCTCTGCAGGAGACAATTTGCGACAACATTGTGCCAAAGGAGAAATTGCTCATAATGGATAATTTCGTCTTTTCCCACTATGTTTTCAACTTTATTCAATATTTGTACTTTCATTTCAAGAGATTTTCCCAAGATTTGCCCGGACGTTTTCAAAACCGTCCGCTGCAAATTTTCATACTGTGGAAAATAGTTAAAGTGCACATAAACATACAAACTAACACTTAATGCAATAAATACAAATGTAACAAACACAAAATTTCTTACTGGCAAAATATACCTTTATTTGTTCAGAAACCATTCCGAAGTTACTATCTGATTCCTCTGCAGCAGACAATTTGTGACAATATTGTGCTAAAGTAGAAATTGCTCGTAATGAGCTATTTCATCTTTTCCCACTATGTTTTCAACTTTATTCAATATCTAAACTTTCATTTAAAGAGGTTTTCCTTAGTTTTGCCTGGCTGATTTCAAAGCCGTCTGGTGCAAATTTCCATGATATGGGAAATGGTTTGAGTGCACAAAAACATAAGAACGAACACTTAATGCAATAAATACTAATGTAACGATAACAACATTTCTTACTGGTTAAATAGACCTTTATTTGTTCAAAAATCATTACTAAGGTACTATCCGATGCCTCTGCAGCAGACTATTTGTCACAACATTGTGCCAAAGGGAGAAATTGCTCATATAGAGCTATTTCTACTTCTACCATCCTGTTTTCAATTTTATTCAATACTTTCATTTAAAGAGATTTAACCTAGTTTTGTCTGGATGTTTTAGAAAAAACACTAGAACTAATACTTAATGCAATAAATATTCATGTAACAATCATAACACTTGAAATAACCCTTTCTCAACATGCAGACACTACCGGATGCTTCTGCAGCTGATGAATTTTGAAACCATTATGTATAAGTTTTGCAAAATGTGTTTCAAGATTGCTCGTTATGCTTTCTTTCTATTTTCACAAATCGTAAAAAATATTTGAAGAAGATTATCATTTGTCATCCTTTGTTGTTGTAGCATCTTCTCCAAAAGCTCAATCTGACATTGTATAAGGCTTTATATGTTGCTTGTAGACTGAATATCCATGTCACAGCTGCTGTCAATTGGCTTTGTACTGAAAATTAACAATAAAAACATTGAATTGTACTATTGGAAATTTTTCCTTTCGTTTTCAAGGCACAATCAAATCAAAGTCGAATATGGAAATAAGTTGACATGTTTTGTATGTTCTATAACTGTTATGCATCACGAATTACATTGTGATTCACTTATATACATGTATTACACTCTCTTTATTAAAACGGTGAACCGTCGAAAATTGGGCATAGTATTTTCATGCTCCTTGCTGATCCTGTGGTAATTGCCTCTATAACCATGTGCACTTAAGTTCCATTTGAATATCTTTGACAGTTTTTTGCCTCCGATAGTGCCTATACTTACGATATTTCTCCAATGAATGCCCCTATTCGCAACGTAGCCACTGCATTATTATAGTCTGTCACAGATGCTTCCACAGCATAATATCCTGATTGCTGACATATTGTATCAAGAGGTGGTGTTGTGGACTGCTGTTGGATTCTGCATGCTTTTATAAATGTCTATACACATATATTTATTTGGACTCTCAACATAATTACTAGTGTAGTGACTGAAAATGGAAATCAACCTATAAGTACATGAAATCATTTAATCTTTAGTTCACCAGAGCTCAATGTGAGGTTTTGTGATAACCTTCTGTCCGTCGTTCGTCCATCGTCAATAATTTGCTTGTTAACACTCTTGAGACCACTATTGTTATATAAACTTATCCTGTGTATATCTTGCTGATTCCTAGGCCAAGTTCGAAAATGGATCTTGTGGGGTCAAAAACTAGGTCACTAGGTCAAATTAAAGGAAAATCTTGTTAACCTTTTGGAGGCCGCCTTTTTGGCTTGAGCAGGTTGTAACTTTGTCAGAATACATGCCTGGGTGATATGGGTCATATCCGCGTCATAAAATAGGTCACTAGGCCATATTGTAAAAAAAATCTTGTTGAAGGAGAATTGAAAATAAAATTCAAAAATAAGAGAAACTTCATATAATGAGGCTAGATTCCAACAAAGCAGACCGTACAGTCCATATTCCAGTATTCAAATTTAAACGGAAGATATATATGGTCAAAATTGTGTGATTTACCATGTCTAGCTTATCTTTCCGAACAATCACGATAGGTCGAACCTAGCTGTGACGTCATAACAGCCGAAACGCATAGACAGATAGTACAGATAACTGTGAAGATTCGCTAGTTTGTCAATAACTCATACCTTATGAAGCCATACTCATTCTGTTTACTTTTAGACTCAGTGACATACTCAGTGACACGCTCAGTAGTCTCAGTAACTTTGGGGTAATCCGGCTGGGCTTCAGTTGAGCAGGAGATTGGGGATCCTTGGGTAGTTTTTTGCTTTAACACGCATCATCTGTCTGGCCACTCTCTTCATTGGAGGCATCGTAATCACAAGGATGCACTGATCACAACGCTAGTCACGATGATTGTCACAATTGTTGTGGACGTTATCTTTAAAGCTTGAAGCGGCGAACGATAATGTGGACTGGTAGTAACGTGCTGTGTTTTTATAGTTGTCAGGCCAGGACGTGATTGCAATTACGTTCTGAACGTACGGGACGAGATGAGAACGTAGTCAGAATAGGTTAAACTGTCTGTAAGCGAGGTGATCGAGTTACGAACTAGTAAAAATGGATTTCGACGTATAAGGAACGAAGTAGAACTAGTTACGAACGGCTTTAAACTGATTACAGACGGGCTTAAATTGATTGAAAACGGTGTCCTCATGAGGAGAACGGACAATTTTACCCGTTCTGAACGAGATTGATATATCTAGAACTGTTTATGAACTAATAGACATAATCCGGCCAAAACTATACGTTCTAGCCAGACCACAACCCGTTTGACGATTTTTTTTTTAGGACGGGATCGGACGTTTTGAGAACTAATTTTGTGTGACTGAGGTTTAAAATATGAAAACATCTGTTAATGAAAGTATAATTACTGAAAAATATTGAAAACGTTGTGGCAAAATGTGAAATGGTTCAGATGCATCAGAATGCGTCTACAAGTGGGAAAGGGTTAAATGAATATCGCAATCGCCTTACCCAGATTGGTGTTGAGACGTTTTGTCGTACTTCAGTCCAAATATGATTTCCTTTCTCTACATCAACTATCGAACCATCAGGCAAAACCTTTAATCCACAAGGACTTGTCTTTTGCAAGGCATCTATCAAGATATCGCCATCTTCAGATACTATTGATATATAAACCTGCTCCCATTTCTGTGTTACCACTTCGAACCGAATGTGTTTTTCATTCAATATTTTACTAAAACCTGGCTTTACTTTCAACCAATCATACGCTCTGCTAGCATTTGCTCCAACTCCGTAACCTAATCCCTGAATTTCAACCCCACCTTCGAAATGTGTTGTATATTTCTGCTCACGTTCAACCTTTGCGTAGATTACTTCACCACTTTCGTTTGCCACTGTAACGCCCTGTTGATGTTTAGAGTTTTCTTTTCCCATGGTATTAATTTTGTCAAATAGATTTATCTTAGATATCGCCTTTATCAATGCTACCACCTCACCTAGAAGGAAGTGAAATACAATATGACAATTGAATTGTGTATTAACAATCTTCCAATCTTACAGTTAAACATTGATTAATTGGCACTGGTAACTGTTATGATTACTGTGCTAGCGATTACTATTGCAAATTATGATACTTCTATATACTTGGATAAATATTAATCGCAAAACATGAGACAGTCATATGCAACGCAATTGCTATATATGCTACATGTATTTAAATGTATTTAAAGTGTATATACCAACTACACACTGAATGCATGTAGAGATTTCTTCAAAAAGCGATCCAGTCCAGTTAGTTATACAGTCTTATTCGATTTGTCGATTTCTTAATGTATTTATTTCCCGATTTATAAGCATGCTTAAATTATTTGGCCGAATAAAATAACCAAACTCAACTGAACAATTTAATCTGTAAGTCGGCGAGTGCAATTGTCTATTTACAAAATATCTATAACTACAAATATAGAATACAAAAGAAACATAAATTTATATATATAAACGTAGTCATGTCATTATAAAATATCAATACGTGGAAATGCATTCCTTTCCCAGGAATCGAACCGTTATCCCAGTATATAACATACATATTTCGGTGGACGGACGTCGTAAAGACTACATTGTAGTTATCTAAATAACAGTTTAGTGGGAAAAAAATAATTCGCCACACTTTTTAACATTTAAACAGTTTAAAGCAAATAACACAATTATATGTCCATGTAGGTGTATTTGGGGATTTTTGATAGAAATATATTATGAAGTTTGTTACATTTTTAATTTATTACTACTTACTCTGATTGTAAATTTTATGTAAAAAAAGACGTAAAGTGATGCAATGTGACTAATGTTTTCTTTTGCGTCACAACATTTTAATGTTATTTCTTTCTTCTTCTTTTTCTATTAGGAAAAGTGAAAAATAGCAGTCAAAGTAAAAGATTGATAGTATGTAAATATTTTTGTATTATTAAAATAAATTATTTATAAAAGATCATTAATATTATATATGATAAATAATTGTCCTATTATAAATGACTACAAACCTGTCTGGTCGAAAATCCCATTACTGACGAAAATAGCTGGCAAAAAAGTCCTAGGCTGAAAGGTCCTAGGCCGAAATATCCCGGTAATTTCTGCTTTGATAAATATATTATTTACTTTCCTACATAGTCATGCATTTTGACACCTCTGCAGCGGACAACTATTGTATAGTCACAAAGTGAGAACAAAATTCACAACATAATGACTTGTGACATCGTTTTAAAAATTATTTAATGATACTTTTTTACTTACAGAGATTTTTCATATTTTTGTCTGGATCTTTTACAAGTGGTCTGCTTTAGATTTGTGTTATGCAAGAAAATGTTAATTTAATGTTCAATTACATGTATTTTGTGTATTTATTTCTTCATATAGTTATGTTTTTAAGGCAGACTCCATCAGTTGAATAATCAAATATGTATTTGCTAAGACTGAGTCTATGTGGTAACCAGGTCTTATAATATTTGTTGCTTGTTTTGAGAATAGTTCAGTCTTTTAATAGTTTTATCACAATTCATTTATCTTCCGTGAGTTAATGTTTCTACTTCCTGGAAGAAAAAACTAGTTGCAAGGGTACAAACTAAATGTAGACTTTAATCATTATTATGTTTTTAAAAAAAAGCAAGATATAGCTTAGTTCTCATATGATTTCAATGATAGGCTAGCATAATGTCAGAATTAGTATGTATGATAACTTTTCAACAATTCATCTTGTAAACCTTGATTTATTATATACATTTTCTAATACCTCATGCTACAGAAAAATTCTGAAATTAATAAACATGTGAATTGTTGATCTCTACCTAAATAGTAATGCTGGATCCTATCTAGATATTACTCATTACATATTTTCCTTCAGATTTTTTCAAAGCAAGTTACTCTTACTATGACTATCACATTTAATATGCTTTACATTACACACATATATATATCAAACATAATAATAAATGTGTGTCTAGCTATCTTTTCTTATTATTTTGTATTTATTTCAGATTATCTATGTTAAGTGCCTTATTGGACAACAAGGACAGGACAGTTACCCTGCACTTTCGGTGGACAACTATGACAGCCTTATACTCTCCCAATTGACAGATTTACAACATAGACATTTAGCTTTCAGAATAATCAATTGAACTTGAATTCATATATAAAACTTCATTATTGGAGGGTGAACATGTTCATTCTTGGGGAGAATTTTAATCTAGAATTGGGGTAAACTTAAACATCAACATTTTTCATCCCAACAGTATCAACATTAATTCTAAAAAAGATAAAAACTCTTTCCCACATACTTACATCTCTGCAGCAGATGAGTTTTGAAAACATTGTGGCAAAAGGATACACAATCCTCATATTGAGCAATATCTCCTTTTACCACAATGGTTTTCATTTTATTTTTTTAAATACATTTCATCTTACAGAGATTTTCCATAATTTTGCAAAGAGTCTTCTGCTAAAACTGTCGCATAAGTCATGTATATAATGCCAGTCAGATGTTCAAGCTCTGAAAGCAATATTATAGATACTGGTAATGGTTATATTACTGTTTTATCTATGGCATTATTGATTTACATATATTTATTAAGAAAGGTCATGGATAACAGGTCAAATTGTAGCTATACCTGTTCTGTTTTGTAAGAGAGAAGTAAGTGTATAGCCTGAACAAATATGTAAATTAAGCTACACAATTGACACCAGATGTTTACACTGACATTAAATATAGTCTAATATGATAATTTTTTAATCTGATAAATGCTTTCTGTCTAAATTGAAGTAATTGTCAGTACATTTAGTAGTAATTTTGCAAAAGAAACTATTGATTGCATTTAATTGGAGTTATATCAAAACTTAAAAGGAGATATCTTTACACATATAAACTTTAAAAGAGAAAATGTTTCATTGGAAAATGAGAAATTGCACATGGAGAGCTTTAACTTCTGACATAAGATTTGAAGGTGCTCTGCTGTTTGGTGTCCCTGTAAATTCAAATGTGTACTTACACATGTTCACTTTATCATATGTGTCTTTGTATATTTACCTAGATATGTATTCATCATGCAACAGTAGAATTTACATGGATAATACTATTTTCCCCCAAATATATGAATTGTTATACATGGTAAAGGGAAGATCAATTTGAAATTTTATACAAAACTGTACAGTTGATTATTTTTATAAACATTTTGCTTCCACTTTAGGAATTGGAATAACTATTTGAATTAATAGATTATCAACACTGAATATTTAGACCAATTTATCCTTATTCCACATTTAACCAATCTTCAACAGACAATTTTGCAAACATATTTGGAAATATTTAGGAAATCTCTAATATATCTATAGGTGCTACCTATTTACGAAAAAACATAAGATAATTATAAGCAAAAATTAAAGAGCATACTTTGGCCATAAAATATGATTTATAAATCATTGACTAGACGATAAAAATGTTAATGTCATGTTTTTTGCATGATGAATTCATATTACTGTCGTCTATTATTACGAACAGAAAATAATAAAGTAAAGACTTTCAGAAAATCAAGGAATACATTTATGATGAACGAGGTTAAAACATGAGGGCCAAGATAATCCTTTATCGATCACCTGCATTATGGTAAAGAAGCAAATATATCAGCCATTTTCTGATGCCACCTGGCAACTGCCTTTTTCAACCAGTTAATATGACAAGAACAAATTATGTAAGAGGTCATATTTCTGCTAAACCCTTTTACTATTATAGACGGTTTCTGTAGCCTTTTCAGCAGACGACTTGAAAATGATTGTCACCAAAAGAACAATTGCTCATTATGAGAAAGTTATCCATTTGCCACAATGTTTAACAAATAATTATACTTTGTAGGATTGAGTCTATGGCTCATGTATAGGAATTTGGAGTCTTTCATGTTGATACCACTTTTCCAAGATGAAGTGTTACGGAAATGACGTCACGTCGCTAATGCTGTCGTTTGCCGTCGTTTTTTGACGAACGGAAGACACATATTTTGTTAAGAGATTTGTTTTTAACTTTTTCGTACAAATGTTAATTAACACGAAAATAACACAGCACTTTAATGATCTTAAATATCGATTTAAAGATAAAAAAAAAAGATTAAAAAGACGACAATAGTTTGTGTTTTTTGTCTCATTTCATACATAACCAAAATGGCGGCCCCATGGATTTTGCCAGTTTCATTTCAGAAAGCTTCAAAATAAAAAATCTCACACATGTTACCTATGATCGAAAAATAGGGGTTTTTCGTATAAATTTAGAAAGAACTTGGGAATTAATTTGAAAAACCTTGTTCCAAAATAAAATATGTTTCATTAAGAGCAATGTCTATTTTGCTACGATGTTTTAATAACCCTTTCCCATATACAACATATCTGCAGCAGACGAATTTGAAACATCTTTGCAAAACTTAGAAACTCTTTATAAATGAAGAAATAATTACTGAAAAAAAGTTGAAAGTATATTGACAAAAGGAGAAATTGCTTGTTTTGAGCAATTTCTCATTTTCTCACAATGTTTTAATTAGTTGTCTGCTGCACTTGATAGGATATGCAAGAAACTTGGCCCACATTTCAACCACTCATCATAGGATTTCACAGAAACTTGGCACAAACGTTCACCATGACGAGGCGGCTTGTCGCGCACAAGACGCAGGCCTGTACCTAAAGTGTCAACGTCACACTTAGAGGTCAAATGTCAAAATGAGTACTATTTGATAGGACTGTACCTTGACCGGCTCACATCTCAACCATGCATCATAGGATTCCCAAGTTACTTGGCAAACATGTTCACTATGATGAGGCAGCATGTCGCTCACAAGAGCAGGGGGTACCTCAAATGTCAACGTCACACTTAGAGGTCATAATGAATACTTTTTTATAGGACTGTACTTTGTCCGGCCCGCATCTCAACCATGCATCATAGGATTCCCATGTTACTAGGCACACATGTTCTCCGTCATAAATTGGCGTGTTGGGCACAAGACCCAGGCATGTACCTCTAATGTCAAGGTCACACTTAGAGGTCAAATGTCAAAATGAGAACTGTTTGATAGGACTGTAGCTTGTCCGGCTCGCATATCAACCATGCATCATCGGATACCCTAGTTACTGGGCACACATGTTCACCATGATGAGGTGACATGTGGCACACAAGACCCTCAAAGGTCAATGTCACACTTAGAGGTCAAAGGTCGAAATGAGAAACCATACATCACAGAATTCTCAAGTTACTGGGCACACATGTTCACCATGACGAGGTGAACTTTGGCGCACAAGTCACAAGCCTGTAACTGGAAGGTCTAGGTTACACTTACAGGTTAAAGGTCGAAATGAGAAATGTTTGATAGGACTGTATCCAAAAGCTATGCAGTGCATTGCTTATTTTGTCAACAAATCCACATACAATACACAATGTGCTGTCCTCGTCCGGTAGGGGCCTTTGTATTGCTTGCAATATGACATTAACTTGTTTTTAAGATAAAACTTGAACTCTATAAGAGGCCATAAGTATCTTTTAATCCTACCAGAATATTGTAGAGGATGAAAACAAAACGGAGTCAACTTCCCTTCCTTGAAATATACCTCGAGATTCGCATGTAGACAAACAGAAAGTAACATGAAAAGAGTCCCACACAATGATCTGCCTCATAAGTTGTTATGTTGTTTGTTGATTTCCACATTTACCACACGTTTAATGTAATGCCCGTAGGTAATTTGAAATGTCTATTTTACAATCTAAAGGCCTGACCGATTTTTCTATCTGTGTTTCTCTGGTGTAAGTATCACGATCGGAATGATTGTAATAAAACTGCATTGAATACGACTGTCAACATCTGACATAATTATCACTTCTACGGACCTGCCTTTTGTCTATGTACACTTTTTCATATACATATATCTTCACATCCTTGCTAAACTGTCTATAGAATGGGTTAATATGACATTTACGATCTAAAACTAATGAAAAGTAAAATCAAAGCCAGCATGTAAGAATATCTTGGTGAACAGAAAGTAAGTGAAACGTAAACTTTTTTTCATGTCAGTATAGAGGTGAATAACATATAAATAAATATTTATTTAATTGTTATCAATTACATTTATTGAATTAAAACCAGTCAGTTTATATTTTTAAAGAATAAAAATGACACAGATATAATCCCTTTTCCATTAACAAGAGACGTATTAATATTTCTTGTCACATGACAACTGTTGTGAACCGAGTAAGAGTTATCTTTCTTGATAGTATGGCTCAAATCCCAACAAATTAAACCAAATGGACTATATGGCTGACCGAAGACCAGATGTACCATAATTAAGCTTTGTGCCATTGACCTGGTTTTGACACATATATGACAAATATTTAACCCTTTTTTTATAAGAGTTTTCTTTGACTAATCCAAATTGAAAGCAGTAATTCACCACTTATCTGTAATAAGTGAATTGTGGTTCCATTTACTGACATTAATTTCTGAGCATTTGTTAAACTTATATTGGAGTACTCATGCCTAAAGCTTTTCCCTGATGTTCCAACAACATTATAATGATCTTTGTTGGGTGATCTTAACCTTTTAAATGCAGTTTTGTTGAATTCATGATGAACTATTTTTCTCGCGCAGTCTCACCCTAAAAAAGTGGTAGGTACGAATGTCCTGATGAAAATGATCGTTTCTGCCCATTTTGCGAAGACGTTGAGTCAGAAATACATGTTTTATTTTATTGTAAACTATATAAACATTAACGTAAACCATTGATCGATACGGCCCTTACGATCAACCCTTTATTTGTCAATCTGTCCGAGTCTATTATCAAATAGGAAACTAGCAAGAATTAGTCCCAAAACATATTTTAAAATCTAGATTACTTTATCTGTGTACATAGTCTTTCACTTGTTTACATACCAGTATATTACAATTTTGTGTCGTGTTTTTTGTTGTACTTGCTTTATTTTATTTTAAAATGTTATAAATAGCCCAGCTGTTTATTTGAAGTTATACAACATGACGAATGTAATATTTGCTATATATGTATAAACTTTTGTTTCTTAAGTTGATTTAATTAGTTTCATTTATGTATGATTCACAAACGGGAAAAGCATCGTTCTTTATCACTTTAAAATTTTTAATTGCCTATGAAGGTATGAAGGTATATGTAATGATTTCAAAGTCTCTTATAATGCTTTTTTTTAGAATGGCTTTGCACAATTATTTATCAATCTTTTTTTATATTATGTAAAATGCACAAAGAAGAGACTTTAATAAAGAAAAAGCCGGAAGCGACGTGGGATTTGCCTTGGTGATTTTCGCCTTTGCATAGAGTTATGGTTCCAGTACACTGCACTTCCTCTCATTGTGTTTTACCATTGTATAACGTTTTATTAGATTCCATCGAGTAGTTTTATAGTTATTTTACGCTACAGAACAAGTAGGAAAGGGCAATTACTCTGTAAATAGGTAAAATAGAGTTATAGTTCTTGTAAACTGTACTTCCTCTAAACGTGTTGTATCATCGTATGAAGTTTAATTAAATTCCATCTTGTAGTTTTAAAGTAATTATACGAAAAATTAAAAATAAGAAAGGGCAATAACTCTTTAATTAGCTAAATTAGAGTAATGGTTCTTGTACATTGCAATTTCTCTCATTGTGCTCTACAATTGTGTGCAGTTTTATCATTTTCCATGAAGTAGTTATTAAGTTATTCTCCGGACAAGAAAAAGTAACCAAGGGCAATAACTCTGTAATTAGGTAAAATAGAGTTATGGGTCTTGTACACTGCACTTTATCTCAATGTGTTGTATCATCGTAGGAAGTTTTATTAAATTCAATCTTGAAGTTTTAAAGTAATTCTACGCACAGGAAAAAGTAACAAAGGGCTATAACTGTTAAATTAGCTAAATTAGAGTTATGGTTTTTATACACTGCACTTCCTCTCATTGTGTTCTACCATTGTGTTCTACCATTGTGTGAAGTTTTATTGGATTCCATCTCGTAGTTATTAAGTTATTTTTCGGAAAAGAAAAAGTAACAAAGGGCAATAACTCTGTAAAATAGATACCCTATCTTTGAAAGTATACCATTAGGAAACAAAGGCCTAAATAAAAAATCGTTCCGGATTTTTTTTCTAAATATCTCGAATTATATATAACCGAAGTTTCAGGTTTCCACATTAATGACTTTAGGTGAAGATAGAAAAATGGTTTGGGTTTTTAAAAGCATTTTTTGGCTAGCTGCATAGCAACGGGTTTGGTCCTTAGCAAGGCAACTCAAACGCGCACACCCTGAGCTCCTATGGCACATGTTTACCGAATTTCTTTGGAATCGGCCTGTCGGTTTGGGCTGTGGAGCGTCGCTAAACAAATGGACAGACAGACACACACACACACACACACAAACACACACACTTAGACAGACGGAAAAGCCTGACAATAAGGGATACATAGCAAATCACAATATATATATATATATATATCACTATTTTTCATTCTACTGGACAAATTAAAAGATTAAAAATAAACTGCACTTACGTTTACTTTCTCCGTATTCAACAGCTTTTTATTATTAAGTGTCTCGGTCCCGACTAAAAGTAATATGACCTTCCTTGAATATGCCCTTTACATAGTGTCTCAGTGTTTAAAATTGTTTCGTTTCATGTACGATTTTGTCTGATATACGGAAAGAAACTTTAGTAATAAGAATGTTATACCTCAGCAAAAAAAAAAATTAAACGTTCAATGTGTCATAATCATATGCAGACTTTTTCTACCGTTTCCCACATCATACTGCAGCAGAAGATATTGAAAATATCAAAGCAAAACTATGGACACTTATAGATGTTCGAGTATTGTTTATATAGTGTTGAAAACAGTATAACCAAGCTAGAAATTGCTCTCCTTTTGTCGCAAAATTTTCAAAAATCCGTTTGCTGTAGATGTCAAAATACGTCTGCAGATGGGGAAATGGTCATTGCGAAGTTTACTTACTGAAGGTCAGTTTTCGAGTGACGTAGCTTATTTTTGTATATTTCTCATTTTTTAGGTTTGTTGAAATTTTTAGATTTTTAATTAGCACGGAAATAATAGCAGCTGTCTTGTTTGATAAAAAGTAAAATCCAAGTATCCAAGAATTATTTCAATACAGTTGCGAACATTGTGAGAAGTTGAGAAATTGCTCGTTTTGAACATTTACCTTTTCACAATATTTCGAAAAATCGTCTTCTGCAGGGGTGTCTAAGGTCGTATGTACAAACCAATGCCTATGTAGGTTAGATTTTTAAGTCTGACGGACGGACTTAAAAAAATGTAGTGATATCTTATTGTTGCCTTATTTTATGGAAAGTCGAAACCGTGACGTATGGACGGACAAGCAATGGTATTTCTTAGTATTGCAATGCTTTATGTGCAGGCGAAAGCCTGACGGACGGACAAAAACAAGTTAAGTGATATCTTTTTGTTGCCATGCCTTGTGGACAGACGAAAGCGTGACATACGGACGGACAAAGGAGAAGTGCTATCTAAGTATTGCGTTGTCTTAATGACAAACGAGAGTGTGACGGACGACTGACATGCAATAGTGGAGTGATATCTTAGTGTCGCTATGCATTATGGACATACGAAAGCGGTACGTACGGACGGACACAGGTGAAGTGATATTAGTATTGCCTTGTCTTAATGAAAGATGAGATTGTGACAGACGGACTGACAGGCAATAGCGGAGTGATATATTATTGTTGCCTTGCCTTCCGGACAGTCGAGAGCGCGACGTACGGAAGCACAAATGTCAAGTGATATCTTTTTAATGTGTTGTCGTGTATTGGCAAACTATAGTGTGACGGGCGGAGCAATGGTGTTATGATGGATTACTGTTGCTTTGCCTTGTGAACATTCAAAAGCGTGACGGAAGCACAGGAAAAAATGAAGTGATATGATATTGCCTTTCCTTATGAACAGGCGAGCGTGTGACAGGCGATCAACACAACACAGACGAAGTGATATCTTGTTGCCCTGCCTTATGCACAAGCGAGATCGTGAAGGACGGACGGACGAAGCAAATGAGATGTCAAAGTGTTTTTTTTAAGTCAAAACGAGAAAGCTTTGTCTTATCTTAACATTTCCAACATACAATACATCTTAAAGGAATACGCTCGGCTGAAATTTAAACTATATGACTAAATAGCACTACAGTAATGTATCATTTTGATGTAATTACCTTTTTTTTACATGCTTGCACTATCAAGATATATACTTTTAAAGTTTGTGTTTTCACGTCGGTATCGATCGCCTATGGGCGCCGCCATCTTTGCTTATAATCAACTTCCTGTGACGTCAGTTACCCACTTCCGATTAACACCGTATGGATTACTAAATTTTCAGATCGCTATCTTATCTTAGGTATAGGTCAAAATTGGCCGAATGCGTAAAAGGCCAGTCCAAAAAGGCCGATTATAGATCAAGAAAGAAAGGCCAATTTCCCAAAATGTCCGGTACAAGGAAGGACCACTTTTTGAAGTTTAATGGTGTAAATATTGTATACATGTATGTTTGTTTTAGATTATTAATTCATCATAGTGGGGCGGGCGGTAAATTGATCCGTGTTATAATTGATTACAGTTTGCTTTGAATGTTTATTTAAACTTCCTTAATTAGATAATTTGAGAAGTTTGAGAACGTAAGTGCCGTTAATTTAATTTATCAGTAACACAAAAGGCGATGGAAGGTAAACAAAAACACGACCTTGGCATTCGTAAAAAACATAAGAAATTAGGAAATTCTATAAAGTATAATCATTGCAAACATTTGAAAACATAATGGTAATATTGAAAACATTACGGTAAAAGGAGAAACTGCTAATTTTGAGCAATGTCCCCTTTACTCACGATGTTTTCCAAACGTCGTCTGCTTCAAACGCGTCTTCAACAAGAAAATGTTCAATAAAAGGGTAAATTCATTTTTTCATATTTGACCAAACTTTCAAAAGATTTGTTTGTTTGTTAAAGAATGAATTGTAAAATAATTTCTCACAAACCTGCATAAAAATCAATTATAATCCAAATGATTTCTCACAAACCTGCATAAAAATCCCTTATAATCCAAATGATTTCTCACAAACCTGAATAAAAATCCCTTATAATCCAAATGAAATCGTCCAATTTCACTAACACAAAAGGTCACAGATTTTAACACCGAATTTTGGCAGAGCCTATGGGAAATGCTTACGTCATAGCGCGTGGGGATTCTACTCAAATGAACCGCGTCAGCACAAATTCCGCATTTGAATAGTTCCAGTGTTAATTTCATAATAATATCAAATTGCATACTTGTGTGGTATTTTTTGGTCATGAATCTTCCCAAGAAATAAACAGTGTGATTCACAACTAAAAAGCAAACACAACAATTCATGATCAGTCTGATCTCTGCCTCATAAGGTTTTTCCTCTTCTTTTTTCTGATTAATTGTTATCATGTCCTCTATCCAGTAAGTTTTGAAAATGCCTGCCTATAGATCTTTTCACCACATACATATTTTCGCTGTTGTCGACCAAGGGTTTGAACATTGTCGATTACAGCCAGTGCTGTCCTTGTTTGCATTTGATTATCATCAAATTCCTGACGTTTTTGGGCAGTACTTCAACATAATGCTGTGAAAGACGTAACAGTATTGCAGTTATTAATTATATAGGAAAAGCTAAATCGAATGTTTTCAAACGAACTGATGTCTTTTGACTGCTGTAACATTTTACACGCCTTGCATGATGGTCAATTAAATATTTTATTACCCTTATTTAGTTGACTTGCTGTTTATTACCACTAGTCGGCGGCTGCTCCTGATCAGCGCATCAATCATCGGCGGCGCTTTGTTGGTAGATCATAAGTAGTGTCTGATTGCTACCGGACATATGATTGGATTTTATGACCTTTAATTGGTTTTCAATAAAGAACGGTACAATGTTTTTAATTTTCGATTAATTTGTGAATTACGCCTTTTGTCACAACGTTTACAACTTTATTTATACATGTATTTGCTGTCATAGAGATTGTAGTGTTGTGTGGAGTGCCGGTGTAAGAAAGCCTTTATAGGCATGGCCGAAAATTGTTTTTGCTTTTGAGCGGTACAGTAAGCCTCTGCAGACGCATCCTGACGAAAAACCGCCCATACAAATATGCAATTTGATCTTATTTGCAATTCACAATGTGACCTCCGAATTGCGATTTGTGAGTGACGTGCCTCATTTGTGTAAAAACATCCGAAGCTATGCTGTACTCATTCTTCATAAACTTTCCCGTGTCTTGTATTTGGAGGTAATGAATTGTGGTAAAATACATTCAACTAAAAACAAGTAACGATTTTAAAAATTGGACGATTTCATTTGGAATTAAAAGGGATATTTATACAAGTTTGAGAATTTTTCTTCAATATATAATATAAAAGTCTTACAACAAAAATCCTTTGGTAATTTGGTCAAAATTAACCATTTCAATTCTCCCTTTTCAACATACTGCAACAGATGACTAATATGGAAAATCTCTTTACCGCCAACTCCAGAGTATGTAGGGAATGGATCGAATTATGCCTGCTCAAAAGACTCGCCGACAGATCCTATTACAGTAGCGTCCGACCACTACCGGAAATTTGATTGTTTCTATGACCTTTGATTGTTCTACAAAGACGACGGTTCATTATGTCTAACGAGCTGTTAAATCATAACAAACAACTGTCATATAAACGAATGAAATTATTGTATAAATAAATGTTAACACACATATATTTAATTGGCTGATATATATTACACGAGTCAATTTCGAGTTTTCTATCCACCTACTATGGTTGGATACTATTAACTATAAAACTTTATATAGATCTAGTAATAATATGATGTAATGCTTTGAATTTCATTTTGAACAATTGAAGTTTAGGTTTGTAAACTTCCGGGGTTAATTATCTTACGAAAAAGTGTATTTTGTATTCCCTTTATAGTACCGCAGTCGTTCATTAGCTAACTCTACTTGTATGTTTTGTTTGGGACATAGAGGGTAAATGACGTCACGAATCTTTTCAGAAAGTATCGAGACATTGCGATATGTAAACAATGGCCGCGCCCATGCTGCGCACCGATCAGAACAAATAGTCATCTTTAAATAGTAATATCTTCATTAGTAGTTGTATGTTAATGAAATGCATAGTAAAAAAATGTTCTTTAAGTCAATATTTTTCAATTCAAAGCGAGTTTTTTTCAGCCGAGCGTGTTCCTTTAAGCAGATAATTTTGGAAAAAAATGCTTAAATATGGAAAATCTCTGTTAAGGATGTAATGAACTGAGGTTTTGAAATTACAAAAAAAAAAAATCTTTTTTACTTTCTTATTAAATCTTCTTATTTTGTTGTCAATTAAAACCTGTTTAGTCATTATACCTTTTTATAATTCTTCAAAATTTAAAAAAGAGTGAATAAAATTTGCTTGAGATAAAGGGCCTATTTTTTTCATGAGCCTTAAATTTTTTTCGTGAGACGCTGTCCAGGTGGCGTGTTTGATTAAGAAATAAAACTGGGCAAAAAAAACATTTTAAAGTCCATGTACATACATTTTAATCTAGAACTTGTATAGATCATATTGTTTTGAAAAAAAAGTAGAAAATATTGGAAAACTTTTTTGACATTTGAAGATATGTTTGAAAAATTAATAAATATATATTCATATATTAACATTCTTTAGCCATTCAAAGAAGAAAAACTGAAAATATTGCCCAATGACATATACTTTTCTCATTAAAATCTGATAGATGATAGAAATTGAAATAACTTGGAGAAGTTTCAGAAAAAGTTAAATATTACAAATATGTTTTTTCCTTATTTAAAAGTTTTGAAATTGTCTATTCTTAACTCTGACAAATATGGATTTTCATTAGTGTCAAATTGTGTCTATTTTTTAGCTTTAATTACAATGTATCGCATGAACTTCCAAATATATGCATAAAATACCTTCAGCATGAGATTAAAACCACAGGAAGATAAACAATTAGCATATCATCTTTCAAATATTGGCAATTTGCGTGAACACTTTTTTTTTCATGGGCTAAAATAGCCAAAAAAAAAGCTCATCATAAGGCTTTTATGAATTGATCTAGCCAAAAAAGAAAGCCCACTACCATACCTTTTTTTTTTTTTTTTTCAATTTAAAATATATCCTACTTTCAAAAAAACAATGTTACCACAACAAAAGTTAAATATTATGAAATAATCCACTTTTCAGTTCAGTACAACCTTAATGAAAGTATATGAATTAAAAGGGTTGAAAACATTGTGGTAAAAGAGGAAATTATTAACATTTTTTCTTTTCTCACAATGTTTCCTTAACTCTTCTGCTGCAGAAGAGGTAAATTGCGTCTGCATATTTAATAAGTAAGACGAGAAGTACGTTCACATTTACCTAGAAACCAATGAATACTGTAAGAAAATATCTAGGTATGTCATTTCATATTTTTAATTATCATGTTTCGAAACTTGTCAACTTGTTTCTTTTCAATGAACCTACCTTAAATGTACGTTTGCTACGTAATTCTACAAAAACAACTACAGTTAAGACGAATAATGATATTTAATACTGCCCAGAGCTATCCCAAAGAAAACGCCTCGGTGCTTAACAAAGGCTTAAATACGTTTAGACACTTCATATTTGTCATTTTCATGTTTCGAAAACGACTCCCTTTTTTCTTATCAATAAATATACGTTTTCTACGAAAACAAATACAGTTAATACGAATAATGATATTTTTAAAGTGCATATATAATTCAAAACAACGTAAACATACTCCCTCCCAGCGAAAACATATAGATCCTCAACAAAGGTTCAGATCAGCCTGTGTAGACGCACATTTCGATCAGACAGTTCACGTTCGAAACAGACAATCGACGGACTCGAACGTCTTGAATATAATCAAAATTTATAACAAATTGTCTCATGCCTAGACACATGCAGTCTATTTATACGTTTATATTAACCGCGTCAGGCTACTTGGTGCCTAATTGACAATTCGACGTGGAATCATTTAATGTTACATTGGCGTACAGCTACTGGGTCTAGACTTCTAGTTTATTGTCAAAAGATTAACTCTTTCGCATAATCTAAAATCTCTGCAGCAAACGCCTTTTGAAAAAGAATTGACTAAAGGAGACTATTTGCCACAATCTTCAACTGTATTCTAAAACTAAACTTTTATAGAAAGATATTTTCAAATGATTCCACTACATGATTTGGAAGTCGTCAGCTACAGATTTGTTGTATGTGAGAAATGTTCGCCAAAAGTGAAGTAATTGATGAGCCTGTGCAGAAACATTCAGAGCCAAAATCGCTAGACACGGCTCATGTGTGTTTAGCTCCGTTAAATGTCGGTCATATAAGATAGATGAAATTGCAAATAGATTGGGTTACAGGATGTGTTTATGTCCGTGGCCTTGGCAGGCGGAAGATGTTTGTCCCTTTCCATTTTACTGTTAACAACTGACGTGTATACAGTGTGAAAAATATGCCCCACAATTGAAGTACCTGAATTGAAATACAACTTGAATATTTAACAAACAAAAAATTGATCAAGAGAAGGATGTGTCAATTAATGCCGAGAACGCAGGTTTTCAGACAAAACTGTGATTTCAATCGAGAAGGTAGGTTTTCATCGAGAACCTAAGTTTTCACATGAGAACATAGGTTCTCATGGTTTTGTGTTAAGTAAAATGCCCACACAGTAGAGTAAAATGTGCGAGCCTATTAAATCGACCTCATAATCGATTGTTTAAAATTCAGAAGCACACCGGCAACCAAAACTTAGCCTGGATTTTGTTGTAGTGATAGTGACGAGAAAAACATGTCTGTTTGCATTGTTTGACAATCAACTACATTACTTAAGTTAATGGGTTGCCAAAAGGTAGTGGTTCGTTTGGTGTGCATCAATGTTCAGGTAGTTGGTTTCCAGGTTAAACACACTCACACACAACATTTAGAGACAATTAGACATATACATACAAAAATAGATAGATAGATAGAGAGAGAGATATAAGAGAGAGAGAGAGAGAGAGAGAGAGAGAGAGAGAGAGAGAGAGAGAGAGAGAGAGAGAGAGAGAGAGAGAGAGAGAGAGAGAGAGAGAGAGAGAGATAGAGAGAGAGAGAGAGAGAGAGAGAGAGAGGGGGGAGACAAATAAAGAGAGAGAGAGAGCGAGAGAGAGAGAGAGAGAGAGGGCAAGAAAGAGAGACACACAGAGAAAGACAAAGATACAAAGAGAGCGATATAAAAATGATAGTGACAAACACACTTATATATATAGAGAGAGAGAGAGGGGAGAGAGAGAAAGAGAGAAATGTGTCAAGGAGTGAGGAAGATAGAGAAAGAGAGAGAGGGATATATATAGAGAGAGGGAGCGAGACAGACAGAGACACGCAGTGATATCGAGATAGAAACAAGGGAGAGAGAAAGAGAGGGAGAACGATAGAGAAACAATGTATATACAGAGAGAGAGAGAAAAACAGGGAGACACACCACACACATATATATATATATATATATATATATATATATATATATATATATACATATATATACAGAGAGAGAGACAGAGAGAGACAGAGACAGAGAGAGACAGAGAGAGAGAGAGACAGAGCGAGAGACAGAGAGAGACAGAGACAGAGGGACAGAGACAGACAGACAGACAGACAGAAACAGAGATATAAAGAAGGACACACAATCAGACAGACAGATAGATAGACAAAGAGACCAAAAAGACCACCAAATGAAGATTACTATGAAATTGGTTTACGGTGCACATAATTTTGCGTATTAAACCTTTATTATCATTCGTAAAAACTGTACTTGTGTTCGTAGAAGACGCATATTTAAAGTAGGTCCTTTGAAAAGAACAAACATGAGAATGCCAATAATGAAATATGATCGTAAGTGTGCGTCGACGCGTATCTAAGCCTTTGTTCAGCACCGAGATGTTTTCGATGGGTTGGCCTTGAATGAATACTTAACCTGTATCATTATACGTATTAACTTGAGTTCTTTTCGTAGAATACGATTATTTAAGGTAGGTTCATTGAAAAGAAAATAGTCATTTCCGAAACGTGAGATAAAGTCGTTCTTTTTATACGGTATTCATTGGTTTACGTACTTCTCGTCTTTCTTATCACGTAGCTGAGCCCCGGTAGCTCAGTCGGTAGCGACGCGGGTTGTTAATCCAGGGATTTGAGTTCGAACCCCAGCTCGGCCAATATTCTTTCCGAGGTTTGACGAAAGACACTGTGACAAGCGTCATTCGTCTTTTACCAATGGGCTAACAGTCTATGTGGATAAGCAGCCAGTTGCTTGGTGAGTATGTTGTGTCGGGTACTGGTGTAAGAAAACTAGGAAACATATGAATAGTTGAACTGGCCCCGCCGTGATACAACTGAAACAATGTTGAAAACAGCGTTTAACCCCAATCAATCAGTATATATCACATAGGACTGATTTGTCTTCAAACGTTGTTGCAGTAGACGACTTTTTAAGTTTTGGAAACAGTTGGAAATTTGGGAGAGAGGAGATATTACTTGTATAGAAACATTTCCTCCATTTACAAAAGTGTTTTCTCCAAACGTATAAAACGTGTTTCTTTACGACAATATTCTCTATAATGTATCATTATGAGGTTTCAAACGTGTCAAACGTGTGTAAGAAGGTAAAAACAGAATAAAATGGAAACACATCATCATTCTAAATTTGAACAACTCAGCAATCAAGCACCAGATTCCTAGTAAACCCTACTTGATACAACTCTCGCGATATGCTTTGCACATTTTGTGCAAATACTTAACAATTAAAAATATTTAAACTTTTTCCCACTTACAACTAAAAATTGTCAAATATGAATATATATATATTTATTTTTCAAACATTTCTTCAATTGTAATAAAAGTATTCCAATGTTTTCTTCTTATTTTCAAAATCATATGATACTATTAACCTTCTAGATTAAAACTTATATACATGTTCTTTTTACCCAGCTATATTATATAATAACACATAGCGTCTGGACAGCGCTTGGAAGGTTAGTGAAGGATATTTTGCCCTTTTTATCAAACAAGTTTAATCCACTATGTTTGAAATTTTGAAGCATTATAAAAAGGCATATTGACTAAACATGTTTAAATTTACAACTAAATCAGAAGAGTTCATAACAATGTTACAGACAAATAAATATATATATAAATCCACTTCTCGATTCAGTACATCCCTAAATGTCAGTCTACATATTATTTAGTCATAGGTGCATAATTTGACAAGTTTTTATTCGCAAATCGGAATGTTGCCTTTGGACCATTTACAAATGGTATTCCTGATGATATGACCAAGACACACTCGTTTATGCATCAGACGACGGGGCCACATACAACTAGATGGGCTAAAGTTCTAGTTGTTCTTACTAGGGTTAGGGTTAGGGTTAGGGTATGGGGGTTATACGAGTTTTGCCTAAGAAGTTTTGCCAAAAGACACTCCCCCTTTGGTCACATGACTAAATATTCGTTTTTCAATGGTCAATTTAATTCTTTAATGCTGAATACAGGAGTTCTTTTGCACCAATGCTCGTTGTTGGTCCGTGTCGAGCCAATTGCTCCTGATCATTGAACATTACTCCTACACATATTGTAAGACCAATGGTGAAGACTGGAGTTCTCTAGCGCCAATGCTCATTGTTGGTCCTTATTGAGCCAATTGCTCCTGAACATTGAACTTTTTTTTTGACACATTCTAAGACCAATGGTGAATATGGGAGTTCTCTAGCACCAATAGCACCAATGCTCATGCTTGGTCCTTGTCAAGCCAAATGCTACTGAAACCTGAACATTACTCCTCGACACATTCTAAGACCAATGGTTCAAAATATAGGGTGTAACCTACTTTGGTCAAAGTGTCCCTCACATGTGTATCATAAGGGGGGACGACCCTTACCATCATATGAATAATCAGCGAATCTATATTGTAATCAACAATAGCAGTTTCATAAGAAGTTTTTCAATGTTTCATTTTGCAGTTTAATCCGTTGTTGAGGCTGCTGCATCAACAGTTCAAACAATAAGCTGACGCCTGGATCAGGGCGATCACAACAAAACATTTACCAATTTAGCTGACAAACATAGATTATAAAGAAAAGACAAAAATTGCCTGTCATATGTCTTTTTTTTGTAACAAAATATCCACTTCATCATTTTATATTTATTTAATTCATTTAATAATTAAGATCTATGTGCATATACCCTTTGCGGGCGTTTTCATTTTTCTTACTTGTTTCACTGGTGATCTGATCTGAAATAAGAAAGTGGTGCAATTGGAGACGAAATGAGTAATTAACGCCGTTTTAAAAGTTGGTTTTCGAATAATTGATTGATCGATAATTCAAAAAATGATTGATTGCTTTGAGTTTAACGAAACTTTCAACGGTTTTATCAGTAAAATCACTCCACTAAACTGTGTACCTTACCACACATACTAAATAGCCTATGATTGAAGACGAATGACGCTATTCACAATTTTATGAATATTTGATTGCCAAAATCCGGTGTTCCAACACACGACCCCCAAAATCCAATCATTGATAGCCCAAGTCGTTACCCACTGAGCTAGTATGGCTTAGCATGTAAAACTCAACGTTATGTTGTTGTATGATATTATTCATTGTCGTGCTGTGCTGAGTCACAGATTATTTATTTAAGATTTAACCGATACACGCGACTTGAACAAACGTTTATGTATGCCGCTATGCAAGACTTCAAAGACCATTTGCGAACACTTAATAATTAAGATCTATGTGCATATACCCTTTGCGGGCGTTTTCATTTTTCTTACTTGTTTCACTGGTGATCTGATTTGAAATAAAAAAGTGGTGCAATTGGAGACGAAATGAGTAATTAACGCCGTTTTAAAAGTTGGGTTTCGAATAATTGATTGATCGATAATTCAAAAAAATGATTGATTGCTTTGAGTTTAACGAAACTTTCAACGGTTTTATCAGTAAAATCACTCCACTAAACTGTGTACCTTACCACACATACTAAATAGCCTATTGATTGAAGACGAATGACGCTATTCACAATTTTATGAATATTTGATTGCCAAAATCCGGTGTTCCAACACACGACCCCCAAAATCCAATCATTGATAGCCCAAGTCGTTACCCACTGAGCTAGTATGGCTTAGCATGTAAAACTCAACGTTATGTTGTTATATGATATTATTCATTGTCGTGCTGTGCTGAGTCACAGATTATTTATTTAAGATTTAACCGATACACGCGACTTGAACAAACGTTTGCGAACACCCTACCACCACCCACACCCCCCCCCCCCCCTCCAAAGGGATTTGAGTTCGAACCCCAGCTCGGCCAATATTCTTTCCGAGGTTTGACGAAAGACACTGTGACAAGCGTCATTCGTCTTTTACCAATGGGCTAACAGTCTATGTGGATAAGCAGCCAGTTGCTTGGTGAGTATGTTGTGTCGGGTACTGGTGTAAGAAAACTAGGAAACATATGAATAGTTGAACTGGCCCCGCCGTGATACAACTGAAACAATGTTGAAAACAGCGTTTAACCCCAATCAATCAGTATATATCACATAGGACTGATTTGTCTTCAAACGTTGTTGCAGTAGACGACTTTTTAAGTTTTGGAAACAGTTGGAAATTTGGGAGAGAGGAGATATTACTTGTATAGAAACATTTCCTCCATTTACAAAAGTGTTTTCTCCAAACGTATAAAACGTGTTTCTTTACGACAATATTCTCTATAATGTATCATTATGAGGTTTCAAATGTGTCAAACGTGTGTAAGAAGGTAAAAACAGAATAAAATGGAAACACATCATCATTCTAAATTTGAACAACTCAGCAATCAAGCACCAGATTCCTAGTAAACCCTACTTGATACAACTCTCGCGATATGCTTTGCACATTTTGTGCAAATACTTAACAATTAAAAATATTTAAACTTTTTCCCACTTACAACTAAAAATTGTCAAATATGAATATATATATATTTATTTTTCAAACATTTCTTCAATTGTAATAAAAGTATTCCAATGTTTTCTTCTTATTTTCAAAATCATATGATACTATTAACCTTCTAGATTAAAACTTATATACATGTTCTTTTTACCCAGCTATATTATATAATAACACATAGCGTCTGGACAGCGCTTGGAAGGTTAGTGAAGGATATTTTGCCCTTTTTATCAAACAAGTTTAATCCACTATGTTTGAAATTTTGAAGCATTATAAAAAGGCATATTGACTAAACATGTTTAAATTTACAACTAAATCAGAAGAGTTCATAACAATGTTACAGACAAATAAATATATATATAAATCCACTTCTCGATTCAGTACATCCCTAAATGTCAGTCTACATATTATTTAGTCATAGGTGCATAATTTGACAAGTTTTTATTCGCAAATCGGAATGTTGCCTTTGGACCATTTACAAATGGTATTCCTGATGATATGACCAAGACACACTCGTTTATGCATCAGACGACGGGGCCACATACAACTAGATGGGCTAAAGTTCTAGTTGTTCTTACTAGGGTTAGGGTTAGGGTTAGGGTATGGGGGTTATACGAGTTTTGCCTAAGAAGTTTTGCCAAAAGACACTCCCCCTTTGGTCACATGACTTAATATTCGTTTTTCAATGGTCAATTTAATTCTTTAATGCTGAATACAGGAGTTCTTTTGCACCAATGCTCGTTGTTGGTCCGTGTCGAGCCAATTGCTCCTGATCATTGAATATTACTCCTACACATATTGTAAGACCAATGGTGAAGACTGGAGTTCTCTAGCGCCAATGCTCATTGTTGGTCCTTATTGAGCCAATTGCTCCTGAACATTGAACTTTTTTTTTGACACATTCTAAGACCAATGGTGAATATGGGAGTTCTCTAGCACCAATAGCACCAATGCTCATGCTTGGTCCTTGTCAAGCCAAATGCTACTGAAACCTGAACATTACTCCTCGACACATTCTAAGACCAATGGTTCAAAATATAGGGTGTAACCTACTTTGGTCAAAGTGTCCCTCACATGTGTATCATAAGGGGGGACGACCCTTACCATCATATGAATAATCAGCGAATCTATATTGTAATCAACAATAGCAGTTTCATAAGAAGTTTTTCAATGTTTCATGTTGCAGTTTAATCCGTTGTTGAGGCTGCTGCATCAACAGTTCAAACAATATGCTGACGCCTGGATCAGGGCGATCACAACAAAACATTTACCAATTTAGCTGACAAACATAGATTATAAAGAAAAGACAAAAATTGCCTGTCATATGTCTTTTTTTTGTAACAAAATATCCACTTCATCATTTTATATTTATTTAATTCATTTAATAATTAAGATCTATGTGCATATACCCTTTGCGGGCGTTTTCATTTTTCTTACTTGTTTCACTGGTGATCTGATCTGAAATAAGAAAGTGGTGCAATTGGAGACGAAATGAGTAATTAACGCCGTTTTAAAAGTTGGTTTTCGAATAATTGATTGATCGATAATTCAAAAAATGATTGATTGCTTTGAGTTTAACGAAACTTTCAACGGTTTTATCAGTAAAATCACTCCACTAAACTGTGTACCTTACCACACATACTAAATAGCCTATGATTGAAGACGAATGACGCTATTCACAATTTTATGAATATTTGATTGCCAAAATCCGGTGTTCCAACACACGACCCCCAAAATCCAATCATTGATAGCCCAAGTCGTTACCCACTGAGCTAGTATGGCTTAGCATGTAAAACTCAACGTTATGTTGTTGTATGATATTATTCATTGTCGTGCTGTGCTGAGTCACAGATTATTTATTTAAGATTTAACCGATACACGCGACTTGAACAAACGTTTATGTATGCCGCTATGCAAGACTTCAAAGACCATTTGCGAACACTTAATAATTAAGATCTATGTGCATATACCCTTTGCGGGCGTTTTCATTTTTCTTACTTGTTTCACTGGTGATCTGATTTGAAATAAAAAAGTGGTGCAATTGGAGACGAAATGAGTAATTAACGCCGTTTTAAAAGTTGGTTTTCGAATAATTGATTGATCGATAATTCAAAAAAATGATTGATTGCTTTGAGTTTAACGAAACTTTCAACGGTTTTATCAGTAAAATCACTCCACTAAACTGTGTACCTTACCACACATACTAAATAGCCTATTGATTGAAGACGAATGACGCTATTCACAATTTTATGAATATTTGATTGCCAAAATCCGGTGTTCCAACACACGACCCCCAAAATCCAATCATTGATAGCCCAAGTCGTTACCCACTGAGCTAGTATGGCTTAGCATGTAAAACTCAACGTTATGTTGTTATATGATATTATTCATTGTCGTGCTGTGCTGAGTCACAGATTATTTATTTAAGATTTAACCGATACACGCGACTTGAACAAACGTTTGCGAACACCCTACCACCACCCACACCCCCCCCCCCTCCAAAAGAAAATCAGCTGGCACATCTGTGTATTCCATTCATGATCGCTAGTTACCGGTTTCATATACGACTATTAACCTTACTACAAAGACATTAAATACTCCGCCTTGAAAACATTGTGGAAAAAGAGAGAACTGATATTATATCAGCGCTTTCTCCTTTTCTCTTGATTGTTTCTAAAAGTCATCTGCTACAAATACATTCAAAGTCATTTACATTAGAGAAAGGGTTAATGCTTCAGAGAGACATAAACATCAATTTTGAACTTTAACTTAAAGGAATATTTTAGAGTCATAATCTTCAACAACATCTTAGAAACAAATGTGAAATATCTTAAGTAGGAGTTTTCATGAAAGGTTGAAAACAAATAACAATAGGAGAACATACCATAATGTATGACTTTATACTGCACAATACTACAATCTATAGATCTTTATTTTTTCTGACAAAGACATTTGACTAGTAAATAACTTTGTCATATCATGTTGCTTAATCCTTTCCCACATATGGACGCTTTCTAACGCCTCTGCAACATTTTGGTAAAACGTAATTTTTTTCATTATGAGCAATTTCTCCTATTACCACAACATTTTCAACTTTATTAACAAGTCTTTCACAAAAGTGTTCAATGATTGTTTAAAAAGGATTTATGGTTTAGGGATATTATCATTCATCAATACAGTTGTTTTTAAAACATTTGAATGTTGTTTAGTAGGCTGATTGTGACATTTTCCTATCTGTCGCTTATCCAATTCTTTACGATGAAGAAAAATATGTAATAGTGTGGGGAAAAAGATAAGTTTGCTTAAATTTAACAATTTCTCCTCTTCAGATAGTGTATATGTTTGTTGACTCGAGATTAAATATCCTTGACATTTCAAAAGTTACATGTTTCTCTTTATTCTGCATTTCAATTTGTAAACATTATTATCTCATTTAAGCTTGTCAAATGACCTTTACAATCCTTTCTGTCACGCAAGAAAAATTCTTTACATCTTGACAAATCTCTAGCTGATGACTTTAAGATATGATTTCAAAGGCAGTGGCTCCTTAAGATATGTTGATACTGACGACAGCTGATTGTTTCGGTGTAAGATCTCTATCTTGCAAACACTCGTTCTGTTTTGCCTTGTTTTAACCCTTTTCCATATACAACAATTCTACAGCAGACGACTTTGAAACCATCCATCTATGTAAAACTATGAGAAATCATTTTAAAAGAATGCTCATTTTTCAATTAAGTTGAAATCATTGTGAAAAAAGAAAACAATTGCTCATAATGAGCAATTCTCTTCATTTCACAGATTGTTTTTTAAGTCGTCTGCTGCAGCTTTGTTGTATGTGGGAAATGGTAAATGCTTTATGATTAAAGCTTCTGTCTAATTCAAAATTCCATTATTTTGACATTTTACTTTCTTGTTAAACAAACTTGTTAAATTATGTTGCAAAATGCAGGAGGCTTACAACTGTATCAACACTGGTTTAAAATTATTTTTAAATGGTTATTGCAAATATCAAAATTTAATAGTCATTGATAAACACAAAAGAGTCATTTGTTCCTACTATTCTCAATTATCATTTAAAGGACTACTATAAATAATTCTTAACAGCATTTAGTGGATACTTGTTTTGGGAGGTTGGGGGTTCGATCACCAGCCAGGTCATACTAAAGACTTTATAAACGGAAGTAATAAATTTCCCTCCTTGGTGCTCACTGTTGTGGCGTTAGCATAAAGACTGACTCTCTGGTGTCAATATAAATGAACCAGAAAGACTGTTAACTTACTCAGGCAATGCTGCGGTATAACTAAAAAATTAAAGCAGGACAAAACTCCAATGCAAACAAATAGATATATAATTAATACAATATGTAGGTGTATTGTAGTGAAAGTTGACATTATTTTCTTGTTATATTTACCTGCAGTGTACCTGGTTGATACAAACTGTATTGTCATAATTATGTTGATTATTTAATCTGATTTCAAACAAATAAAGAAATGATAAAAGCAAGTGTGAATGAAGTCTTCTATAAAATTATTATTTTGCTGGTCTGACGTCAGTGTTCAAAATGATCAATTGTAGTTGCCCGTGTCCGTGTTCAACCCTAACCCTAACCCTTGTTAAACATATTTCTTAAAACGACATCTTCTAACCAACTGGTCCAATTGTCTATGTAAGAATTGATATAAAAGTTCAATTATGTTACCATGTCTTCGAAATATGTTTTAATATGCCATACTCAATGAAAAAACGCACAGTTTGGTTATCAAACCACGTTGCTCTTGCTGTTTGCGTATGTTTGCCTGGTGTTTAACACTGCCTTTAACAATTTTTCAGTTATATCACATCTTTTCTTGTGTTACTTACCAGTAGTACTGGTCCATTTACCCTGAAACCATTGAGTCAGTCGAAAGGCTATCCTCACAACCCTGAGCGCCTAAGAGAGAATCCATTACTACCTTTAGTATGACCCGGCCGGGAACAAACCCGTGACCTCCTGCGCCCGAGGCGGACGTTCTACCAGGTATTACACCACGGAGGCAGTATTTGATCTTGCTGTGCACTGTTTGCCAAACAGTGGTAGAAGGTTTCAAGAAATTTCTGACAAACCTACACATAAGATCAGATTGCAATCATGCGCAAATATATATTTAGTTTAACCTATCAAAAGTACGCTTTAGTTGATCTTCTTGTATTGCAAGGACCCTCTTATCAAAATTGCTCAAACGCGGGATGGCCTGTATGCGAACTCACAACAAATGAGGAAGAGACTTTATGGGCAATTTGTCATTTTCTACAATGTTTTCTAAACATGACTAATGCAGAGACATTACAAGTCGTCAGAGAAAGTGTTTATCGAGATCTTATAATAATGCTGCAAAGGTTTGACATTCCATGCTTGTCAGAAAGAATATCATTACAAAATTCACGAGACTTCGGGACTTACTGCCTTGCCATCTAAATAGGATATGGGTTGATTGAACAGTGTACATGTAGTAGAACTTCCCGTCGAAGATATATCTAAAAAGGTATTATATTTTAACCCATTTCCAAATACAACAAACCTTCAGAAGACGACTGAAATTATCTAGGCACACATATTTAAACTATTTATAAATAGTTTAAAATATTGTGATAAAGGGAAAATGTCATTTATTAAGCAGTTTTTTTTTCTCCACAATGTTTTATTAATTGAACTGCTATATATGCGTCAAAATGTGAAAAGGGGCCAGGTTTCCCTACTTACTGATGATGATTTCTGTAACAGCTAATTCTAGGAACAGGAGATATTGGTCACGATATTGTCTCTTTCAAACATCAAATGAACCGTCTCGCGAGAAAACCAACCGTTGATTATGACCTCTGCGTAATGTATCGAACCAGATCAGCCTGTTCAGTACGCACATACTGACCCGGGCCGACACATTCCGTCTCAGGGGGATAGAGGTACAGACTAACGATTCCTGAAACAGAAAATCCACAGGAGGCGAAAAGTGTCTATCCGGGTAAGCCTGTGCGGCATGCTTAGGCTGATCCGGTTCAATACTTTACGCATAGTCCACAATGTTGGTTTTATAGCAGGACGGCTTAAATGTATTTTGAGGCATCTTAAGTATCCATGTTTTGAAAACATTGTTGATTTTCAATTATCGGGAATAATGAATTGCTCAGTCGGGTTGCAGACCTCACAGACAACGAGGACGTGTTTCTATGGACACTTTGTCGTTTTTCAACAATGTTTTATAAACATGATTACTGCAGATTCATTGAGAAAATACATTATAATAGTTAGTCTTCGCATTTAGTTACATCAGTTGAATAACAAATGTGCCTTTTATATTTCAGCAATACTTTATAAATCAAAGCACTGAAAGTGCTGCCGGCATGGGGGCTGCAGGATGCTTGGAGAAGTAGGGAAAACGATAACAAAAAGTAAATATTATGAAACTGCCAATTTGAAAACAGGAATACCTTGTTGGCACTATATCGCTCACCTAAGTGCAAGAGCTCACAAGTATACACATTTAAGACATGAACAATTTGACAGCAGGTTTAGGCAGAATATTTTGAAGTTTCTGCCTTATTATATTGAAAAATATGTCACTGTTAAATCAACTTTCATCTAGTAGAAAAAAGTCTCTAAACCATGTACTAGACTGGGAAATGCAACCTCCAGAGTGTTATCAAGATTTTCCATCATTTGGCCTAGTGACCTATTTTCCTTTTACCTGATATGACGCATACTCGAATATAGACTAGATATTATCAATACAAACATTCTGACAAAATTTCAAGCTGCTGAAGCACAGAATGCGGCCTCCAGAATGCGGCCTCCAGACTATTTACGAGATTCTCCTTCACTTTGACCTAGTGACCTAGTTTTTAACCCGGCATGACCCATATTAAGATAAAGATTTTGACAAAATTTCAAAAAATGTGGCTTCTACAGGGTTGACAAGAATTTCTTTCAATTTGGCCTAGTGACCAAGGTTTTGAACAGACATGACCAATATTCAAACTTGGCCTACATATCATCCAGACAAACATTCTGAAACAGTTTCAACATGCCCAAATTAAAATGCAGCCTTCATAGTGTTAACAAGATTTCCATTCAATTTGGCAAAGTGACCTATATTCTGACCCAATATGACCCATATTTAAACTCGACTTAGATAGCATTAAGACAAACATTCTTACGATAATGCCGTTGATACCTCCACAGCGCTTGCGGGAACCTGCACAGCGCAATCGGGTCGCCCGGTTGAGGGAGAGGTTGGCGTTTGCACTCTTCCGCTACAACTTAGTTATTTGTGCATTGGTGGCTGAAGACGAGAGGCATGGTATCATTCACTTCACTACCACTCTCCCTCTCTGGTGGGTTCTGCACTCTCCTTCTCTTTCAGTCATCCCATCTTTGCTCAGGCATCTTGTAGTACTGCTATTCTGACACTGTTGTGATAAACTGTGTGTTAACTTGTTACCTTCTGTGAATAGCGCGACTGGATGATCTGATGAATGATGCGATGCGGCTTTCATAACCTGCGAGCCACAGTGAGTGGTCGGCCAGACACCGGCCTGTCCCCGGTCAATGTTTGCCCGATTTCCGGCCGGGCTCTGAGCGGCGTCTTGATTGTCTGGGTAGTCCTAAATTTGGTCCGGCGCTCCCCAGATATGTGTGATGCCTGGCCGGAAATCGGCCAGGCATCAGCCGATTAATGTGCGATGGAGTTTTAAGCTCGAATTAAAAATTTAAAACTCTATGCCCGCGAGGAGTCCCGAAGGAATCCGGCCGTACATGCCTAGAAATCCGCCGCAAACTCGCAAACCTATCGCAAAGTATTTGTGACTTGGGTTTAAGTAATACTAGGTAGGCAACATTTTTAATTCATAAATATGCTTTTAAAAACAATATAAACCTGCTGCAGAAGACTTTTGAAAACATAAAGGTTGATATCCATATCTCTATGTGCAGACATAAGGCACATTTCTGTAAGCATTTTCTTCGCCATTGATGATCTTCAGTCGGACTTCACGAGGCAAATAGTTGATTTTTTTTCTTTGAACTCGCAACTTGTCACCTAAAATGTGATTTCTATCCAACGAATTGTGTAGACATTTGGATCGCTTGACTTCCTTAATCAAGTCGTCAATCGTTGACTGGTCGGTAAGATAAGGGTGATACACCACCCTTTTTATTCCTCCAGCACTCGATTTACACCTGGGGTGCATCGTCCGATGGCAGGTCTTACCTTATAAAGTTTACTGACTCGTCGTTAAATGGTATATCAGCTCGCGGGAACAGTTTAATTAAATAAATAAATTGCATCGACATGTGATGTGTTTCTTTGGATAATATAAAAAAGCAAAATAGATACATAGTGGAGCTGGAGGCACGCCCGCTACATCCGTCAGTGCATTTGTCGCGCGACTTCTTTGTTTACCATTTATTTTGCGTCGCACGGGCACTTCGCCCGTAAATCCTATGCTGTAAATCTGCCACTGCATTTGTCACGCGATTTTGTACTTTTTCATTCCACTTCGCGAATGTTAATAAGCTTCCATATTTGACCTCTTGGCGCATTAATTTCTAAAACATTTGTTAAACTTATATTGGAGTACTCACGCCTTAAGTTTTTCACTGATGTTCCAACAACATTATAATGATCGTTTTTTGGGAGATCTTAACCTTTTAAATTTCAGTTTTGTTGAATTCATGATGAACTCTTTTTCTCGCGCAGTCTCATCCTTAAATGCGTTCGTTGTTGGGTGTTAACAGCAATTGACAAGCTGCCAACTCCGGAAAAAAATTGTTTTACTACTATGACCAAGGGCTAAAGCTCCAGGCCAAAAATAGTATATAATTTCGACGAAACGTCTCATGCTTTGTGTCATAGTTCGTTGAAATGAGAGTAACCCGGTATTTTCCGGACTGTTTACTGTAATCCTCTTTTTCGAGTGATTTTTTCAAAACAAACTTGATGTGTTCTCGATTTGGACTTTATAACCAAGACTTTCAACAAACAAAAGAAATGATAAGTGAAGGAAGAAATTGTATTCTATGTCCTGTACGCAGATCATGTTCGCCTTTTCGAAATTGGTGTAATGATCAGCGTTTTCAGTGGTTTTCATCAGCGCCGAAGGCTTTTTGCTGACTAGAGTAAAAATGCTCTATCGAATACACTTGTAACATATTCTTCTCTGCATTTTTAATGATATGTAATTTGAATACCCTGCATTTTCATTCATGTGGGTTTTGAACACCCTGCATTTTCAATCAAACGGGTTTTGACTACTATGTCATTTTTGGACAGTATGGGTTTTGAATATCCCCCTCGTTTTACTTATACGGAAGTTTGCAAGTGAGATTTGTTCTGCAAAGTATATTTTTATTTTTCCTTGTATGATTAGAAATTGAGAATATTTATATATAAGAATAAGTCGGCATTATTTACTGTGAAATATTGTGAAATATGTGTAAATAAACCATACTATATGAAAAACACACCGTTTGAACATCAAGACACTTTGATCTTGCCATGCACTTTTTGCCAAGCAGTCGTAGTAGGTTTTAAGAACTTTCTGACAAAACTACACATTTGGATTAGATTGCAATTATGCGCAAATATATGTTTATTAAAATTGTCATAAGTACGCTTTAGTTGATTTTCCTGGATTATCACAATGACACTCTTACCAAAATTGCTCAAACAAGGGATTGTCTGAAAGCAAATTCACAGAAAAGGAGGAAGAGGTTTATGGACAAGTTATCCTTTTCTAAAATGTTTTCTCATACATGTAATATCGTCCCGGAAGTCCGGGATTGTCGTGAAAATTGTATCTCTGTCACGGAGGGACGCACGTTTGTCTAGGAAGTCATAACACACGGATAAAACAAAATTTACAGCCATAACTTTACCAATCTAAGACGGCTGTTAGCCTGTATTGGATGAGTTTAGGATAATATGTACTGTCACACTGGAAGCCATGCAATATTTATATAATACATATATGTATGTATATGTATGAATGTGTATGATGTATACAAAATACAGAAAGAAAATAGCATGACTTTTTTGTTATTATAATTTGTTCTCTGCTTTTTGTTTGTTTGTCTTTTTTTATATATATATGGGCCTCGTTTTCCCCACATAGAAAAGTATTAATTTATAAAGACGTGTGAAACTATAAAACCTATAAAAATAGTTAGACATATCTTTAGCGTCGGATGTTTTGAACCGGGACACCCGGTTCGATCCACAGTCGCAGCGGTCATAGTTCTGTGCATTTTGTCACGTTTCCTAACCTAGTACTAGTATGTTTACCCGGGGATCATGAATAAATAATAATAATGAAAGTAATGCTGAAACGGCGTTAAATACAATTTCATATGGAAAACCTTAGAACATGCATGTTTATTACAATTCATTGTTTTTAGAACTGGGGATCACTTACGACAATAGGCTACTATAAATAGCTATATAAGGGTGGTCGTCTCGGCTTAATACATTTCATCATACAGTTGATTTATACTGATTCATACTGGGCAATTTATCCTTTACGTTTATAAAAAGATATATAATTCTTACAGTTATAAATACATGTAGTCGCCATACTTTTGACTCAATGTCTTCAAAGTTGTCTGCAGCAGATATTTTAAATGTGTGAAAGGGTTAACACATACACCTTTTGAGAACTTGATTCTCGTTCGTGAATAGTCTCAGGTTTTGGATACAATTCAAAAATCATTTCGCAAGTCCATGCTAGAAAACAGCATATGCATCTCGTGTGATTGCTGGAACCCATTGTGGTAAGCCTGTGTCACTAGAAAATAACCTACCAGGCCCAATTTTGCAACCGCATCCGAGCATGCACTATATCGTTGGCAGCATTACTCAACATTTATCGTGATCCAAGATTTATTCTTTCAAATGCAAAGCTGAACAAGTTCATCTTCAAATTCAATAATGAAAGGCTTAACTGTTTACCTGCTTTTGATATGCGAATGGTTACTATATACAATATAATATATCTATAGGTGCTATATATTTACGAAAAATCCGTAAAATGATTTTTAACAATATTTTAAAGAGCATATTTGGGCCATCAAAAATGATTTTTAGAGTAATTGACTAGACGATGATAATTCAAATGTCATGTTTTTTGCATGATCACAAAATGTTCAGAATTCGTATTGCTGGCGTCTATTATTACGAACAGAAAATAATAAAATACAGGCTTTCAAGGAATACATTTCTAATGAACGATGTTTTAAACATGAAGGTCAAAATGGTCCTTAATCGATCACCTGCATTGAGGTAAAGAAGAAAATGTATAACTGATAATATAGGGGGAAATTTGTTTATTCCAGCTCTATTTTATGCCACCTGGCAACTACCTTTTTCAACCAGTCAATATGACTGGAACAAATTATGTAATGGGTCACGGTTTCTGACGCCTTTGCAGCAGACGACTTAGGAAAAGATTGTCGCCAAAGGAACAATTGCTCATTATGAGAAAGTTATCCTTTTGCCACAATGTCGGATAAATAATTATACATTTAATTTATAGATATTTTATCTCCTTGCCAAGTTGTTTTACAATTTTATTTTTATTTGGTTTTAGTTTGTTTGTTTATATGACTGATTAAGCCTGTATGGATATGAGTGGGCCTTTATGTATTTGTTGCGTATGGGGATCAAGATTGACCTGTTCATACGCAGTCTGATCTGATCTAACACTACACAACATATATTTCATAACAACTTTGTATGAGTGAATATAGTGCTCATGTATAAGAATTTGGGTTCTTTAATGTTGATCCCACCTTTTTTGCGAGAAACGACGTCGCTCTATTTGACGTTACGCCAAAATGAAGTGTTACGGAAATGACGCGACGTCGTCCTTGGTTACGGTTCAGTCAAAATTTAGGTTCGAGCGTAGGAGTATTTTTTGAAGAACGGGAAAACATTTTTCGTACAAAGTTCCACTTATTTTTGGACAAATGTTAATTCACACGAAAATAACACGTTAATGATCTTAAATATTGATTTTAAAAAAAAATGATTAAAAAGACGACAATAATTTTCAATACATAACCAAAATGGCGGGCCCCATGGATTTTTCCAGTTTGATTTCAAAAAGGGTCATGGGTTATTGAAAAAAACAAAAACAAAAATCTCACACCTGTTACTATTATGAGCGAAAAACCCCATTTATGTGTTTTTTTCGTAATATAGTAAATGAACGTTAAAGAGAGACTATTGATAGGAACATGGTCCTGTGTGGGATTTACCAAATGTTCTAAAACGAAAACAATGCATAAACGTTGTAGTTGCTTAACACGGCAGTGTGTTGACTTTTTCGATTTGTTCACAAGTAAAAATTCAGTGCTCACGACGGTTATGGTGGAGTTCACTTTAGCAAGGCACATTTTCAAGTCTAGTACAAGTTTTGAGCCAGAGATATTTGATAAGTGAAGCATCGGCTCCGCTACTTGGTAGCAGGCAAAACGATACTTTGCTAAATAATTAATAACAGCTTTATATTCTTGGTCCTTTGGCGCCAACTTACTTAATTCATATCTTCAGGCATTACATTTATATCCGTATGAGTCACTTTAAATAAATTTACTTTTATATGACTACTAATAGTAAAACAGCTGGTATGTGTTATAGATAAAAGAAGCAACAATGCCATGTCGAGCATGTTTTTAATGTGTCAAACACCGTTGATTTCACCAATGTATGAATCTCACTATTATTCTTGTTCAACCACTTATACTTCACCTTGTATAACCAAGTTACGGAATCAATGCCACACGATGATAGTGTTTCTTATCAGCGAGTTATCGAACGACCCGGGTAAGATTACATGCATCGACTGATAAAAAGTTTGTAATATGACCGCCTGTTTCAAGTGTATCGAACTTAACCAGATATATGATTCTATATATTTCTTTTATGCCTACCCGTGAATTATAGAAATTTCTCAGTGAATAATAATCCTATAATCTCACCGGTGAGATTATGACTTTTGCAGTGAGATTATGACTTTTCAATTGACGGAACTACTTTTTTCTCCATGTTTTTGACAGAATTTTATGGAAAAAATGAGTCTCAAAATGAATAACAATTAACTTATCGAGGTTTGACGGGTACAATAAAGATGATCTGTGCATCTAACTCTGTGATAACACATTGAATAGGCCCACTAGGCCTTTATTTAATGACGTGAATCATTACAAGTCACTGTCTATATTAAAATGATAGTTGCAGTGATTTTAAAATAGTATTGTGCCACTGGGTATTAGAATGATTATCTGACACCAAGGAAACCCAGTAGTAAATGTCAGATATAAAAGAGTTACAAATAATACAAGGGAAACAACATATGATTGAAAGTACGTAAATTGGCGAGCTTTAATTTCCTTTACAAGTGACGTCATTGCATGAATACACAAATCGACATATTTCTCTACACGTATGCAAAAACCTGTACTTTACTGTAGATATATTGTTTTTTAGATAGTATATACAATATCTTTCTATAGCTCGAATGATTTTGATATTAATAACTATTGTGGATAATCGTACTTGAATGGCTATACTGAGGAGTGTTCAAATAAGGTTTACAAGGGAGGAACACGGGAATGAAGCTAGATTTTCATATTTACCCATTGTTCTTTTTGCGTTATGTTTGCAGGCATAGATTAAACAAATATAAGAATGTTACAGGCATCGAATAAATCGGATGTAACGTTATCATAAGACAAGAGTTTTAAAGAAGCCATATTCTTATTATTTAGGAATATCTAATGTACATCGCCTGTTTTCATCCTCAATAAAAATCTAGCCATCTTGTAAGAACACAAGATGTCGATCGAGTCGACCCGTTTTGACTTGTATTTTCTCTTCGCCGATAAGCGATATAAAACATAATTTTCTTTGCAAATGGCTTCCATCAAACAAATCTCCGCAATATATTGACAAATAAAATAATTAAAATCCTTTACATTTAACAGATATGGTTAAAATACACGGTTGAATTTTTTTAGCGAGACCTTCCAAACAATTTTTCAAAGGGCGGATGAATTTCATACGCGCAAATAACCGAATAAAGAGTTCCGTAAATATGGATCGCCCGGAATACGATTTAAGCTATAGTTTGTCACTGCACCTAATTCTTTTAAAAAAGTAACATGAGTTTTCATCAATATTACCGTTAAATATTAAACCAAACTGTCTACTTAAAAAAGATTACCTAATATGCCAACCGCATAACGCCAACTTTCTTGTTATTCGACTGGGACTACATACGAGGAATGAATTACAACTGGGGCTCCATACGGGGGAATTTATTACTTAGTCAGCATAAGTAATGTGACTTTTTACATCTCAGCACTTTCAGAAAACTCATTCAAAGCATAAAAGAAATAGGAAAATAGTTTGTTTAAGTGTATTATCGAAATTTCTTTCATCTCGTGAAAAGCAAAGGGTTATATTTTCACTCGTGGCTACGCCACTCTTGAAAATATCACTTTGCTTTTCACTCGATGAAAGAAATTTCGATAATACACTGAAACAAACAATTATCCTCTATATCATTCGTTCCTGGTCATTGCAGAAAACAAATCAGAATATATTTTTTATATAGAAACTTATTATTACCTGATGTTAATTAACCCTTTTTGACTATTTTTAATCAAATTGGAAATATTGCAATTTTTTTAACTGTTGACCGGTCACCAGTTTGAACTGTTGCCCGCGCGTGCCTTTACGTCATTAGTTACGTCATTTGTAATGTTTGTATGCATGCATTTTAAGGTGTTCTGTTACACATATTATCAACAAATCATAATGTACAAAAGGTATCCAATACATAAACATGTACTATATAACCCAGTTTAATGTCAATACAGCATGCATTATAAGGTGTTCTATTACACAAAGTATCAACAAGTAGTAATGTACCAATAGTATCCAATACATAAACAGTTACAATGGTAAGCCAGATTCGTGTCAATATAACATGCATTATAAGGTGTTCTGTCACACACAATATCAACGAGTACTAATGTAAAATGGTATCCAATACATAAACATGTATGACGGTAAAGCAGATTCACACAATATAAACAAGTATTAAAGTACCGATGATGTCCGAAACATACACATGTACGATGGAAAGTCAGATTCGTGTTAACATAACTTATAATGTGTTCTGTCACACACACTATCAACAGGTACTAATTTACCAATGGTATCCAATACATAAACATGTGCGATAGTTATCCAGATTCGTGTTAATATAACCTACATTCAAAGGTGTTCTGTAACACTAATATCAACAAGTACAAATGTAGCAATGATATCAATTTCATAAACCTTTAATATGGTAAACCAGATTCATGTCAAGTTAACATACATACATACATTACAAGGTGTTCTGTCACACATACTATGAATAAGTACGTTGCTATCCAATACATAACCATTTACTATGGTAAACAAGAAGAAATGCGTTTAAATGTCCCACTTGAATTGTTGGAATGTCCAATTAGTGTCTGTAACAGCTTATCTCTTAAAGCTTAAGTTAAAAGACAAAGCGTTGTGTACGTTTACGTAGAATAAATATCTATCAGTCATGGTCGTAAGTTAGTATATCTCAACGGTCAGTTATTTACCAGGACTACAATCCGCCCATCACAATGTTAGTCTATTGACGTGGTGAGCAACAATATACTTAATATATGTCCACAACAAGCAAGTAGTATATGAAGACAATTTGAAACATTTCTTTGCATTATTTACTTCCACAAAAATATGTATTATGCGAGAAATAAAATTATATTTAACGTCGCCATTTATTGTGTATATACATGTATTCGTATATTTAACACTTTCCCACATGCTCCAAATATGCAATAGACCATTTTATTATTGAAAAGAGTCGAAAACAATTGCTCGCCATTATGAACAATGCGTTCTTTTCTCACAATGTCTTCTAAACGGGGCTGCCGCAGATGTGTTAAACTTTAAATGCGTCTGCATTTAGAAACGGTTAAATCGTGTTTATTGATTATTTACTATATGAAGAACCAGGTTTAAAGTCATCAAATGGTTTTAGGTACCCTTAAAAAGAAGGTACATTGGTATCTCTACCCTTCATTTTGCTAATAGCTGAGCGTCAGTATATATATAATGACTAATTTAATGCCGTGAAAGTGTGTTTATCTAAAACACTTAATTGTTTAAAGCAGCTACTATCATTTAGTTTTTCAACTATGGCCATGTTCTCGGACATTTGAAGTCATGACTATTTATTCGTAGCAAATGTTGAATATTACATACAGTTTTTTAAACAAAGATAGAGAATTGAATTAAAATTACAATTCTTGTTTGCTCAACTTAGACTCTTTATATATTTCCCTGTCACATTTGGAATATAAAAAAGATATAAGATTTTACATGAAAATATGCTTCATAGAATTCAAGCAGACACACATACAAGTAAATATACAATAACAAAACAAACTGTTCATTTGCAAAGTCCCTTTTAGACTCGGTTTGAATCACAATATGAAATAATGTGGCTTGCAATAATACAGGTAAGGACAGGTAAGATAATAATAACTCCACCACTAATTGGTGAATTACACGATCACAGATACGTAACTCTTTTCCACATGCAGCAAGCCTGTAGCAGACGATTTTGAAAACAAATATGCAAAAATAAGGAACTTATGGTGGCATATTACTGCTGTAAGATAACCAGTTAATGTTTTGTACAATACTAACAGGTTATCTAGTTAGGGTTTGCGAATTTCACTTAATCAGTAACATAATAACTGGTTAACTAGATAAGATTCGTGTTATCACTGATTTGATATTCTCGAAATGTAAGACTGAGAACTGCCACCCGTTACATGTTTATTCTGTACTGTGCAACACTTATAGGTTATTTAGTTATGGTTTGCGAATTTCTGGTTTATTAATACAGATACTGTATCAATACAGTCTGCATTTAACTTTGACTATTGTAATCATACTAGACGTTCACATAACATAAATGATATTCTTATCAACACACATGTGGAAGACAGTAGTGCAGAGGTCCCTGGTTCAAGTTCCGTGATGAGCGGGTCCTGATTTGGGGATTTTTTGACACAAACGGAGCGAGTACTGGTTAAGTCTCCAGGAAGCAGACATCGATGTAAAATAAATAAGTTTAAACTAAACACACATTTTAATTCGTCAGCAAAATATTGTGTTTTGTTTTTTTGCGATGTATGCAGGATTTGTCTCGGTTAAATACAAACTCTGATTTACTGTATTCGTTTAAAGGATAAATATCAGATAATTTTTACCACAGGCGATTAGACGAAAGATTGTTATCCATTTTGATAAATATTGCGGAGGCTATTCCTTGGTGACAAGACCTTTGCAATTTACACGAATGCCGTTAGGTTACGTTTTCATAACTTAAAGTCAGTTATAATCAAACTTATCTTTAGACTGTCTACCAACAACATAGCTGTATATATATTATGCTTTATTATAAATATATATAAATATAGTAAAAAATGAAAAAGACACTGCATTGGATTTTAACGTGTCAACCGGTATCGTTTATTCCACTCATCAGTGCAACGCTTATAATCAATGTAGTGTCTTTTTTCTCTTTTTTGTTATTTTTTTTTCCGGTATATTTCTTCGTTTTAAATGATACAGTATCACTTCATCGGGTTGATTAGTTGGCTTATATTTGTAATAGATAAAATGATTATAATGCCAATATTCTATGACATTATTCTAAACTTACCTTTTTTGTGTCGAGGCAAACCATGTTACCTTTGTTATTAATTTTGGCTATAGTAGGCGATTTTTTATCCGAAGACACTCATCGAAATCTAGACTGAAATCAGTCCCTATTGTTGAAGACCTATTTCAAATATCTCTTGCTACATTAGCTCTCCATTACTGAACACAATTTCGGGTTCAGAGAGATTTCTTGAAATTCGTAGATTGTCACTGAAAGCACTTGCATCTGTGGAATATTGTTTAAAAACACATGGACTGGTTCCAGTTTAGTCATGACTACAGTTTCGTAGCGCCAAAATAGTCCGCCACTAAAAAATAAAATGCGGTTACTTGTTGAGATAACAACCGGAAATTTGGTTTGATTAAATCATGTGATATCGTCCCAGACGTCCGTGATTGTCCCGGAAATCATATCTCTGTCCCGGAGTCCCTTGGGGATACACCATTGTCCCGGAAAGTCATAAAAAAACAGAAAAAAATGAGGTTTAAACCCATAACTTTACCAATCTAGGTAGGCAGTTGGCCTGTACGGAACGCTGGTCTCGACACGCTCCATGCAGGATAAGTTGACACTAATCCGTTAATTGGTAAGTGTGTCCGTGTGGTCATCGCCAATCATCCAATAATTAATTGTTATTGGTGAATTGACATTTGTTGCACATTTTAACGACAAACGAGCATGGATGGAGGTTAGTTCAAAGAAAGTCAAAAAAATGTGTAAAAAAAACATCAAATTGAAACCTATGATGTTGTTGTTTTAACCTTAAAAAGGTACATTTTCCCGACGTAAAATACGTCTAAAGCAACCCCCAGATATGCCCTAGAATCCACCATTTTGTTTACGGGGGGGGGGGGGACATGCCACCGGACACACCGACATTGGTGGTCATTTAGTCGGCCGCCTAGGAAAGGTCACCAACAATTATCGGTAACCGGACATTATCCCCTCCGAACATTATCCCCTTCGCTAAAAACTGCATATGCGGACATTATCCCCTTCGTGTTTTTCACATGGCGGACATTATCCTCTTCGTGTTTTCCACATGGCGAACATTATCCTCTTCGTCATTTATTACATGAGACGGACATAAGCCCCTTCACATAGCGGACTTTAGCCCCTTCATTATAAAAGATCTTAAAATAATTGGCCGTAATATTAAAGCGTGTTTAACAGTTTGCCTATAATTACTCGAATTATATATTTTCTTAATTGCAATTAGATGGAACAATTATCGGAGTTTCATTACAAATATATAATCCGCAATTTGTGTGTTTAAACTTGAACAGTTTGCCTATAATAGGCCGAAGGTCATTAAACAGTTAAACAACATGCAGACAAAAAGAGTGTATTATCAATATCAATAATTCAGCTAAGTTGAGAACTTATGCATTATTTAAACATTCCTTTAACAGTGAAAAATACTTAGATATTATTCATGAAAATAAATTCCGCTTCGCCCTTACAAGATTTAGACTTTCTGCACATAAGCTAGCAATTGAGACAGGCAGGTACACAAATACTGCAATAAATGAAAGAATATGTGTCTCATGCAATATGAATCAAGTTGAGTCGGAATATCATTTTCTCCTTGTATGCCCAAAATATAGAGAATTAAGATGCAAATACTTTAAACCATATTTTTGCCGCTGGCCTACAGTGAATAAATTCGAATATCTATTATCATGTAACGCAAACCATACACTTTATAGTTTGGCAAAATTTATATACTTTGCAAATAAAATAAGAGATGCTAGCATGTTGCAATAAAAAAACAAAAACAACAACAACAACACTCCAAAAAACAACAACAACCAACCCCACAAACAAACAAAAAACAACAATAATTTTATTTACTAAGAATTGGAAGTTTAATTATGTACATGTTTTGTATATTTAAAATAGGACGCTACAACAATCTATATGTATTTGCTCCACAGAAAACTTTGTTATTTCTCCATTCATTGTATTCATTGTATGTATAGTTCTATGCTATGAACATTGTATAATGTTTAATGCAATAAACTTGTATTGATTGATTGATACTCAAAACAAGCAATTCCACCTTTAGTCACACAAGTTTCTACTTTTTTCACTACTTAGAATAGGGACTTTCCATACGAAGTGGATAATGTCCAAAGGGGCTTATGTCCGCCATACAAAATTACCACATGTATGTTTCATTTGATATCACTTACGTACTAGAACGAACTCCAAATAAATGTGCTGTTGAAATACAGGAATCACATAATTGAAAATGAAAATATTGTTATACGCTGTTAACAAATACATAATGTACATGTCTGTGAATCGAGTTGAAGCAGATTTTTGATTCCGACTCAAAACATCTTTTTACATATAGTCAAGTGCCAGTGAACTTTGACACGAACTGGTTGAGCTAAAAAGTCTAAAAAGACGAGGGAAAATGAGTGTGGTTGAGCTATTTTTAGTAACAAATCATATGTGGCAAGGTCTAAAACGCGGACGCGTCCTGCCGACAATATAAACAAAGAGGGAAAATGCGGACAATATAGAATATAGACGAAAGTAGCGGACACTAGAATATTTGTGTGATGATTGTTAATTACAATAAATGTCAATGACGATTTACAATTTTTTTAACTGGAATATAATGCTCGTTTTTGATCTGTTGTTTGGATTGCAGAATAATTGACTGTTTGATACTGCAATTGCCGTCCGTTGTGTGATCTTGTTCATTAACATATTTTCTTCATTTCAATGTTATGATAGAAATACATTTAATTTGGCCAATTAAAAGATTTGCAATCAATGTCTGAATAGCTGGTTCAACATAATTGCCAATAAAAAAATGATTTTAATTTGCATTTGAACTTGTTCAATTTTATCCATTAATATTTCCTCAATGTTCTATATTGTTCGACGTTTCTTCTCTGTTCTACATTGTCCGCAGTTTATTCTATGTTCTACATTGTCCGAAGTTTCTTCTGTTATTTAATGTCGAAGATTCCTTCGCATAACATATAGTCCGCAGTTTACTCTATGTTCTTTACTGTCTACGGTTTCCTCTTTGTTCTGTTTTGTCCGCAGATTCCGTTATATTCTATATTGTCCGCAGTTTCCTCTATATTATAATTATCTTTTTCATTTTTGTCTCATCAATTCCTCAAATCAGTATTGCAAACGTCCTGTGACACCTTTGATACACTTTCTTTCAAAATGTTGGGATTAGAAGTAAATTAAAAAGCATCGCATTTAATTTTTCACCTATGCTTGGTGAAACCCTATAATAACAAGATTAGTTTGCTCGCACGCTGTAGAAAATGTAGATTACAAAGAATTAATTTCTGTTTTGATATTAGAATTTGACTCTCAGTATATTTCTAATTGTTAGGCAGAGACCTTTATTTGACTTTGATATGACATTTATATGTGTTAATTGCATAAACAAATAACGGCTTAAATCCATTGTAAACCAGTAGGTGTGTTTAACATACACTAACAAGTTAGCAGATGCACATAATCAAGGGAAGTAATTTGTGTCAAAAAGTAGTATATCGGTAGACCCCCATACTGTGTGTACAGTATTTTGCGTTTAACTCCTATATAATTGCTGTCAAAATAAAAACCAATCAAATACGCTGTTTTCATTGGTTAAAACGGATCACGTGATTGAAAACTTTTGCAGTTCATACTTCAATGAACTTGCAATTTCTCGGTCACGGAACTACTTTCGGGAAAATACCGATCTATTTTTAGAAATGCCTCAGACTAAATTTAGAACTGTTCCAATTAATTTAGTAAACAACAATGACCCATAAAAATGTTTATGATTTTATTTAAGAGATAAATGCATGCTTTGTTGCATTTATGACATGTGTAAAAATCCATTTCATTTAATTCTTACGTAACAAAAGTAGATCTATCGAGTTCAAGACTGAAATATATCGTCTGCTGGGTCATCGGCGCATCTTCACCCGACATGGCTGCCTCGCCTTCCCCTAACTTCGTTTTGGAACTGTCAGGCTCTTTTTTTTATGGAAATGAGTATTTCCTAGAAGACATAGACCCGTCGATCTTCGACGATCCCTTCCTGGATGAAATGACCATAAATCCTCTTCAAAATAATGCTGTTCCAGCAACAGAAGTAACGTTAGAACCGGCGACGAGTGATGAACAACCGGCCAAACGGTTCAAGACGTTGTCGAAGAGTGCCCTGGAAACCCTGTCTGACCAGCGGTTTTCTAAGTCAACACAAAAGAATTCCCGTTGGGGATTTAACGTGTTCCAAGGTTCGTGTGATGTTTCTCAGCTATTTCTCGGCTAATTGCTGCAAATCCATTTTGTTTGTGTTGTAATGTTGAAACCATCATATGTACTCCTCGGGACTATCTGATTAAAAAACAGAATAGCCTCTGACGAACAATAAAGAGTAAATGCCAAAGAAACCCCTTAAATTGAAATCTGTTAGACCTGTGCTTTCATTTTGAAGAGTCCCTTAAATATATCAAATGAAATCAGTCTACTGTGTTTTATCAGTATAAACTCAGCACAAAGTATGAAACATTGTGGAAAATACAAAAAAAAAAAATCAAAAAAAATTACAATACAGAAATCATTTCAAGCAAATATTCCTTTTCCCAAAATGTTTTCCCATGATATAAATGTTGAAAAACCTTTGTGCAATAGATCTACATGTACATATATACACTGTATATATATTTCAATGATATTTAACCTGTATTTACATATTTGATTAGAAAAATAAAACATTCATGATTGTGAAAAAAGGAGAAAAATGTACAGCGTTTGAAATATTAAAGGGATTAATGTATGTTTTGTTGCATTTATTGGAAAATGAAGTGCAATTGCCTGGTATGGTACAGCTTTGAATAGCGTGGAATAATGAACGAGTGCGCTTCGGTTTGCGCGTAAGAAACGAGTGAGCGCAGCGAACGAGTTTCTTGCAAAGAAACCGATGCGCACGAGTGTATCATTTCACAATATTCAAAGCTGTACCATTGAATATCCTATTTATTACATTTCTACAACCTATTTCAAAATATGTAGACAATTTTTAGGGTAATTGCAAAGAAACGTAGTGAGTATGAATATTGTGAATCAATGTTTCATTCACAAAAAGGCTCGTGAATATTTGTGACGTCATCATTGGCGCCACTTTTGATGACGTCACCGTACTGCAATGTACAATGTATGGCATTGAAATACAGCTAGGAATTCAGCTAGTTTGATCAAATTGAATGAGTAAGGCCACACCAAACTGATATCTTGGTCGTCGGATTTTCCGCTCCTGTTTATTCAATTTTGAGAAAAAAAAATTAAAAAAAATCTCCCGCACCATTTTCAAAAGTTAAAAAATAAATTAAAAAAATCTTCTTTTTCCAGACGGCGGTCGATTAATGGCAATATTTACATTGTGTACTGAACTTGTATAACCTTTTAAATCATTTTCCAGTTATGTCTGGATCTACCATCTATTCCATGCAGTGCATTAAATAAATATTAAACTGGCAGACAGTTATTTAGCACTTGTTAATCTGTTATTCTGTTCTAGAGCATAGAATTTGTGAAAACTTAAAAAAAAAAACCACAATGCCATTTCAGGGGCCTTTATTGCTGATAGTCCAGTCAGAACATACTTGAACATAACACTAATTGCAACAGAAATGTGCTCATGTTGGGTACTCACCGTACTTTGATCTATACACCACGCTTTAACTGATATTTAATGGATCAAATTCATGAGAATTGCAAAATGAATCATTAAAATAGATTTTTGTTTCAAAGGATCTCATAATCAATAGCTTTTGTTGTAATACGTGTGAAAGCTCGAGCCGAAGGCTCGAGCGAAGCACGCCTATAGGTTACCCGTAGGAACACATCATACGAGATCAAAACAACGAGAATTCAGTACAATCTTACTGTTTTTCACATATCAAATCTCAACCCCATAGCACTTTTTTTCGGCCATTTTGCTTCCGGTCTTACTGGACGGACAAATTATCGTAACCTATTCATTTCGTAACCGGTAAAACCCACAAACACGATATTCGTATGTTTTGACAAATCAAAGAATACTTAGAACTAGAGAGAAAAATTAAATTAAATTCCTTCTCGATAAAGGAATGAAAACAAGGAATCTGATATGTGATAATTTGCGTGTAATTGCAATTTTTAAAATGGTATTTTCTCAACCGGAAGTAAACACATCGAAATGTGACGTCATTGCAACGCAAGTGAATTCATTGTAATGCAAGTAATACATAAATAACAAAAGGAAAACGACAGAAATGGTAGGAAAAGATAGTTTCACTCGTCACAAATGGATTTCATTCACTGTAAGGACTTTATGAAGGGTAAGCCGACTATTCTTTTGTACCTGTCATCATTATTTCATGGATTTTATATATTGGTAATATTTCAACGGAAGTTATCGTTCGTTACACTGGCCTCGGATATTATTTTAACTGAAATGGACGAACAATTCTGTTTCTGTATCGACATAGCTTCATTTCAAGGTAAGATATTGATTATATCAATAATTTGCTTAAAATTATAACTTCATTTCTAAATTATTTGTTAGTATCTGTTGGAAACCATTCCATGATGCTTTCGTCACATCGCGTGACGTCACATGGTGTGTATTGTTTTTGTCTGTATCTGTTCCACGATGCTTTCGTCACATCGCGTGACGTCACATCGTGTGTATCGTTTTTGTCTGTATCTATTTGAAGCCGAAGCCGTCTTGTCAAATGTTAACCCCACTCAAGAAAATAGCTAAACTATCATATCATCGCCTGTCTAGCTATATAGTTGTATTGACTTTAAGGCGTTTATCTATATATTGCTGTAAATGTAGCAAACAAACAAAACTACAGTCAATTTCAAATTATATGCCTTCAATTAACATTTTTTTTCACATTGTACAGTTTAACAGTTTATGTCTATGACCTAGTCTTTGTCAAATCATGAAAGTATGACCATAATCACCTTGGTTTTGGGGTATACATAGTAAATGTCATGTCCTCCAACCTGAAAGAGAGGAAAACACTTTCATGCCTTCAAAGGAGTCTATTGTTTTAAAGAAATGATGTCATATGTGGACTATCAGTAAAACACATAACGTTTCTTTCAACAGGCTGAATTTCTAGTAGATCCATTTTTTTTTATCCAAAATGTGTTTTATATTGTTCAAACTCAAAAGAGTCCATTGTTTTAAAGAAATGATGTCATATGTGGACTATCAGTAAAACACATAACGTTTCTCTCAACAGGCTGCATTTCTAGTAGATTCATCTTTTTTTTAACCAAAATTTGTTTATTGATCAAACTCAAATGAGTCATGATTGTTTTAAAGAAATGATGTCATATGTGGGCTATCAGTAAATCACATTACTTTTCTTTCAACAGGCTGAATTTCTAGTATTTTTTTTTTTTTTTTTTATCCAAAATGTGTTTATTGATCAGATTGGACAAACTTGGTACTATAAGAATTTAAACATTATTTTCACTAGGTTATTTTAAATACTCTGCATGTATGTATTCAAACAACATTAAATTTTACAAAAGATTTAAATTCTATTGACAGCACTATTTTCATACTTGGGAGCACAACAACCAATGATATCATTGAACTCATCAAATTGAAGAGCAAATGCAAAGTAAAAAGCCTTTTACGGTCACCGATTTAGGTCCGTCTATGAAACAAGGCAATTTACACTAACTATATCTAACTCAAATAAGGTAAAAACAAACTGAGCATTGAAATCTGTAGATAAAGAGGATCAATCTCTTTTTAAATTCAACAAACACTCAAAATACTTTTTATTCAAATAAATTTTTATAAACATTTTGGTTGAAAAATAAAGAAAACTTCATCTGTTTTTCAACAGAAAAAGGCTATAAGGCAGTTCATAATTAATGTCAGTTATATTAGTCACCCAGTGACCTCACATAATTGTGTTCTGTCCTCTGATATAACTGAAATACCACAGAAATGTATCTGTTTTCTATGTAATTTATTGTGAAATCCATTTTTCTGTGTGAAATTGTATAATAGAAATGGTAAAATTTAAATTGGTATACATTCATTGTAACAAAAAAATTCTTTACTGGTAATAAAATTACACATATTTTCATGAACTGCTGCTCAAAATAAAAACCTATACTGTAGTTTAAGGGTAAAACACCTGGTCTAACAAGAGTTCTAAGATCAAATCTCAGCAAGTACATGTTTTGAAAGAAGCAGCTAAACGTAACAATGTATAAATGAAACAATTATGTTGTGGGGAGTTGAACTGTCTTACTCAAACACTTATTACATTTTTATCCAGGCTTCTAGTGAAAATAGTTTACTCCCTGTACCCTTTTCAAAAGCTTTTATAATTGAGCAATAACAATTAAAAAAAGGAATGGTTATCAACATTGATAAATCTAGAATCTGTACATGTTCAAGGTTTGATCCAGCTTTGATAACCATTCTAATATCAAAGTTTTAACGAAATGTATACATCATATTTTTATTTTAGAGCAATTTTAACATGCTCACTAACAATGTTAAATTATTGCAAATTCTTCTGCAATATGCAAGCAATAAAATATATATTCAATATAATGATCAGATCTTTCATTATCCATTTTTTTTTCAAACAACATATTTCAGATACATGTATATATTATTATAATCAGTTGTTGTACTGTCAGTCTGGTACTTATTAACAAATAATCTGATGCTGTTTCAGGTTTTACAAATTAAAAACCAGAAAAGGAGATAGGGTTTCAAATTGAAAATATTGTTGAATAGGAACATATTGTTCATTTTGGATATGTTCATTTTGGATCAATTACACCATTCCGACAATGTATTCAGATTTGTCACAGAAATCAATTAATTTACATCAGACAAGGGGCTAAACTTTACCCTTTCCAACATACATCATTATAAATGGGACTTTTGAAAATATTTGTAAAAATTTCTCAGTCTGTAGTCTGTTCTCATCTTAAATTGTCTCATGATTATACATTCAGCCAGATCATGCAAAGTTAGCCATCTGTCTTGGAAGATTGTTGTGTGGAGTATTTTAGTATTCTAGAAAGCCAGGGGAAAATGTTAGGTGAACTGAAGTACCATTGAAAGTAATGTTAAGCGCAAGTCATTCCATCAACCATGGTAGTAAGAGTCAGTTTCCAATTATATGTATTACTAGTTTACAAATAACTGGCATTTGTAAAAATAAATCACAACATTCTTCGATGCCTTCTAGTGTTGTTTTCCATCAACATCCTTGGAAATCTTAGTCTGTTACAATCCTGACCTAATAAAAAAATAATATATATATGTACAAATTAAACTTAAATGCATGCTAATTTTTTTTTTTTTTTTTTTTTTTCAATATGTTTTTCAAAATTCTGTTTTTGTAACTTTCTACAATTTGCCTATTAATGTGTTTCTTGTTGGGGTACAGACTGTGAGTGCTTAATTAATTTGTTCTTGCTTTCACACGACCTAGGCTTTGCCTATTAACATATTAACATCAAAGCAGCATTTTAATACTTCAAAGATAGCGCAGTATACCTTTAGAGAAATGATTAAAAGCAGTATGACTTTCAACACTTTGATCCAAGCGTCTGTATAACCCAAGATGGATTAGTCTGCAATACAAATTTCAACAGATTAACACAAAACAATCAAGTGTTTATAATTTGTTCACAATAATTGCTGGAGGAAATATTAATATTCTAGTCAATGGTACATTGGATACTTTTAAAAGTATCGTATGTGGTTATAATATTGGAGTATTCAATGGGTTTCCATAAATACTGTTACACTCTTAACTGTGTTATTAAATATTAATGATATTTAATATTTACCTATATAGTTTTATAATAGTTATAAAAATGTCTCTAAAACACACAAAAACATACATATGTATGCTCATGTGCGATGAACATTCATAGCAAAATTACTAATCTCAATATATATTTGTTTGTGTTGTTAAGGTGTTTTACGCCACTTTCAACAATTATTCCTAATACTTAGCTCACAACCCTGAGAGCAAAGGAGGGAAAGCCATCATTACCATTTATCAAGTATTTGGTATGACACGGCCGGGGATTTAACCGGCGCGTCCTGTACCTTGGGCATACACTGTACCATTACACCACACATGTAACCTATTGTTGCGTAATCTGCCTTGCCAGAATGAAACTTGAGAATAATTAATGTGTTGTGTATCTGTCTGTTTGTCCATCTGTCAGTGGGTAGTGGTTAGAGCATTCACATCTGAAGCATTGGGTTTTGACAAAATAATATGAATAAATGTATATCAGAAATTGTTCAAAGAGAGCAATTTGTCATTTTCTAATATGTTTTTCAACTGTCTATTTTAGCAAAACATATTATGTTCAAGTTCACAGCGTGTCGCTGCCTTCGTAATTCACCGAAACCGTCATACTGACCTTGATCCCTGAGTGCGTATGTTATGCTTCCCCATGCACAAGTCTATGCTGCACAGAGGATAGACAGGATTCAGTCCCTAAAGTTAACCCATTCCCACGTACACCAAATTTGCAGCAGACGACTTTGAACATATTTAGGCAAAAAATACGAAAATTCTCTATATAATTATGAAAGTACAAATAATTGAATAGTTGAAATACGAGTTTTGAACACATTGTTACAAAAGAAAAAAAATCAATTTGTTGTCCAGATGTTTTCATAGGTGTCTATTACAGATTTGTTGAGATGTGGGAAATAATAAAAGTTACTATTTAATCCATCTTTTCTAAACAACATTACATGTACTTGTATCAAGTTAACTCTTAAATGTCCCACCTATAGCTCTGCAACAGACGACATTTGAAAACACTGTCACAATAGAATAAATTGCTCAAAACAGGTAATTTCTCCTTTCGCCACTTTGTATTCAACTCTGTTAGATACATGTAACTATACTTTCATTTATAGAAAGTTTCCATACTTTTGCGAAGATGTTTTCAAAGTTGTCTGCTGCAGATTTTCTGTTAGTGGGAAAAGGTTAACATTTTTCGTGCATTGTCCTTTCTTTTCCATATATGTATACAGGGGCATCGATTTTTTTACGACTGACAAGGTTATTCCCATTTAAATTCTGTTCAGAGCCTTCGTTAGATAATAATGATTTCTTCTCTAATTTAGGGCCCCCTAGTTTTTTTCACTCCCTACAATGTCACGGTTGTATTATTTACTTTCAAAGACACTGGTTATTTATAACCATAAAAGGCTAAACTTGAAATTGATAACAAAACAAATAATAAGCGTATACAAATCAGTGAAAAGGACGCTACTCTCTCACGCTAGGTGTCCTTTCCCAAAGGCTGGAACGCCCACTCATAAGACAAAAATATCTCTATAAATAAAAGTACAGTTATTGAATATATAATTTTGAAAATATCGAGGCAAAAGGATAAATTGCTTGTTATGAGCAATTTCTCTTTTTGCAGCAATGTTTTCAAAAGTCAAAAGGACATGCAATCTTGGAACAGCCATTCGTCTTTACCAACAAATAATGCAAGTCCAGCTAATATTGGTTGCCAAAATGTTTAACCTTTTCCAAAATGCAGATGCATTTGAGAAATTTACATCACACAAAATGTGAAAACCCTTTGGCAAAAGAAGAAATTGCACATAGTGAACAATTTCTCATTATGCCACAATGTTTTCATTTCCATTGAATATTTGACGTTCATTTATAGCGATGTTCAACATGTTCCTCAGATGTTTTCAAAATCGTTTGCTGCAGATTTGTTGTATATAGGAAAGGGTTAATAATTATTGAGCAAAGAATAGGAAAAAATTAACAAAACAGATATTTCAATTCAATTATTTTAAGTATTCACCAGTAATTTTCTACCAATTATTGTTTAGAACATGTTTGTTTGATATCAAAAACAGCAATCTTTAAAAACACGTTGCTTTCTATAAAAATGTTAATCTTTGAGGGGGTCTTCTTTTGTCAGTCAAGCTGAAAACATTATATACAACATAGGAGAAATTGTCAGTCCATTTTGTAAATAATGTTGTAACTAATGAATTACTGTAAATAAGGAAGAGTCGAGTCAGCTGTGAAAGGGCTCTAAATCTTGCATCTGTGAAAATCTAAGACTCAAGACAGAGAGCTAGATATTAACCCTTTCCATCTTGATATCTAGACAAAAGTACGGAATATCTCTATAAATAAATGTATGATTTCTGAAAGAAGTTTTGAGCAATTTCTTCTTTTGCCACAATGTTTTTAAAAGTCGTCATCTGCTGCAGAGGTGTCAGAGTGTGTATATATGTGGGAAAAGGTTAAGAAGGAGTAAACAGGTATTTTTGAAAGAATATTATTATTTTGGCTTTACATACATAACCCTATGTCGTGGGTACGCAAAATAATTATGTTAGTGAGACGATTTTTTTTTTAAATACCCACAACATAGGGTTTGAGGGTCGTCAAAGGAGGCTGGAGATTGAAATACATTGTACAAGCGTTATCTAGAGCTCTGATACAATGGACTATACATTTCAAAGTTTCATCCGAGACCCCCTGTTCTGCTACATCAAGATGAGCAATTATAAGCTCACCAAAGTATAGTCTCTCAAAATGTCACCTCTGTGGAGCAAATAGCAACCTCTATAGAACCACATTCTCCATATTCTTACAAAACGCAAACAGTAAATATTTAAAAAAAGTCAGGTTATTTTGGGGGAATAGAGTGTAAAACATCGTACGAAAAGAAGACATTTGGTCTCCATTAGCAATTTCTCCATTTCCCATAATGTTTTCCTAAATTGTCAGCATTCAGATGACTCGAAAAGTGATTCTATTCGGAGAATGTTTAAATATCTTAAGAGAAACACGTCTTTAGAACGGCTGTAAATCTTTAACCTTTTCCCACATAAAAACGCTTTCTGACGCCTCTGCAGCAGATGACTTTTTCCCCTTTTGCCACAGTCTTCTCAACCCTTTTCAGTAATTATACCTACATTTATAGAGCTTTCCTTAGAAAAGTGATTCTATTCGGAGAATGTTTAAATCTCTTTAGAGCAACACCTCTTTAGAACGGTTGTACATCTTTAACCTTTTCCCACATAAAAAACCTTTCTGACGCCTCTGCAGCAAATGACAATTTCCCCTTTTGCCACAGTGTTCTCAAATCTTTTCAGTAATTATACCTACATTTATAGAGCTTTCCTTAGAATTTTCCTAGATACTTTCAAAGTTGTCTGCTGCAGATGTGTTGTATGTGGGAAAGGGTTAACTTGCCTCTGTACGGTGTTGATCTAGGGAGGGGGAACTGTATGTTTCTATGACAAATATGAGGTGCTGCCCAGCTCTTTTACCTTGATGTGATACTAACATACAATACAATACAGAAGCAACAAGACCCCTTTTGCCATGATAGGGCTAAAACATAATGAACTTCACCTCAATAAAAAATGAATGCCTTTCATACTTAAATATAGATAATGCTATCTTCTTTAAATCTCCATTGTAGGGCACACAAACAAAATCATATTTATACTTAATGGCACAAGTTTTAACCATTTCCCACATATATATCAATGTGGAAGACAGCGGTGCAGAGATAGAGCGTCGGCCTCTCGTGTCAAATATCCCTGGTTCGAGTCCCGTGATGAGCGGGTTCTGACTTTGGGATTTTTCCATACTGGTTAAGTCTCCAGGAAGCAGACATCGAGAGTGATTAATCTAAGCAAAAGGCTTGTTTCGCGATCGATATAAAATAAATAAGTTTAAACTTAACTATCATCGTAGTTATATTAGAGATTAGTCTGTAAGTTCTTATAGTAATAAGTATAACTCCCTAACTCCCTATATCCTTAACCTTGCATCATACTGTCTTTCCCCGATATGCTGATTTAAATTCATTATCTTTGATTACTTTATGAAGCAAAATGTAATATTTGGAAATCTTGAAGAACTATTTATATATAGTGTTGAAAACTTTGTAGAGAGATTGCTCCTTTTGTCAGCAATGTTTTTGTTGTTTTTTTCATTACATATACATATATCCTAATAGCTATTGCGTAAGGAAAATAATTAAAATCCGGAACAAAATGTTAAACAGTGTTGAAAAGGTATGCTTTGTAAGAGCAATACCCTCTTTGTCTACAATGTTGTTAATATTTGTCGTCATGATGTGCATTAGTCGGCCTGTTTGTTGAAGAAGTCTTCTGCACAAGCCTTTACTCAAATTGATTGATTGCTTGTGTATCTAAGTTACTTTATGGCACTGTGTATGCCTGCTTGCGCAAGTGGGTGTGCTAAGATATACCTCGAAGTATTCTAACAAATGTCTATAAATTGATACAAAGTTGGTAAAATCATTTTTATAAGTATATTTCATATTCAGATTACATTTGTGTTAGATATATGTTAAAACTAAGGTACAATGTCCGCTTAAATTTGTTCCTTGCATAGATACTTAGAAACGATGTTGATAACAGTTGTTGTTTTCAGAGACATATTTATAAACACATATGTGTTTATATATCTCTGGTGTATTCTACCTTTTGGGTTATTTGGGTTATCATATAAATAAGGGAAATATATCAATTTCCCCTCTGTAGATTTTTTACCAGTGATGTTATAGGTAACAAACTATCAAAAAACAATAATATCATTTCTGTTGCAATTAGTTTGATGTTGAGCCCATATTCCCCACTTTTTTTTTTTCAATAATATATTTTATTCGCACCAAATATTTACATAGCTATTTCATGTATGATTTACAAACAGGTACATATTATACAGTAAATGCATTATTTTCGTTTGTTACGTTTTTTACATTTTTTCTTTTTTTAATTTTCTTCAAAAAAACAAATCATTATAAAATGTTTGTGTTTGTGTTTTACAAACACTCAATAATTTGTTATTTGTGCATTTCCTTTTTAAATACGATTCTTTAAAAAAAAAAAAAAACAAGGAGAAAAAATAGAGAAAAACAAGATAAAGGACAGGAAACAAAACATAAAAAAAACCTAACATAATTATTTGGCGCAAACATTTTTTTTAAGGAATAAAAGGCTGACAGTTTTTGAGAAGTAGAAAAAAAGATATTCCCCACTTACTAACTTGACTATGAGTGGTTAAAATCTTCAACTGTAGATCACTGATGTTGGTTCGAGCTTCATTTCAGGTTTTAAACTTAAATTCTGGTCTTTATTACATTTCTATCCATCAAAGATAAGGATATCTCGGTGAAAGAAAATTCATAATCGTTGATTTATTGTTATTACACACCAGTGTATTAAATTTGTATTAATAGCACATCAATAATTAGACCTTGATACCAACAAAATAAAGTTTTCATTATAATAAATGATCAGAATTTTTTTTTATCGCTTCAGTTTTTAAAATGGTCAATCCGAAGACCAAACATTAATAAAAATAAAAATAAAAATTTCGCTCGCTCGCCCCTAATTTAAAAAAATAAAATCCAATGACCAAAACATCAAATTGGTGTGGCCTAAGGGGTGAACTATCTCTAAATATTGGTCTTGCTGCATTCTAGCACATAATAAACACAGTTTCGTTTGTTTTCGGTGAAGTATAAGCCGAAAAATGTGCAAAAGAGGCCCTGTCGGTTCAAAGGTCACATGAACACATAAACAGTGTAAAGGAAGGTATCCACGTGGAAAATTATCAGTGAGATAATTCACTGGTGATTATTTGTAAACCACGATTATCGGTTTTCCGTCACAGGGAAAATCGCGTGAATAACCGTCAGAAATGTAATAAATGCAAATAATGCCCGAAGTGCATTATGATAGGCATGTAATCAGGCAATTGCACTTCATTTTCCAATAAATGCAACAAAACATACATTTATCGCTTATACCCCCGGTAATTGCAGAATTCGTATTTTAGAATATCATAGACAATTTTCAATTTTGTAGGTTTTCTCAAGCATAAACTTATTATTCATACACATGAAGGATTTCAACTTTTATGACATCTCATCAAGAATCCATGAAAATGGAAAGTCTTTGTGGAAAGTCTTCATGAAATCTTCCTGCGATTCTAAAAAATGTCTGTCCTTTTTTCTCCTTAGTCCTCCTCCTTTTAAATTTGAAAGACTAAATTTCTTCATCCTTCTGTTCTTGCAGAATGGTGTGACGAAAAGAGCACAGTTGTCAATGTGATGACAATAACCGCAGAAGAGCTGGGTGAACTTCTTTGTGTTTTTTACGCTGAAGCCCAGCCAAAACCAAACAAGGAAAACGCCAGCGGAGAAACAGAGTACCACAAGAACACTTTAAAAAACTTGCGAGCTGCACTTAATAGATATTTCCAGGTTGAATGCGGGAGGGATTTTAATTTGGTCACAGATTCTACTTTCAAAAAGGCCAATAATATGCTCAGTGGGAAATTAAAAAATGATTGTAGAGCTGGATTGGCACGCCCAACAAAACATAAGGATGTAATTTCAGCATCAGAAATGGCACAAATCTTTTTATATCTCAATGTTATTGGACCAATAACATTGAGATATAAAGTCTGGATGCAGTTGTCAATCCAGTTCGTCAGTCGGGGGCTGGAGTTTCACAGCCAGCTGACCCGGCAAAGTTTTGAGTTCAACCATGATGAAACTGGTCTAGAATATGTCACAATCAAACATGCAACCCAGCAGAAAAACCATCAAGGTGACCTAAATAGTAAAGAGGCAAACTCTGATAAAAGGATGTATGCAACCGGTACACCGAGTTGCCCAGTAACTGCGTTAAAACATTACATGCAGAAACTTGACCGCAATGCCCCATGCCTTTTTACTCATATCAATAAAGAAGCATTGAAAAACAATGAGCAGAATGACATTTGGTATGGTGTGAGACCTGTTGGCAAAAGACAATTTTCCAACTTTCTGCCAGATATCTGCAAAAATTCTGGCATATTACGTAGGTATACTGCTCACTGTTTGAGAGCAACATCCCTAAGTGCTATGACCGATGACAACATACCTGCACGACATATAATGTCTTTGTCGGACCACTCGAATGAGATGTCCCATATGCAAGGCCAAGTACAAAACATAAACAGGTCATGAGCAGTACATTGACTAGTCTTTATGACGAGAATCCATTAACCCATTTAGCTGCAATTAGCAGATGTGAAGAAAATGCAACACTGCCAGCTACCACAAATGAAAGTGCAAACATGAGTATGAATTCCATGATGAATGGGTTCATCACAAACTCTAGCTGTGCATTTAACAACTGCACCTTCTCGTTAGGCTCTAAGTAGAATCATAAATTTAAGAAAACACTTTGACAAAGAGAGAAACTGATCTTTACGATAAATTTATTGGTTTGTCATTATGTTTTTTTGGAAAAAAAAAACAGTCTATTGCAGTTATTTTATCATCATAAATATTTGTCAATGTACTCTGTTGCAGATGTGTCAAGTGACATTTTATGAAGTGGACTGTTCTGTCATCATGTTCATAATTGTTTTTGTTGTGACTGTTAACTTTTAAATATTCATGGAAAATGTAAAGAAAACATCGTGAAAAAGGAGGAACCTGTTTGTTACAATAACTTTTTCTTTTGTCACAATGTTTTCTAAAATAATATGTTGCATAGCCATATTGTCAGTCTTGAGCAAAAATGACATAACTGCCGCTTTTGACAAGTTGCAGTTAAGCCCTTATTGCTCGAGACCGACAATATGCTTGAAGCTATGGTTTTATGGAGTTGATGTTTTTTCTGCTGGGTTGATTTTGTTGAATTATTGTAAACTCTTGTGAAATCATTATGAAAAAAGCCGGAATTGCTTGTTTTTACAATAATTTCTTCTTTTATCATACTATTTTCTTAAGCAGTCATTGCCAATAATGAATTTCTTCTTTCTTTTGCATTGTTTTCCACCTTTTTTGTCTGTGAGGGGTGTGAATTGGGAAAAAAAATACAGTAGATCTGGGTTATTTATGAAATACACTACAAATACTGTACAGTAGGCCTACAGTAAAAATGCTGTAACATTAGATTGATGAAAGTAAATTTGTTTGGTTGCTTTAGTCAGTTGCCCCTTTCCCCCTCCCCCACCCCATCATTAGTTGTCATCCTGGATAGGCCTGTCTTTTAGAGGGTATCCCTTTTAGAACCCTATGTTGTGGGTTATCATCGTCTTGATTCTAATACAGTACTGTACCTACCCACAACATATGATTCCTGAAAGATAGGATAGCATAGGGCATCATCCAGATATTGTCTCGTAACTTTAGTACGTTTCCGTTACTATCCCGCCTACATATAATCTTAGTACGTTTCCGTTACATATAATCTTGGTAAAATCAAGTTTCCACGGATATCGTTCATCTTTCAAAAACAACAAACTCTCATGTACTCACATGTTTATTGACCCGCGGCGCCGGTAATCTTTATTCCGACGTAGTAATGTTCAACAGCATAATATTCCATAGAAGATGTCATGGAATCACATTTATCCGATTAAGCACACTTTATTTTATCCATAATCGCACGTTAAACACCATTATTTACGGAAAAAACCCTCTCAGGCGGGCTACAATGGCCGACTTTTGTGTCTTGTGGCTAGCTTTGTGTCTAAAAATAGCCAACACGTTATGTATTCATACGCACCTCCGCGAAAGAAAGACAATCCGTTTTGACTGTCTAGTATATTGGATTTATGGGTTGTCTCTCTTTGTCTATGATATTCTAAAATACGAATTCTGCAATTATAAGCGATTAATGTATGTTTTGTTGTGAATGAAGTGCAATTGCCTGATTACATGCAAATAATGCCCGAAGGGCATTATGATAGGCATGTAATCAGGCAATTGCACTTCATTTTCCAATAAATGCAACAAAACATACATTAATCCCTTTAATCATTAAATATATGGACATAACAAAGTGTTATTGTTAAGTGTTCTTTTGTTAGACGTTTGGGATCGGTAAATACATGTCCAAATGTAATTCGCAGTTAGCCCCTTCTTGGCAACATTTTCATTGCTTTGATTATATCACATGTTCATGGCACGTGATATTTCACATATATAAGGACCCGTCCACCGTCATAACCGCATCACATAGTTTTATAACACTTGTTATAACGTTCAATTAGAGTTTACAGCTGTGAAAACAAGTGCTTCGGACTCACAGAATAAACATCGAATTACTATAGGTAAGTTTTTTAATTTTATTGTTGAAAAATAATGTTTCATGTTTAGGATGTTGTTCACTCGCTATCGGTCATTCTTTTTTCTACTTTCATACTTTCACTCGCTATCACGCTTTTATTGATTAAGTAATTTATCCCTAAGGTGCAAACGGCATAAAAATATAAAATTATATCTTTCATTTACATTTAGAGAAAAAATGATTTGGATGATCCTTTTAAAGGTTGAATTAACGCTGTCTATTTGAAATAAACAAAGAACAAAATATAAGTACCCCTTCTCTTATAAACGATGAATATCTATAGATATTCCTTAGGTGCAAACGGTCTCGCATATACTACAATATTTCATCAACAATGTTATATACATTTCATTGAAATATATTAAGTCTTTGTTTAAAGATATATTTGTAACTTAATGATTTTAGAAATATTCGTGAAAATTCGGAAAAGCTATCGATTTGCTCCGAAGTTTTATGGCCCTTATAAAGTCCAGTGGTATACCCAGGGTTTCTAAATACAAGTTATCAATAAGCAATTACATGTGTATCTTTTACATGGTCCATATAGAAAAAGAAAATATACGCTTTTTTGGAAATGAAGTAAAGTAAATGGACGGTAATCTTTATGTTTAGTTTCCTACAAAATGTATGTGCACACTGGGATAATCAGCGTAAACATCAAACTATTTAAAATGGAAATTGAAGGACATTGTTTTATTTAATATTTTACAACTTTTGGTCGCGTGGTTTTGCATTTTATTCACTGAATGAATAAGATAATGTCTTGTTCATATAACTTTGAATGGTTTCACTTTTACTCAACAATCAAACTAAGAAGATCTCCTAGTATTTTGGGACAATGACATAGTTTACTGCGTCACACGTCATCAATACTACTGGTCCTTTAATACTGATACCAGTCAGTCAGGCGTAATGCTATCCCCGCAACCTTGGGCAGCTATTACTATCATTTTTAAAGATTTTGGTATGAACCGGCCGGGAATCGAACCTACGACAGGACTGACTGAACCGTATCAAATTCCAATATATATCAAGGGTGTATTAGATTTGTAATAACGATGTCAGAATGTGATATTTTTTCACACGCTGACGTTTCTTAACTTCTTTAGAAATAACATTATATTTAATGGCGCTTTCATCATCCATAGATGAAGCAATCCGATTAAAAATTAACCCATTCCCATATACAACAATTCTGAAGCACCCACTTAGAAAATATAGTGACAACATTTTTAACAAAGTAGATGTTGTCTATTGGAATTTTCAGAAGCGCGAGCTTGTACAAAATAAGAAAACACGCATTGAAGAAGAAAGAAAAGCAGTCACTATAAGCTAAACAAAAAATAGCCGTCAACCCTTTCAAACCTAAGCGCTGTCTTTTACTGAAATAAAGACAATCCAGTTCTCAAATAGTTTGGAATCGCAACCAAGGTCCGAAAAATGAAAAACTAATTGAAATAATGCTTGTGAATAACCGTAATCAATCAGCGCCATGTTGGTATGATAGAATCAAACGAAATATGTTTCGAATAATAATATACTATACAACACGATACAATCAACCTGATTAAGCCCAATTTACAACTATCAGACTCAACCTTTTCCCACATATATACGCATGTTGACGCCTCTGATAAAGACGGCCTTTGAAAACAGTTTGAAAAAAGGAGAAATTGCTCATGAAGAGGTGTTTTTTTTCTTAAGTCATTATGTTTTCAATTGTATTTGATAATTTAATTCCATTTATAGAGCTTATTTACTTGTTTGCCTATATGTTTTCGACGTCGTTTGCTACTGATGCATAATGAATAAAAAAAAATAACAGAAAAAAAAAAAAATTGTAACTTTATCAAAATCATATTGTCTTCTAAGAACTAACGTGCCTCCTGGCTTATTGTATTTATGTACTTACTTCAAGTTCAGCATTTGACGCATCTTTGTATGTTTGTATTTTTTTGGTGTCGTTTTTTTTTTTCTTTCTTTGTTATTTTTTCTTTTTTTTCTTTTCTATTTCCTTCTTGAATTTCTTATACTATTTTGATTTAAAACCTTAAAGTCTGGTATTTTCCCATATTACAATAGATATATATATATATGTTGTTATTATTACCTCATTTTACATTGTTAAATGTACCGAGAGTAACATATAAACTTTGAAACTTTGATTTGTTGTAAGTGCGAAGGGTTAAAGCACAAGAAATACATGAACATATAATTAGCCTTTGTTACATTAGACGTATCAAGATTGCTTTATCTAATCCTTTCCCGGAAACGGACGACTTTTGACACTTTGCAACAGACAACTTTTAAAAACATTCTGGCAAAAAGAGAATTTGCACATAATGAGAAATTTCTACTTTTGCCACACTGTTTTAATTTTTCAATAATTATACTTTCCCGTATGGAGATTTTCCATAGTTTTGCCAAGATGTTTGTGAGAAAGAGTTAATGTTAAATACGTATATGCATTCCTAGGTTGTGTTTAATCTTGAATATGATTATGTTTATACGGATGTTATAGAATGTATTAATTCAAATGAATTTATACTCACTCTCCCATATGAACATGTATGTTCTCATTCAAATTTATGTATGCTACATTTTTTTTTATGATAATGGTGCAATTCATGTTTGTATGGAGCGTGTGTAAATAAATTATATTCATTTATGGAACTTCTTTATTCTATTAATTTCTAACAATATAAAGCTTTAAGCCAGTTAAACTATACTGACAAACGATCCCCGAGGCGTAAATTTTTTATCATAAATGATAGGTAAATCACGGAACCTTACGGAGAAGAACAAATATGGGTGCTTGCAAGCGCAGATAGACTTATCGATATTTGATATAATATAATATTGAAGATTACAAGGATACAATATGAATGAAATTGAATAGAATAGAATGAAAAAATATATATATATACATGCAGGTGTCATACACCCAACCTGTTGTGAGGGAAGGTGCGCCACCGAGTAGTGGGGGAATAAGCAGAATTATTTCTCGACAGAACTCTTAATCGAAACGAAACAACAAGAGAAACATTCCTCTATATAAGACCCATACTTTAGTTATCATACCTGTGAATGTGAATATGCACACATGTATTCAGACGTATATACGCCTCCATAATGTTTACACATTCACACACATGTACAAACAATATATATATATACATGAACATGAAAAACATACAAAACATGTAACCCTATCCCATATGCAATGAACTATTACAGACATCTTGAACTGTTGGGGAAAGATTAAGCAGTCATGATTTAATACTTCTAGCATTGCCAAAATAAGAGATCATCGTTATAGAAAGAAAAATTATCCAATATGAGTAATCTCCGATTCTTAGACAATGCTTCCGAATGTCATTATACACAAGAAAATTCATTTACATGGGGGCCAGGGTTAAATGGACATGAATCCACATAATAAAATAACAAAATTAATTGAGCCTAAGTTATCGTCGTCGCTACCAATAGTGTACAACAACTTCCGACACATTGAGAGCGAAGCAACATTAAACACGAATGGGGAACTGCCCCACTTACCGAACGTAAATGTAACAGCTCCAAACAATGTGGCAGTACAAAATGACAGTTAGATATAATTTATGGTAGTCTGCATGACGAACTTGCTCAAAATAATCATTCACACCAAATAGTGCCCTAATAAATTTAGTCTTACTCGAGGAATTTAACCGTTCAAAAACTTTATTATTAAACTCATGACGTATTCTACGCTCAAATGCGGATATACAAGATTGTACACGATTACAGTCTAGTAAAATGTGCTCAGTAACACTTAAATATATATCGTGCCTATCACAACGCGTTTAATATGTTACATATATATCGATATTGTAATTGTGATAAAGTTGTTACGCAGGTGACAATGTCTTTATTAAGACTATGTTCAATTTGGACGCTATATTGAAATGTCATCATTCTACCTGGCCTATGTGGATCTGGTACCAAAGGTACCACACCTCTGGTCTCTGCTCTAACTGCCTTTGGTATGTAGTTTCAACTGTCATTTTCGGTCTTGGAACTATGTGTTCATCGTATACATGTGTGCTAAAGGTTTGTCGCAAGACCAACAAAATGTCTGTTTGAACAGTCTGTTCTTAACCACCTCTAGCTTTGAACACCATGTCTGAAACAGCTTAGTGCTGAACCGATTCCGAAAAACTGATGAAGGCTCGAGGTGATCAACCGATTCAGGACGTTTCAGATGACACATGTCTGTACAAGTCCAAAACACATGATTTACTTTTTCCACCTTAGACATGTTTGAATCATTGACATACATTTCCAGTATTTCGTTTAACACGATAGCTTTGCGAATTCCATAAAGCTCATGAAAAATGTTAAACAATTATACTATTTCTATAATATATTCTATAAAGTATTTTGACTGAGTGTAATTATGAGATAAAATGAGCTACACCACTTTAAAAACAAGATGGCCATGATGGCCCTAGATCGCTCTTCTGAATTATGCAATGTAATTTCTAATGCAAAACACATCAAGACAATTATTCTGAAAAAGATTCAACTTGCTCAAAGTAAAAATGCGGCCTACAGAGGTTTAACAATATTTTCCTTCAATTTGGTCTGGTGACATAGTTTTTAACCCATTATAAAGTTTAAATATAAAGATAAAGTTTCAACATGCTGAAGTTAAAGATGCATTAACCAGAGTGTTAACAATATTTCCCTCTAATTTGACCCATATTCGATATCATTAACATTAACATTCTGACCAAATTTGTAAATTTGAAGTTGCTGAAGAAAAACTGCAGCCTCAAGAGTGTTAACAAGATTTGCCTTCAATTAGAACTAGTGACCTACCCGACATTACCCATATTCGACTTTGGCCTACATATCATCAAGACAAACAGTCTGATAAAGTTTCAACATGCTCAAGTTAAAAATGCGGCCTACAGAGTGTTAACAAGATTTTCCTTGAATTTGACCTAGTGACCTAGTTTTTGACCTCATATTTTCGAACTTGACCTTGATATCATTCAGATTAACATTCTAAAAAAATGCGACCTCCAGAGCGTTAACAAGCTTTTCCTTCAATTTGGCCTAGTGACCTTGGTTTTTGACCCGACATGACCAATTTTCAAATTAGGCCTAGATATTATTAAGATAAACATTCTGACTAAATGTTAAACCGCTGAACCAGAAAATGCGGATTCTACAGTGTTAGCAAGATTTCCCTTCAATTTCGGCCTAGTGACCTAGTTTCTGACCCAATAACACAAATATTTAAAATTTGACCTAGATATGATTAAGACAAACATTCTGACAAGATTTAAAACTGCTGAAGCAAAAGTTGCGGCCTCTAGAGTGTTAACAAGATTTTCCTTCAATTTGACCAAGTGACCAAGTGACCTATTTTTTTTATCCGACATGACCCATGTTCGAACTAGACCTACATATTATAAAGACAAACATTATGATACGTTTCAACATGCTCAAGTTGAAAATGTGGCCTACAGAGGGTTAACAAGATTTCCATTCAATTTGACCTAGTGACCTAGTTTTCGACCTCATATGGCCCAGTTCCGAACGTGTCCAAGATGTTATGAAGATAAATATTCTGATAAACTTTCATGAAGATCGGATGCAAAATGTAGCCTGTATAGTGTTAACAAGGCAATTGTTGACGAAAGACGACGGACAAATGTGATCACAATAGCTCACCTTGCGCATTCCGTGTACAGGTGAGCTAAAAAACTGATAATGAAGATTGGATGAAAAAAGGGACCTCTACAGTCAATCTGAACCAAGGTTATCTAGCCAAGTTTAAGTTACCTAACTAATGTTAAGTTCTGGCCAACAATGACATCGACCTTGGTAATTTTGCCGTTGAATGATGTCCCTGGATCATGACCCAACACCTGACAAAGTTTCAGAAATATTCCAGCAGGGGTCTGACGTTGGCGAGATAAAAATGTACTTTGGAGGGGTGGTTGTAAATATGCTTAAAACAAGTACAAAAATTGCACACACAAAAAGAATGCGCGGTGGAGCGAAACAGTCTTTAAACGAAATATATTTGATTGGCTTATTATTAAATATCCCAAAACGGATACTTTGTCAATGTGTATTTGAAGGCTTTTAAAAAGAGTACTCTCAAGCGAAAGTTGATACAAAGGCATCAATGTTGTCTGAAAAGAGTGCGTTAACCCTTTCCCTTATACAGACGTATATCGACACATGAGCAGTGGACGATTTTCAAAACATTTTGGCAAAAAGAGAAATTTCTCATAATGAGCAATTACTTCTTTTACTGCAATGGTTTCAACTATTTGCTTTCCATACTATAATTTATAGAAATTTCAATATAGATATATTTGCATAGATGTTTCCAAAGTCGTCTGTTGTCGAGTTAATTAATACACGGTACATAAATAATTGAAGTTAATGAATAAGAATACAACTGCGAGGCATTTAAGAAAATCGGGTATCAAAAATACAAATTCATAAATTGAATTTCTATTCATACAAAGTTGTGCATGTTCTTCAATAGGAGACGGACAGAACGTAATCAGAATAGATAAACCCTGAGCTTTCCGTTCTGGTGATTTAAAAGATAACCCCACCCTGTAGCATATGAGAACCTCATCACTCATTGTCTGTGTCTATCTAGTAAAAGTGTAATTATTGAATAAACTTAAAAAACATTGTGAAAAATAGACAAATAGCTCATCATAAGTGATCACATGTTCAACATCTATGAATAGATTGGAAAAATCAATACACCGGAAATTATATAATATTAGGGACCAGCAGGTATTTATAATATCATCACAATCACAAGAATTAATCAAACAAATACTTAAAATGAAGTTTTTTAAAGTAAAATATTTTTTTATTAGAAAATACTTACTTGTCATTTAATACCTGATATATAATCTCAATACCGATTAATTCCATCCAGAAAAGAAAAGGAAAGCCCTCACGCTGTGTGTTATATTTAACCGTCGGTAAATACCGGTGCACTTGCCCACACGTCACTTTTAAGTTCCACAGTTAAGTGCTCAGTGACGACGCGGGGTGGGAGGCGGGAATCTGAAATGACTGGTAAGTATTTTAAAAATATGTTTTACTTTAAAAAACTTCATTTATATCATAAATTGGGCAATAGTGGGCAATATGATTTTTTGATCATGAATGTGAATGTATATGGAACTTTCTACATTTATTTACAACTACAACTACAAACTAAACAGTCTAAACACAAAACATGTATGTATATATTGAAAATCACAGTTTGTCAGTGTCATTAATCCATGCATATCACCACTCTAGCTCTTCTTTCCCTCTTAGCATTCGATAGCAAAAAACTAGTTTTGCACATTTTTGTAAACCAAGTCTGTTTCTTAACTTTGTTACAACCATTTTACACCCTTTGCATCTGGCAATTTTTTTGGACCCTTCACCAGTTACATAAAAAAACTCCATATGTTATCCTTCGGCTTCATGGTTTACAAAGATAATGAAACATTTGTGGTTTCCTAAAAATATACTTGCATGTAAAATGTGTTCACATTAAGGTGTATTTTCCTTAAAATTGACTTTCATGTAAAAAGTGTTCACATAAAGGTATATTAGGTTAAAGTTATTACTATAACACCCTTAGGGCCAAACATTGTTGAACTTAACACCTTACCCTGTAAAACCAATTATCAAAGGTCAAATTACGCTAAATACATCCGCGGACCCTTTGATCTACACTACTGAAGTCCCTAAATAAACCTTTGTTTGTGTAGAAATGAGTGTATACCATCACCAGTGTGTATTGAATATATGACAATGAGTTTAAATGCATTGCGAATGTGTATAGGATGCACTGGAAATGATTGATTTGATGACTTTTATTTTTTTGACCTTGTCTGAAAGTGAAAGTAGAGAATGCTAAACACCGGTTTGTCCGGGACCTTTTTTGTCGTAAATGACGGTAACCATTTTCGCCTGGTGAGTTCTTTCTTGCATAATACATGACCCCACATTTTCTTTGGATTGTTTTAAAGCTAAGAGGTAACTCTTTTCAATGATATATGGTGTTCTCTATGGGAAATGCTTAGAAAGTGTGACAATTGATGACTGAAGTTGGTCGATTTACATGGAAACAAAGAAGGAATTTATTTAGTGTATTGTGACCTAAAGAGGTTTTGGGTGGAACATATAAAAAGTCGAATTTGTGTCAGCTGCACATATTGAAGCATTCTAGGGTACTTTATTGGGTGGGATTCAGTCAAATTGCTTGAAAATTGATAAAATTGGGTGCCTGGAGTGTAATTTAGGTCCATTGGGGGTATCCAGCCATTAGGTTATAGCCTTTTTGACCATTTGCCATACACAATGATGTTTCTCAAGCTATAAAAAGTGTTCTTTGATTGGTTAGCTGCATACAAGAGGCATAAACATGAAGTATAGCCATGTCCTTAAACATGTGACACAGTAAATCCTAAAAATGTTATGTTTTTCTGCTTTTTTTGTCTTTGAGACCGGGATGATGTGCGAGCGCATAAAACTTGCCGGACTCAATTCGCGAAACCTAGGTTTGGGTTGAATAGGAAATTTGAAATTTCTTTGAAAATAATTGCCTTATTGTCCTAATATTTGCTAATTTGCTTTCATTTGATATCATTCTCTGTAGATTTACACAAAAACCAGACCTCTGAGGTAAAAAAAAGTGTCTAAAGAAAGTTAAAAATTCACAAAAATGACAGGTAAATTTTTTGTCGTCTGCAAAAATGTTTGGATATAGTCAATCTGGTTAAAAATGATGATACTGCTTCCCTAAAATGTTTGTGAATGGTGCATAAATATAAAGTTTGATCATTTCTATGAACATTTGAGACAGAAAAATCTTAATTTGTGATGTTTTTTCTTACTTTTCCTTCGCGAAGTTCTATGTATTGCACAAAAGCATGAATCTTGGCCGAAAAACCTAAATTTGGGTGGTATACAAAAATCTAATTTTCTTTGATAATAACAACTTATTTGACCTAATATTTGCTTTTGTAATTTTGTTTTATATCATACTTTGTAAATAATTAGGAAATACCTATTATTAAAAACATATTTTTTGTCTTAAAGGTCAAATTACGCTAAATACATCCGCGGACCCTTTCATCTACACTACTGAAGTCCCTAAATAAACCTTTGTTTGTGTAGAAATGAGTGTATACCATCACCAGTGTGTATTGAATATATGACAATGAGTTTAAATGCATTGCGAATGTGTATAGGATGCACTGGAAATGATTGATTTGATGACTTTTATTTTTTTGACCTTGTCTGAAAGTGAAAGTAGAGAATGCTAAACACCGGTTTGTCCGGGACCTTTTTTGTCGTAAATGACGGTAACCATTTTCGCCTGGTGAGTTCTTTCTTGCATAATACATGACCCCACATTTTCTTTGGATTGTTTTAAAGCTAAGAGGTAACGCTTTTCAATGATATATGGTGTTCTCTATGGGAAATGCTTAGAAAGTGTGACAATTGATGACTGAAGTTGGTCGATTTACATGGAAACAAAGAAGGAATTTATTTAGTGTATTGTGACCTAAAGAGGTTTTGGGTGGAACATATAAAAAGTCGAATTTGTGTCAGCTGCACATATTGAAGCATTCTAGGGTACTTTATTGGGTGGGATTCAGTCAAATTGCTTGAAAATTGATAAAATTGGGTGCCTGGAGTGTAATTTAGGTCCATTGGGGGTATCCAGCCATTAGGTTATAGCCTTTTTGACCATTTGCCATACACAATGATGTTTCTCAAGCTATAAAAAGTGTTCTTTGATTGGTTAGCTGCATACAAGAGGCATAAACATGAAGTATAGCCATGTCCTTAAACATGTGACACAGTAAATCCTAAAAATGTTATGTTTTTCTGCTTTTTTTGTCTTTGAGACCGGGATGATGTGCGAGCGCATAAAACTTGCCGGACTCAATTCGCGAAACCTAGGTTTGGGTTGAATAGGAAATTTGAAATTTCTTTGAAAATAATTGCCTTATTGTCCTAATATTTGCTAATTTGCTTTCATTTGATATCATTCTCTGTAGATTTACACAAAAACCAGACCTCTGAGGTAAAAAAAAGTGTCTAAAGAAAGTTAAAAATTCACAAAAATGACAGGTAAATTTTTTGTCGTCTGCAAAAATGTTTGGATATAGTCAATCTGGTTAAAAATGATGATACTGCTTCCCTAAAATGTTTGTGAATGGTGCATAAATATAAAGTTTGATCATTTCTATGAACATTTGAGACAGAAAAATCTTAATTTGTGATGTTTTTTCTTACTTTTCCTTCGCGAAGTTCTATGTATTGCACAAAAGCATGAATCTTGGCCGAAAAACCTAAATTTGGGTGGTATACAAAAATCTAATTTTCTTTGATAATAACAACTTATTTGACCTAATATTTGCTTTTGTAATTTTGTTTTATATCATACTTTGTAAATAATTAGGAAATACCTATTATTAAAAACATATTTTTTGTCTTAAAGGTCAAATTACGCTAAATACATCCGCGGACCCTTTCATCTACACTACTGAAGTCCCTAAATAAACCTTTGTTTGTGTAGAAATGAGTGTATACCATCACCAGTGTGTATTGAATATATGACAATGAGTTTAAATGCATTGCGAATGTGTATAGGATGCACTGGAAATGATTGATTTGATGACTTTTATTTTTTTGACCTTGTCTGAAAGTGAAAGTAGAGAATGCTAAACACCGGTTTGTCCGGGACCTTTTTTGTCGTAAATGACGGTAACCATTTTCGCCTGGTGAGTTCTTTCTTGCATAATACATGACCCCACATTTTCTTTGGATTGTTTTAAAGCTAAGAGGTAACTCTTTTCAATGATATATGGTGTTCTCTATGGGAAATGCTTAGAAAGTGTGACAATTGATGACTGAAGTTGGTCGATTTACATGGAAACAAAGAAGGAATTTATTTAGTGTATTGTGACCTAAAGAGGTTTTGGGTGGAACATATAAAAAGTCGAATTTGTGTCAGCTGCACATATTGAAGCATTCTAGGGTACTTTATTGGGTGGGATTCAGTCAAATTGCTTGAAAATTGATAAAATTGGGTGCCTGGAGTGTAATTTAGGTCCATTGGGGGTATCCAGCCATTAGGTTATAGCCTTTTTGACCATTTGCCATACACAATGATGTTTCTCAAGCTATAAAAAGTGTTCTTTGATTGGTTAGCTGCATACAAGAGGCATAAACATGAAGTATAGCCATGTCCTTAAACATGTGACACAGTAAATCCTAAAAATGTTATGTTTTTCTGCTTTTTTTGTCTTTGAGACCGGGATGATGTGCGAGCGCATAAAACTTGCCGGACTCAATTCGCGAAACCTAGGTTTGGGTTGAATAGGAAATTTGAAATTTCTTTGAAAATAATTGCCTTATTGTCCTAATATTTGCTAATTTGCTTTCATTTGATATCATTCTCTGTAGATTTACACAAAAACCAGACCTCTGAGGTAAAAAAAAGTGTCTAAAGAAAGTTAAAAATTCACAAAAATGACAGGTAAATTTTTTGTCGTCTGCAAAAATGTTTGGATATAGTCAATCTGGTTAAAAATGATGATACTGCTTCCCTAAAATGTTTGTGAATGGTGCATAAATATAAAGTTTGATCATTTCTATGAACATTTGAGACAGAAAAATCTTAATTTGTGATGTTTTTTCTTACTTTTCCTTCGCGAAGTTCTATGTATTGCACAAAAGCATGAATCTTGGCCGAAAAACCTAAATTTGGGTGGTATACAAAAATCTAATTTTCTTTGATAATAACAACTTATTTGACCTAATATTTGCTTTTGTAATTTTGTTTTATATCATACTTTGTAAATAATTAGGAAATACCTATTATTAAAAACATATTTTTTGTCTTAAAGGTCAAATTACGCTAAATACATCCGCGGACCCTTTCATCTACACTACTGAAGTCCCTAAATAAACCTTTGTTTGTGTAGAAATGAGTGTATACCATCACCAGTGTGTATTGAATATATGACAATGAGTTTAAATGCATTGCGAATGTGTATAGGATGCACTGGAAATGATTGATTTGATGACTTTTATTTTTTTGACCTTGTCTGAAAGTGAAAGTAGAGAATGCTAAACACCGGTTTGTCCGGGACCTTTTTTGTCGTAAATGACGGTAACCATTTTCGCCTGGTGAGTTCTTTCTTGCATAATACATGACCCCACATTTTCTTTGGATTGTTTTAAAGCTAAGAGGTAACGCTTTTCAATGATATATGGTGTTCTCTATGGGAAATGCTTAGAAAGTGTGACAATTGATGACTGAAGTTGGTCGATTTACATGGAAACAAAGAAGGAATTTATTTAGTGTATTGTGACCTAAAGAGGTTTTGGGTGGAACATATAAAAAGTCGAATTTGTGTCAGCTGCACATATTGAAGCATTCTAGGGTACTTTATTGGGTGGGATTCAGTCAAATTGCTTGAAAATTGATAAAATTGGGTGCCTGGAGTGTAATTTAGGTCCATTGGGGGTATCCAGCCATTAGGTTATAGCCTTTTTGACCATTTGCCATACACAATGATGTTTCTCAAGCTATAAAAAGTGTTCTTTGATTGGTTAGCTGCATACAAGAGGCATAAACATGAAGTATAGCCATGTCCTTAAACATGTGACACAGTAAATCCTAAAAATGTTATGTTTTTCTGCTTTTTTTGTCTTTGAGACCGGGATGATGTGCGAGCGCATAAAACTTGCCGGACTCAATTCGCGAAACCTAGGTTTGGGTTGAATAGGAAATTTGAAATTTCTTTGAAAATAATTGCCTTATTGTCCTAATATTTGCTAATTTGCTTTCATTTGATATCATTCTCTGTAGATTTACACAAAAACCAGACCTCTGAGGTAAAAAAAAGTGTCTAAAGAAAGTTAAAAATTCACAAAAATGACAGGTAAATTTTTTGTCGTCTGCAAAAATGTTTGGATATAGTCAATCTGGTTAAAAATGATGATACTGCTTCCCTAAAATGTTTGTGAATGGTGCATAAATATAAAGTTTGATCATTTCTATGAACATTTGAGACAGAAAAATCTTAATTTGTGATGTTTTTTCTTACTTTTCCTTCGCGAAGTTCTATGTATTGCACAAAAGCATGAATCTTGGCCGAAAAACCTAAATTTGGGTGGTATACAAAAATCTAATTTTCTTTGATAATAACAACTTATTTGACCTAATATTTGCTTTTGTAATTTTGTTTTATATCATACTTTGTAAATAATTAGGAAATACCTATTATTAAAAACATATTTTTTGTCTTAAAGGTCAAATTACGCTAAATACATCCGCGGACCCTTTCATCTACACTACTGAAGTCCCTAAATAAACCTTTGTTTGTGTAGAAATGAGTGTATACCATCACCAGTGTGTATTGAATATATGACAATGAGTTTAAATGCATTGCGAATGTGTATAGGATGCACTGGAAATGATTGATTTGATGACTTTTATTTTTTTGACCTTGTCTGAAAGTGAAAGTAGAGAATGCTAAACACCGGTTTGTCCGGGACCTTTTTTGTCGTAAATGACGGTAACCATTTTCGCCTGGTGAGTTCTTTCTTGCATAATACATGACCCCACATTTTCTTTGGATTGTTTTAAAGCTAAGAGGTAACGCTTTTCAATGATATATGGTGTTCTCTATGGGAAATGCTTAGAAAGTGTGACAATTGATGACTGAAGTTGGTCGATTTACATGGAAACAAAGAAGGAATTTATTTAGTGTATTGTGACCTAAAGAGGTTTTGGGTGGAACATATAAAAAGTCGAATTTGTGTCAGCTGCACATATTGAAGCATTCTAGGGTACTTTATTGGGTGGGATTCAGTCAAATTGCTTGAAAATTGATAAAATTGGGTGCCTGGAGTGTAATTTAGGTCCATTGGGGGTATCCAGCCATTAGGTTATAGCCTTTTTGACCATTTGCCATACACAATGATGTTTCTCAAGCTATAAAAAGTGTTCTTTGATTGGTTAGCTGCATACAAGAGGCATAAACATGAAGTATAGCCATGTCCTTAAACATGTGACACAGTAAATCCTAAAAATGTTATGTTTTTCTGCTTTTTTTGTCTTTGAGACCGGGATGATGTGCGAGCGCATAAAACTTGCCGGACTCAATTCGCGAAACCTAGGTTTGGGTTGAATAGGAAATTTGAAATTTCTTTGAAAATAATTGCCTTATTGTCCTAATATTTGCTAATTTGCTTTCATTTGATATCATTCTCTGTAGATTTACACAAAAACCAGACCTCTGAGGTAAAAAAAAGTGTCTAAAGAAAGTTAAAAATTCACAAAAATGACAGGTAAATTTTTTGTCGTCTGCAAAAATGTTTGGATATAGTCAATCTGGTTAAAAATGATGATACTGCTTCCCTAAAATGTTTGTGAATGGTGCATAAATATAAAGTTTGATCATTTCTATGAACATTTGAGACAGAAAAATCTTAATTTGTGATGTTTTTTCTTACTTTTCCTTCGCGAAGTTCTATGTATTGCACAAAAGCATGAATCTTGGCCGAAAAACCTAAATTTGGGTGGTATACAAAAATCTAATTTTCTTTGATAATAACAACTTATTTGACCTAATATTTGCTTTTGTAATTTTGTTTTATATCATACTTTGTAAATAATTAGGAAATACCTATTATTAAAAACATATTTTTTGTCTTAAAGGTCAAATTACGCTAAATACATCCGCGGACCCTTTCATCTACACTACTGAAGTCCCTAAATAAACCTTTGTTTGTGTAGAAATGAGTGTATACCATCACCAGTGTGTATTGAATATATGACAATGAGTTTAAATGCATTGCGAATGTGTATAGGATGCACTGGAAATGATTGATTTGATGACTTTTATTTTTTTGACCTTGTCTGAAAGTGAAAGTAGAGAATGCTAAACACCGGTTTGTCCGGGACCTTTTTTGTCGTAAATGACGGTAACCATTTTCGCCTGGTGAGTTCTTTCTTGCATAATACATGACCCCACATTTTCTTTGGATTGTTTTAAAGCTAAGAGGTAACTCTTTTCAATGATATATGGTGTTCTCTATGGGAAATGCTTAGAAAGTGTGACAATTGATGACTGAAGTTGGTCGATTTACATGGAAACAAAGAAGGAATTTATTTAGTGTATTGTGACCTAAAGAGGTTTTGGGTGGAACATATAAAAAGTCGAATTTGTGTCAGCTGCACATATTGAAGCATTCTAGGGTACTTTATTGGGTGGGATTCAGTCAAATTGCTTGAAAATTGATAAAATTGGGTGCCTGGAGTGTAATTTAGGTCCATTGGGGGTATCCAGCCATTAGGTTATAGCCTTTTTGACCATTTGCCATACACAATGATGTTTCTCAAGCTATAAAAAGTGTTCTTTGATTGGTTAGCTGCATACAAGAGGCATAAACATGAAGTATAGCCATGTCCTTAAACATGTGACACAGTAAATCCTAAAAATGTTATGTTTTTCTGCTTTTTTTGTCTTTGAGACCGGGATGATGTGCGAGCGCATAAAACTTGCCGGACTCAATTCGCGAAACCTAGGTTTGGGTTGAATAGGAAATTTGAAATTTCTTTGAAAATAATTGCCTTATTGTCCTAATATTTGCTAATTTGCTTTCATTTGATATCATTCTCTGTAGATTTACACAAAAACCAGACCTCTGAGGTAAAAAAAAGTGTCTAAAGAAAGTTAAAAATTCACAAAAATGACAGGTAAATTTTTTGTCGTCTGCAAAAATGTTTGGATATAGTCAATCTGGTTAAAAATGATGATACTGCTTCCCTAAAATGTTTGTGAATGGTGCATAAATATAAAGTTTGATCATTTCTATGAACATTTGAGACAGAAAAATCTTAATTTGTGATGTTTTTTCTTACTTTTCCTTCGCGAAGTTCTATGTATTGCACAAAAGCATGAATCTTGGCCGAAAAACCTAAATTTGGGTGGTATACAAAAATCTAATTTTCTTTGATAATAACAACTTATTTGACCTAATATTTGCTTTTGTAATTTTGTTTTATATCATACTTTGTAAATAATTAGGAAATACCTATTATTAAAAACATATTTTTTGTCTTAAAGGTCAAATTACGCTAAATACATCCGCGGACCCTTTCATCTACACTACTGAAGTCCCTAAATAAACCTTTGTTTGTGTAGAAATGAGTGTATACCATCACCAGTGTGTATTGAATATATGACAATGAGTTTAAATGCATTGCGAATGTGTATAGGATGCACTGGAAATGATTGATTTGATGACTTTTATTTTTTTGACCTTGTCTGAAAGTGAAAGTAGAGAATGCTAAACACCGGTTTGTCCGGGACCTTTTTTGTCGTAAATGACGGTAACCATTTTCGCCTGGTGAGTTCTTTCTTGCATAATACATGACCCCACATTTTCTTTGGATTGTTTTAAAGCTAAGAGGTAACGCTTTTCAATGATATATGGTGTTCTCTATGGGAAATGCTTAGAAAGTGTGACAATTGATGACTGAAGTTGGTCGATTTACATGGAAACAAAGAAGGAATTTATTTAGTGTATTGTGACCTAAAGAGGTTTTGGGTGGAACATATAAAAAGTCGAATTTGTGTCAGCTGCACATATTGAAGCATTCTAGGGTACTTTATTGGGTGGGATTCAGTCAAATTGCTTGAAAATTGATAAAATTGGGTGCCTGGAGTGTAATTTAGGTCCATTGGGGGTATCCAGCCATTAGGTTATAGCCTTTTTGACCATTTGCCATACACAATGATGTTTCTCAAGCTATAAAAAGTGTTCTTTGATTGGTTAGCTGCATACAAGAGGCATAAACATGAAGTATAGCCATGTCCTTAAACATGTGACACAGTAAATCCTAAAAATGTTATGTTTTTCTGCTTTTTTTGTCTTTGAGACCGGGATGATGTGCGAGCGCATAAAACTTGCCGGACTCAATTCGCGAAACCTAGGTTTGGGTTGAATAGGAAATTTGAAATTTCTTTGAAAATAATTGCCTTATTGTCCTAATATTTGCTAATTTGCTTTCATTTGATATCATTCTCTGTAGATTTACACAAAAACCAGACCTCTGAGGTAAAAAAAAGTGTCTAAAGAAAGTTAAAAATTCACAAAAATGACAGGTAAATTTTTTGTCGTCTGCAAAAATGTTTGGATATAGTCAATCTGGTTAAAAATGATGATACTGCTTCCCTAAAATGTTTGTGAATGGTGCATAAATATAAAGTTTGATCATTTCTATGAACATTTGAGACAGAAAAATCTTAATTTGTGATGTTTTTTCTTACTTTTCCTTCGCGAAGTTCTATGTATTGCACAAAAGCATGAATCTTGGCCGAAAAACCTAAATTTGGGTGGTATACAAAAATCTAATTTTCTTTGATAATAACAACTTATTTGACCTAATATTTGCTTTTGTAATTTTGTTTTATATCATACTTTGTAAATAATTAGGAAATACCTATTATTAAAAACATATTTTTTGTCTTAAAGGTCAAATTACGCTAAATACATCCGCGGACCCTTTCATCTACACTACTGAAGTCCCTAAATAAACCTTTGTTTGTGTAGAAATGAGTGTATACCATCACCAGTGTGTATTGAATATATGACAATGAGTTTAAATGCATTGCGAATGTGTATAGGATGCACTGGAAATGATTGATTTGATGACTTTTATTTTTTTGACCTTGTCTGAAAGTGAAAGTAGAGAATGCTAAACACCGGTTTGTCCGGGACCTTTTTTGTCGTAAATGACGGTAACCATTTTCGCCTGGTGAGTTCTTTCTTGCATAATACATGACCCCACATTTTCTTTGGATTGTTTTAAAGCTAAGAGGTAACTCTTTTCAATGATATATGGTGTTCTCTATGGGAAATGCTTAGAAAGTGTGACAATTGATGACTGAAGTTGGTCGATTTACATGGAAACAAAGAAGGAATTTATTTAGTGTATTGTGACCTAAAGAGGTTTTGGGTGGAACATATAAAAAGTCGAATTTGTGTCAGCTGCACATATTGAAGCATTCTAGGGTACTTTATTGGGTGGGATTCAGTCAAATTGCTTGAAAATTGATAAAATTGGGTGCCTGGAGTGTAATTTAGGTCCATTGGGGGTATCCAGCCATTAGGTTATAGCCTTTTTGACCATTTGCCATACACAATGATGTTTCTCAAGCTATAAAAAGTGTTCTTTGATTGGTTAGCTGCATACAAGAGGCATAAACATGAAGTATAGCCATGTCCTTAAACATGTGACACAGTAAATCCTAAAAATGTTATGTTTTTCTGCTTTTTTTGTCTTTGAGACCGGGATGATGTGCGAGCGCATAAAACTTGCCGGACTCAATTCGCGAAACCTAGGTTTGGGTTGAATAGGAAATTTGAAATTTCTTTGAAAATAATTGCCTTATTGTCCTAATATTTGCTAATTTGCTTTCATTTGATATCATTCTCTGTAGATTTACACAAAAACCAGACCTCTGAGGTAAAAAAAAGTGTCTAAAGAAAGTTAAAAATTCACAAAAATGACAGGTAAATTTTTTGTCGTCTGCAAAAATGTTTGGATATAGTCAATCTGGTTAAAAATGATGATACTGCTTCCCTAAAATGTTTGTGAATGGTGCATAAATATAAAGTTTGATCATTTCTATGAACATTTGAGACAGAAAAATCTTAATTTGTGATGTTTTTTCTTACTTTTCCTTCGCGAAGTTCTATGTATTGCACAAAAGCATGAATCTTGGCCGAAAAACCTAAATTTGGGTGGTATACAAAAATCTAATTTTCTTTGATAATAACAACTTATTTGACCTAATATTTGCTTTTGTAATTTTGTTTTATATCATACTTTGTAAATAATTAGGAAATACCTATTATTAAAAACATATTTTTTGTCTTAAAGGTCAAATTACGCTAAATACATCCGCGGACCCTTTCATCTACACTACTGAAGTCCCTAAATAAACCTTTGTTTGTGTAGAAATGAGTGTATACCATCACCAGTGTGTATTGAATATATGACAATGAGTTTAAATGCATTGCGAATGTGTATAGGATGCACTGGAAATGATTGATTTGATGACTTTTATTTTTTTGACCTTGTCTGAAAGTGAAAGTAGAGAATGCTAAACACCGGTTTGTCCGGGACCTTTTTTGTCGTAAATGACGGTAACCATTTTCGCCTGGTGAGTTCTTTCTTGCATAATACATGACCCCACATTTTCTTTGGATTGTTTTAAAGCTAAGAGGTAACTCTTTTCAATGATATATGGTGTTCTCTATGGGAAATGCTTAGAAAGTGTGACAATTGATGACTGAAGTTGGTCGATTTACATGGAAACAAAGAAGGAATTTATTTAGTGTATTGTGACCTAAAGAGGTTTTGGGTGGAACATATAAAAAGTCGAATTTGTGTCAGCTGCACATATTGAAGCATTCTAGGGTACTTTATTGGGTGGGATTCAGTCAAATTGCTTGAAAATTGATAAAATTGGGTGCCTGGAGTGTAATTTAGGTCCATTGGGGGTATCCAGCCATTAGGTTATAGCCTTTTTGACCATTTGCCATACACAATGATGTTTCTCAAGCTATAAAAAGTGTTCTTTGATTGGTTAGCTGCATACAAGAGGCATAAACATGAAGTATAGCCATGTCCTTAAACATGTGACACAGTAAATCCTAAAAATGTTATGTTTTTCTGCTTTTTTTGTCTTTGAGACCGGGATGATGTGCGAGCGCATAAAACTTGCCGGACTCAATTCGCGAAACCTAGGTTTGGGTTGAATAGGAAATTTGAAATTTCTTTGAAAATAATTGCCTTATTGTCCTAATATTTGCTAATTTGCTTTCATTTGATATCATTCTCTGTAGATTTACACAAAAACCAGACCTCTGAGGTAAAAAAAAGTGTCTAAAGAAAGTTAAAAATTCACAAAAATGACAGGTAAATTTTTTGTCGTCTGCAAAAATGTTTGGATATAGTCAATCTGGTTAAAAATGATGATACTGCTTCCCTAAAATGTTTGTGAATGGTGCATAAATATAAAGTTTGATCATTTCTATGAACATTTGAGACAGAAAAATCTTAATTTGTGATGTTTTTTCTTACTTTTCCTTCGCGAAGTTCTATGTATTGCACAAAAGCATGAATCTTGGCCGAAAAACCTAAATTTGGGTGGTATACAAAAATCTAATTTTCTTTGATAATAACAACTTATTTGACCTAATATTTGCTTTTGTAATTTTGTTTTATATCATACTTTGTAAATAATTAGGAAATACCTATTATTAAAAACATATTTTTTGTCTTAAAGGTCAAATTACGCTAAATACATCCGCGGACCCTTTCATCTACACTACTGAAGTCCCTAAATAAACCTTTGTTTGTGTAGAAATGAGTGTATACCATCACCAGTGTGTATTGAATATATGACAATGAGTTTAAATGCATTGCGAATGTGTATAGGATGCACTGGAAATGATTGATTTGATGACTTTTATTTTTTTGACCTTGTCTGAAAGTGAAAGTAGAGAATGCTAAACACCGGTTTGTCCGGGACCTTTTTTGTCGTAAATGACGGTAACCATTTTCGCCTGGTGAGTTCTTTCTTGCATAATACATGACCCCACATTTTCTTTGGATTGTTTTAAAGCTAAGAGGTAACTCTTTTCAATGATATATGGTGTTCTCTATGGGAAATGCTTAGAAAGTGTGACAATTGATGACTGAAGTTGGTCGATTTACATGGAAACAAAGAAGGAATTTATTTAGTGTATTGTGACCTAAAGAGGTTTTGGGTGGAACATATAAAAAGTCGAATTTGTGTCAGCTGCACATATTGAAGCATTCTAGGGTACTTTATTGGGTGGGATTCAGTCAAATTGCTTGAAAATTGATAAAATTGGGTGCCTGGAGTGTAATTTAGGTCCATTGGGGGTATCCAGCCATTAGGTTATAGCCTTTTTGACCATTTGCCATACACAATGATGTTTCTCAAGCTATAAAAAGTGTTCTTTGATTGGTTAGCTGCATACAAGAGGCATAAACATGAAGTATAGCCATGTCCTTAAACATGTGACACAGTAAATCCTAAAAATGTTATGTTTTTCTGCTTTTTTTGTCTTTGAGACCGGGATGATGTGCGAGCGCATAAAACTTGCCGGACTCAATTCGCGAAACCTAGGTTTGGGTTGAATAGGAAATTTGAAATTTCTTTGAAAATAATTGCCTTATTGTCCTAATATTTGCTAATTTGCTTTCATTTGATATCATTCTCTGTAGATTTACACAAAAACCAGACCTCTGAGGTAAAAAAAAGTGTCTAAAGAAAGTTAAAAATTCACAAAAATGACAGGTAAATTTTTTGTCGTCTGCAAAAATGTTTGGATATAGTCAATCTGGTTAAAAATGATGATACTGCTTCCCTAAAATGTTTGTGAATGGTGCATAAATATAAAGTTTGATCATTTCTATGAACATTTGAGACAGAAAAATCTTAATTTGTGATGTTTTTTCTTACTTTTCCTTCGCGAAGTTCTATGTATTGCACAAAAGCATGAATCTTGGCCGAAAAACCTAAATTTGGGTGGTATACAAAAATCTAATTTTCTTTGATAATAACAACTTATTTGACCTAATATTTGCTTTTGTAATTTTGTTTTATATCATACTTTGTAAATAATTAGGAAATACCTATTATTAAAAACATATTTTTTGTCTTAAAGGTCAAATTACGCTAAATACATCCGCGGACCCTTTCATCTACACTACTGAAGTCCCTAAATAAACCTTTGTTTGTGTAGAAATGAGTGTATACCATCACCAGTGTGTATTGAATATATGACAATGAGTTTAAATGCATTGCGAATGTGTATAGGATGCACTGGAAATGATTGATTTGATGACTTTTATTTTTTTGACCTTGTCTGAAAGTGAAAGTAGAGAATGCTAAACACCGGTTTGTCCGGGACCTTTTTTGTCGTAAATGACGGTAACCATTTTCGCCTGGTGAGTTCTTTCTTGCATAATACATGACCCCACATTTTCTTTGGATTGTTTTAAAGCTAAGAGGTAACTCTTTTCAATGATATATGGTGTTCTCTATGGGAAATGCTTAGAAAGTGTGACAATTGATGACTGAAGTTGGTCGATTTACATGGAAACAAAGAAGGAATTTATTTAGTGTATTGTGACCTAAAGAGGTTTTGGGTGGAACATATAAAAAGTCGAATTTGTGTCAGCTGCACATATTGAAGCATTCTAGGGTACTTTATTGGGTGGGATTCAGTCAAATTGCTTGAAAATTGATAAAATTGGGTGCCTGGAGTGTAATTTAGGTCCATTGGGGGTATCCAGCCATTAGGTTATAGCCTTTTTGACCATTTGCCATACACAATGATGTTTCTCAAGCTATAAAAAGTGTTCTTTGATTGGTTAGCTGCATACAAGAGGCATAAACATGAAGTATAGCCATGTCCTTAAACATGTGACACAGTAAATCCTAAAAATGTTATGTTTTTCTGCTTTTTTTGTCTTTGAGACCGGGATGATGTGCGAGCGCATAAAACTTGCCGGACTCAATTCGCGAAACCTAGGTTTGGGTTGAATAGGAAATTTGAAATTTCTTTGAAAATAATTGCCTTATTGTCCTAATATTTGCTAATTTGCTTTCATTTGATATCATTCTCTGTAGATTTACACAAAAAACAGACCTCTGAGGTAAAAAAAAGTGTCTAAAGAAAGTTAAAAATTCACAAAAATGACAGGTAAATTTTTTGTCGTCTGCAAAAATGTTTGGATATAGTCAATCTGGTTAAAAATGATGATACTGCTTCCCTAAAATGTTTGTGAATGGTGCATAAATATAAAGTTTGATCATTTCTATGAACATTTGAGACAGAAAAATCTTAATTTGTGATGTTTTTTCTTACTTTTCCTTCGCGAAGTTCTATGTATTGCACAAAAGCATGAATCTTGGCCGAAAAACCTAAATTTGGGTGGTATACAAAAATCTAATTTTCTTTGATAATAACAACTTATTTGACCTAATATTTGCTTTTGTAATTTTGTTTTATATCATACTTTGTAAATAATTAGGAAATACCTATTATTAAAAACATATTTTTTGTCTTAAAGGTCAAATTACGCTAAATACATCCGCGGACCCTTTCATCTACACTACTGAAGTCCCTAAATAAACCTTTGTTTGTGTAGAAATGAGTGTATACCATCACCAGTGTGTATTGAATATATGACAATGAGTTTAAATGCATTGCGAATGTGTATAGGATGCACTGGAAATGATTGATTTGATGACTTTTATTTTTTTGACCTTGTCTGAAAGTGAAAGTAGAGAATGCTAAACACCGGTTTGTCCGGGACCTTTTTTGTCGTAAATGACGGTAACCATTTTCGCCTGGTGAGTTCTTTCTTGCATAATACATGACCCCACATTTTCTTTGGATTGTTTTAAAGCTAAGAGGTAACTCTTTTCAATGATATATGGTGTTCTCTATGGGAAATGCTTAGAAAGTGTGACAATTGATGACTGAAGTTGGTCGATTTACATGGAAACAAAGAAGGAATTTATTTAGTGTATTGTGACCTAAAGAGGTTTTGGGTGGAACATATAAAAAGTCGAATTTGTGTCAGCTGCACATATTGAAGCATTCTAGGGTACTTTATTGGGTGGGATTCAGTCAAATTGCTTGAAAATTGATAAAATTGGGTGCCTGGAGTGTAATTTAGGTCCATTGGGGGTATCCAGCCATTAGGTTATAGCCTTTTTGACCATTTGCCATACACAATGATGTTTCTCAAGCTATAAAAAGTGTTCTTTGATTGGTTAGCTGCATACAAGAGGCATAAACATGAAGTATAGCCATGTCCTTAAACATGTGACACAGTAAATCCTAAAAATGTTATGTTTTTCTGCTTTTTTTGTCTTTGAGACCGGGATGATGTGCGAGCGCATAAAACTTGCCGGACTCAATTCGCGAAACCTAGGTTTGGGTTGAATAGGAAATTTGAAATTTCTTTGAAAATAATTGCCTTATTGTCCTAATATTTGCTAATTTGCTTTCATTTGATATCATTCTCTGTAGATTTACACAAAAACCAGACCTCTGAGGTAAAAAAAAGTGTCTAAAGAAAGTTAAAAATTCACAAAAATGACAGGTAAATTTTTTGTCGTCTGCAAAAATGTTTGGATATAGTCAATCTGGTTAAAAATGATGATACTGCTTCCCTAAAATGTTTGTGAATGGTGCATAAATATAAAGTTTGATCATTTCTATGAACATTTGAGACAGAAAAATCTTAATTTGTGATGTTTTTTCTTACTTTTCCTTCGCGAAGTTCTATGTATTGCACAAAAGCATGAATCTTGGCCGAAAAACCTAAATTTGGGTGGTATACAAAAATCTAATTTTCTTTGATAATAACAACTTATTTGACCTAATATTTGCTTTTGTAATTTTGTTTTATATCATACTTTGTAAATAATTAGGAAATACCTATTATTAAAAACATATTTTTTGTCTTAAAGGTCAAATTACGCTAAATACATCCGCGGACCCTTTCATCTACACTACTGAAGTCCCTAAATAAACCTTTGTTTGTGTAGAAATGAGTGTATACCATCACCAGTGTGTATTGAATATATGACAATGAGTTTAAATGCATTGCGAATGTGTATAGGATGCACTGGAAATGATTGATTTGATGACTTTTATTTTTTTGACCTTGTCTGAAAGTGAAAGTAGAGAATGCTAAACACCGGTTTGTCCGGGACCTTTTTTGTCGTAAATGACGGTAACCATTTTCGCCTGGTGAGTTCTTTCTTGCATAATACATGACCCCACATTTTCTTTGGATTGTTTTAAAGCTAAGAGGTAACTCTTTTCAATGATATATGGTGTTCTCTATGGGAAATGCTTAGAAAGTGTGACAATTGATGACTGAAGTTGGTCGATTTACATGGAAACAAAGAAGGAATTTATTTAGTGTATTGTGACCTAAAGAGGTTTTGGGTGGAACATATAAAAAGTCGAATTTGTGTCAGCTGCACATATTGAAGCATTCTAGGGTACTTTATTGGGTGGGATTCAGTCAAATTGCTTGAAAATTGATAAAATTGGGTGCCTGGAGTGTAATTTAGGTCCATTGGGGGTATCCAGCCATTAGGTTATAGCCTTTTTGACCATTTGCCATACACAATGATGTTTCTCAAGCTATAAAAAGTGTTCTTTGATTGGTTAGCTGCATACAAGAGGCATAAACATGAAGTATAGCCATGTCCTTAAACATGTGACACAGTAAATCCTAAAAATGTTATGTTTTTCTGCTTTTTTTGTCTTTGAGACCGGGATGATGTGCGAGCGCATAAAACTTGCCGGACTCAATTCGCGAAACCTAGGTTTGGGTTGAATAGGAAATTTGAAATTTCTTTGAAAATAATTGCCTTATTGTCCTAATATTTGCTAATTTGCTTTCATTTGATATCATTCTCTGTAGATTTACACAAAAACCAGACCTCTGAGGTAAAAAAAAGTGTCTAAAGAAAGTTAAAAATTCACAAAAATGACAGGTAAATTTTTTGTCGTCTGCAAAAATGTTTGGATATAGTCAATCTGGTTAAAAATGATGATACTGCTTCCCTAAAATGTTTGTGAATGGTGCATAAATATAAAGTTTGATCATTTCTATGAACATTTGAGACAGAAAAATCTTAATTTGTGATGTTTTTTCTTACTTTTCCTTCGCGAAGTTCTATGTATTGCACAAAAGCATGAATCTTGGCCGAAAAACCTAAATTTGGGTGGTATACAAAAATCTAATTTTCTTTGATAATAACAACTTATTTGACCTAATATTTGCTTTTGTAATTTTGTTTTATATCATACTTTGTAAATAATTAGGAAATACCTATTATTAAAAACATATTTTTTGTCTTAAAGGTCAAATTACGCTAAATACATCCGCGGACCCTTTCATCTACACTACTGAAGTCCCTAAATAAACCTTTGTTTGTGTAGAAATGAGTGTATACCATCACCAGTGTGTATTGAATATATGACAATGAGTTTAAATGCATTGCGAATGTGTATAGGATGCACTGGAAATGATTGATTTGATGACTTTTATTTTTTTGACCTTGTCTGAAAGTGAAAGTAGAGAATGCTAAACACCGGTTTGTCCGGGACCTTTTTTGTCGTAAATGACGGTAACCATTTTCGCCTGGTGAGTTCTTTCTTGCATAATACATGACCCCACATTTTCTTTGGATTGTTTTAAAGCTAAGAGGTAACTCTTTTCAATGATATATGGTGTTCTCTATGGGAAATGCTTAGAAAGTGTGACAATTGATGACTGAAGTTGGTCGATTTACATGGAAACAAAGAAGGAATTTATTTAGTGTATTGTGACCTAAAGAGGTTTTGGGTGGAACATATAAAAAGTCGAATTTGTGTCAGCTGCACATATTGAAGCATTCTAGGGTACTTTATTGGGTGGGATTCAGTCAAATTGCTTGAAAATTGATAAAATTGGGTGCCTGGAGTGTAATTTAGGTCCATTGGGGGTATCCAGCCATTAGGTTATAGCCTTTTTGACCATTTGCCATACACAATGATGTTTCTCAAGCTATAAAAAGTGTTCTTTGATTGGTTAGCTGCATACAAGAGGCATAAACATGAAGTATAGCCATGTCCTTAAACATGTGACACAGTAAATCCTAAAAATGTTATGTTTTTCTGCTTTTTTTGTCTTTGAGACCGGGATGATGTGCGAGCGCATAAAACTTGCCGGACTCAATTCGCGAAACCTAGGTTTGGGTTGAATAGGAAATTTGAAATTTCTTTGAAAATAATTGCCTTATTGTCCTAATATTTGCTAATTTGCTTTCATTTGATATCATTCTCTGTAGATTTACACAAAAACCAGACCTCTGAGGTAAAAAAAAGTGTCTAAAGAAAGTTAAAAATTCACAAAAATGACAGGTAAATTTTTTGTCGTCTGCAAAAATGTTTGGATATAGTCAATCTGGTTAAAAATGATGATACTGCTTCCCTAAAATGTTTGTGAATGGTGCATAAATATAAAGTTTGATCATTTCTATGAACATTTGAGACAGAAAAATCTTAATTTGTGATGTTTTTTCTTACTTTTCCTTCGCGAAGTTCTATGTATTGCACAAAAGCATGAATCTTGGCCGAAAAACCTAAATTTGGGTGGTATACAAAAATCTAATTTTCTTTGATAATAACAACTTATTTGACCTAATATTTGCTTTTGTAATTTTGTTTTATATCATACTTTGTAAATAATTAGGAAATACCTATTATTAAAAACATATTTTTTGTCTTAAAGGTCAAATTACGCTAAATACATCCGCGGACCCTTTCATCTACACTACTGAAGTCCCTAAATAAACCTTTGTTTGTGTAGAAATGAGTGTATACCATCACCAGTGTGTATTGAATATATGACAATGAGTTTAAATGCATTGCGAATGTGTATAGGATGCACTGGAAATGATTGATTTGATGACTTTTATTTTTTTGACCTTGTCTGAAAGTGAAAGTAGAGAATGCTAAACACCGGTTTGTCCGGGACCTTTTTTGTCGTAAATGACGGTAACCATTTTCGCCTGGTGAGTTCTTTCTTGCATAATACATGACCCCACATTTTCTTTGGATTGTTTTAAAGCTAAGAGGTAACTCTTTTCAATGATATATGGTGTTCTCTATGGGAAATGCTTAGAAAGTGTGACAATTGATGACTGAAGTTGGTCGATTTACATGGAAACAAAGAAGGAATTTATTTAGTGTATTGTGACCTAAAGAGGTTTTGGGTGGAACATATAAAAAGTCGAATTTGTGTCAGCTGCACATATTGAAGCATTCTAGGGTACTTTATTGGGTGGGATTCAGTCAAATTGCTTGAAAATTGATAAAATTGGGTGCCTGGAGTGTAATTTAGGTCCATTGGGGGTATCCAGCCATTAGGTTATAGCCTTTTTGACCATTTGCCATACACAATGATGTTTCTCAAGCTATAAAAAGTGTTCTTTGATTGGTTAGCTGCATACAAGAGGCATAAACATGAAGTATAGCCATGTCCTTAAACATGTGACACAGTAAATCCTAAAAATGTTATGTTTTTCTGCTTTTTTTGTCTTTGAGACCGGGATGATGTGCGAGCGCATAAAACTTGCCGGACTCAATTCGCGAAACCTAGGTTTGGGTTGAATAGGAAATTTGAAATTTCTTTGAAAATAATTGCCTTATTGTCCTAATATTTGCTAATTTGCTTTCATTTGATATCATTCTCTGTAGATTTACACAAAAACCAGACCTCTGAGGTAAAAAAAAGTGTCTAAAGAAAGTTAAAAATTCACAAAAATGACAGGTAAATTTTTTGTCGTCTGCAAAAATGTTTGGATATAGTCAATCTGGTTAAAAATGATGATACTGCTTCCCTAAAATGTTTGTGAATGGTGCATAAATATAAAGTTTGATCATTTCTATGAACATTTGAGACAGAAAAATCTTAATTTGTGATGTTTTTTCTTACTTTTCCTTCGCGAAGTTCTATGTATTGCACAAAAGCATGAATCTTGGCCGAAAAACCTAAATTTGGGTGGTATACAAAAATCTAATTTTCTTTGATAATAACAACTTATTTGACCTAATATTTGCTTTTGTAATTTTGTTTTATATCATACTTTGTAAATAATTAGGAAATACCTATTATTAAAAACATATTTTTTGTCTTAAAGGTCAAATTACGCTAAATACATCCGCGGACCCTTTCATCTACACTACTGCAGTCCCTAAATAAACCTTTGTTTGTGTAGAAATGAGTGTATACCATCACCAGTGTGTATTGAATATATGACAATGAGTTTAAATGCATTGCGAATGTGTATAGGATGCACTGGAAATGATTGATTTGATGACTTTTATTTTTTTGACCTTGTCTGAAAGTGAAAGTAGAGAATGCTAAACACCGGTTTGTCCGGGACCTTTTTTGTCGTAAATGACGGTAACCATTTTCGCCTGGTGAGTTCTTTCTTGCATAATACATGACCCCACATTTTCTTTGGATTGTTTTAAAGCTAAGAGGTAACTCTTTTCAATGATATATGGTGTTCTCTATGGGAAATGCTTAGAAAGTGTGACAATTGATGACTGAAGTTGGTCGATTTACATGGAAACAAAGAAGGAATTTATTTAGTGTATTGTGACCTAAAGAGGTTTTGGGTGGAACATATAAAAAGTCGAATTTGTGTCAGCTGCACATATTGAAGCATTCTAGGGTACTTTATTGGGTGGGATTCAGTCAAATTGCTTGAAAATTGATAAAATTGGGTGCCTGGAGTGTAATTTAGGTCCATTGGGGGTATCCAGCCATTAGGTTATAGCCTTTTTGACCATTTGCCATACACAATGATGTTTCTCAAGCTATAAAAAGTGTTCTTTGATTGGTTAGCTGCATACAAGAGGCATAAACATGAAGTATAGCCATGTCCTTAAACATGTGACACAGTAAATCCTAAAAATGTTATGTTTTTCTGCTTTTTTTGTCTTTGAGACCGGGATGATGTGCGAGCGCATAAAACTTGCCGGACTCAATTCGCGAAACCTAGGTTTGGGTTGAATAGGAAATTTGAAATTTCTTTGAAAATAATTGCCTTATTGTCCTAATATTTGCTAATTTGCTTTCATTTGATATCATTCTCTGTAGATTTACACAAAAACCAGACCTCTGAGGTAAAAAAAAGTGTCTAAAGAAAGTTAAAAATTCACAAAAATGACAGGTAAATTTTTTGTCGTCTGCAAAAATGTTTGGATATAGTCAATCTGGTTAAAAATGATGATACTGCTTCCCTAAAATGTTTGTGAATGGTGCATAAATATAAAGTTTGATCATTTCTATGAACATTTGAGACAGAAAAATCTTAATTTGTGATGTTTTTTCTTACTTTTCCTTCGCGAAGTTCTATGTATTGCACAAAAGCATGAATCTTGGCCGAAAAACCTAAATTTGGGTGGTATACAAAAATCTAATTTTCTTTGATAATAACAACTTATTTGACCTAATATTTGCTTTTGTAATTTTGTTTTATATCATACTTTGTAAATAATTAGGAAATACCTATTATTAAAAACATATTTTTTGTCTTAAAGGTCAAATTACGCTAAATACATCCGCGGACCCTTTCATCTACACTACTGAAGTCCCTAAATAAACCTTTGTTTGTGTAGAAATGAGTGTATACCATCACCAGTGTGTATTGAATATATGACAATGAGTTTAAATGCATTGCGAATGTGTATAGGATGCACTGGAAATGATTGATTTGATGACTTTTATTTTTTTGACCTTGTCTGAAAGTGAAAGTAGAGAATGCTAAACACCGGTTTGTCCGGGACCTTTTTTGTCGTAAATGACGGTAACCATTTTCGCCTGGTGAGTTCTTTCTTGCATAATACATGACCCCACATTTTCTTTGGATTGTTTTAAAGCTAAGAGGTAACTCTTTTCAATGATATATGGTGTTCTCTATGGGAAATGCTTAGAAAGTGTGACAATTGATGACTGAAGTTGGTCGATTTACATGGAAACAAAGAAGGAATTTATTTAGTGTATTGTGACCTAAAGAGGTTTTGGGTGGAACATATAAAAAGTCGAATTTGTGTCAGCTGCACATATTGAAGCATTCTAGGGTACTTTATTGGGTGGGATTCAGTCAAATTGCTTGAAAATTGATAAAATTGGGTGCCTGGAGTGTAATTTAGGTCCATTGGGGGTATCCAGCCATTAGGTTATAGCCTTTTTGACCATTTGCCATACACAATGATGTTTCTCAAGCTATAAAAAGTGTTCTTTGATTGGTTAGCTGCATACAAGAGGCATAAACATGAAGTATAGCCATGTCCTTAAACATGTGACACAGTAAATCCTAAAAATGTTATGTTTTTCTGCTTTTTTTGTCTTTGAGACCGGGATGATGTGCGAGCGCATAAAACTTGCCGGACTCAATTCGCGAAACCTAGGTTTGGGTTGAATAGGAAATTTGAAATTTCTTTGAAAATAATTGCCTTATTGTCCTAATATTTGCTAATTTGCTTTCATTTGATATCATTCTCTGTAGATTTACACAAAAAACAGACCTCTGAGGTAAAAAAAAGTGTCTAAAGAAAGTTAAAAATTCACAAAAATGACAGGTAAATTTTTTGTCGTCTGCAAAAATGTTTGGATATAGTCAATCTGGTTAAAAATGATGATACTGCTTCCCTAAAATGTTTGTGAATGGTGCATAAATATAAAGTTTGATCATTTCTATGAACATTTGAGACAGAAAAATCTTAATTTGTGATGTTTTTTCTTACTTTTCCTTCGCGAAGTTCTATGTATTGCACAAAAGCATGAATCTTGGCCGAAAAACCTAAATTTGGGTGGTATACAAAAATCTAATTTTCTTTGATAATAACAACTTATTTGACCTAATATTTGCTTTTGTAATTTTGTTTTATATCATACTTTGTAAATAATTAGGAAATACCTATTATTAAAAACATATTTTTTGTCTTAAAGGTCAAATTACGCTAAATACATCCGCGGACCCTTTCATCTACACTACTGAAGTCCCTAAATAAACCTTTGTTTGTGTAGAAATGAGTGTATACCATCACCAGTGTGTATTGAATATATGACAATGAGTTTAAATGCATTGCGAATGTGTATAGGATGCACTGGAAATGATTGATTTGATGACTTTTATTTTTTTGACCTTGTCTGAAAGTGAAAGTAGAGAATGCTAAACACCGGTTTGTCCGGGACCTTTTTTGTCGTAAATGACGGTAACCATTTTCGCCTGGTGAGTTCTTTCTTGCATAATACATGACCCCACATTTTCTTTGGATTGTTTTAAAGCTAAGAGGTAACTCTTTTCAATGATATATGGTGTTCTCTATGGGAAATGCTTAGAAAGTGTGACAATTGATGACTGAAGTTGGTCGATTTACATGGAAACAAAGAAGGAATTTATTTAGTGTATTGTGACCTAAAGAGGTTTTGGGTGGAACATATAAAAAGTCGAATTTGTGTCAGCTGCACATATTGAAGCATTCTAGGGTACTTTATTGGGTGGGATTCAGTCAAATTGCTTGAAAATTGATAAAATTGGGTGCCTGGAGTGTAATTTAGGTCCATTGGGGGTATCCAGCCATTAGGTTATAGCCTTTTTGACCATTTGCCATACACAATGATGTTTCTCAAGCTATAAAAAGTGTTCTTTGATTGGTTAGCTGCATACAAGAGGCATAAACATGAAGTATAGCCATGTCCTTAAACATGTGACACAGTAAATCCTAAAAATGTTATGTTTTTCTGCTTTTTTTGTCTTTGAGACCGGGATGATGTGCGAGCGCATAAAACTTGCCGGACTCAATTCGCGAAACCTAGGTTTGGGTTGAATAGGAAATTTGAAATTTCTTTGAAAATAATTGCCTTATTGTCCTAATATTTGCTAATTTGCTTTCATTTGATATCATTCTCTG
>JASEVX010000001.1:257682864-257840659 GCA_031761405.1 Serripes groenlandicus | reverse complement strand
GAGAGAGAGAGAGAGAGAGAGAGAGAGAGAGAGAGAGAGAGAGAGAGAGAGAGAGAGAGAGAGAGAGAGAGAGAGAGAGAGAGAGAGAGAGAGAGAGAGAGTTATAAAAGGTTCGCCTATACGAAATATCGCCTGACAAAAAGCATCTTCTGATAAAAGTATACAGATGTAGCCTTTCATGTATCAGGTTTATGGCCCCTTTGATAGATACCGAAACGGAGACGCTGCAGTACCTCCAATTTGTTATGGTGCGTGGACGTGTTGAAATTAGACCCGTCCACGTGAAAAGGCACAAGTTGATATTACATCTTTATATCTGCTCCATCTTAACCGAATCTACGAATACTGACAGACGCTTCTTACATGCTTGTGTAAACAATACTTGAACGGTGTGCGAATGCACTGGCTGATATTGTTATTTGTGTAAACAATACCTGAACGGTGTAGACATTGATTACACTGTGCGAATGCACTGGCTGATATTCTTATTCACTGTTCACTAAAGTCAACGTGTCTGAACTTTGTAGATCTTGATCACACTGTGCGAATGCACTAGCTGATATGCTTATTCACTGTTCACTAAAGTCAACTTGTACCTTTTCCCCATGGACGGGCTCAAATAACAATGCATCGTCAGACATATAATGTTATCGTAGACTTCAATGCGACAAGCTTCATTCGTCTTCAACCAATTGACTTACAGTCTATGTGAGAAAAAGTAAGTCAGTTGCTTGGAAAGACTGGTGTGTGGAATACTTGTGTGAGAAAGCCAGGAAACACACGGATAGACGAACTTGCCGACGTAATATAACACAATCTTGAAAACGGCCTTCAACCCCAATCAATTAGTCAATCAATCAATCAATTATTTAGACTACATTTAATATAACAACGAGTCGTCAGCAATAATAACGTTCATGTAGATACATGTGGAATACAAAAATCAAATGTAATGTAAGAGCTAATACGTTTCCTTGTAAAACAACACATTGTATAGTATAACCTGACGCATGTGAGTTTTGTTTAAAATTGCTCCTTCGACTTTTATTACGCCGAGTCGGGCGAAAAGGAGTCTTCCTGCATTTGTGACCACTCCGGTATCGGCCCAATCAACCCAGATTCGTCACAGTCTGCCTACATTTATCAGTCCGTTCTTGGTAAAAGTTGGCTTTTGTAAACGGTGATAATCCAGGTCAGCCTGTGCATCCACACTGTCTGATAAAGATATGCATCGATGTTCGCTCAAAAAGCAGAAGGTCTGTATTCATGTGACGTGGCCACAAAGACTAGAAGCCTGTTTGGCATCCTTTCCGCTGTATTTTGGCGACTTTCCGAGCATGTACCAATATCACAGCGTAGTGTTGACATAACTATTAACCGTGCAAAAACAGTGGCAACAGGAAACATCTCGTTATACCGCTTGTATTTAACAAGTCCATGTTGCACATGACTTACGACGCGTTTGCTGCGGGTGTAACATGGAAATATTCATGGAAGAGAAAGATTCGTCCTTAATATCAATGTTCTGATTTTCCCACAATGTTTTTTATTTAAAGTTCCCTAAATGTAAATTTTTTAGAGAATTAGAAATAACGTAATTTAAAAATATTTTACAAAAATGATAAAAGGCAGTCTAGATAAGATTCCGAATGCATTCTACATGTATTATAAGTGTCACGCGTACCTTCCTCATTTCTTCACATACTTACGAATTAATATTTTCCCTCTTTTAGACGCTTTCTGTCTCATCGACAACAGACGGTATTTTGAAAATAGTGTTGCAAAAGACGAAATCGCTCATAATGAGCAATTTCTCCTTTTGCAACAATGTTTTCAACTGTAATCAATAGTTTACTATTCAATATTTAAACAGATATTCCATATTTCAACAAGACGCCTTCAGGGTCGTCTGTGTCTTTTTTGTTTTACATGGGAAAGGGTTACCTGGTGGAAATTTCAAACAAATGGTATCCCTCAGGCAACAAGGTTTTTTTTTGGTGAACAACGAATGTACATACTCACAGCTTGGGTGAACAACGAACATTCGAGTGAATTTGTACATACTCACAGTTATGGTGAACAACGAATATTCGAGTGAATTTGTACATACTCACAGTTATGGTGAACAACGAATATTCGGGTGAATTTGTACATACTCACAGTTATGGTGAACAACGAATATTCGGGTGAATTTGTACATACTCACAGTTATAGTGAACAACGAATATTCGGGTGAATTTGTACATACTCACAGCTTGGGTGAACAACGAACATTCGAGTGAATTTGTACATACTCACAGTTATGGTGAACAACGAATATTCGGGTGAACTTGTACATACTCACAGTTATGGTGAACAACGAATATTCGGGTGAACTTGTACAAACTCACAGTTATGGTGAACAACGAATATTCGGACGAACTTGTACAAACTCACAGTTATGGTGAACAACGAATATTCGGGTGAACTTGTACAAACTCACAGTTATGGTGAACAACGAATATTCGGGTGAACTTGTACAAACTCACAGTTATGGTGAACAACGAATATTCGGGTGAACTTGTACATACTCACAGTTATGGTGAACAACGAATATTCGGGTGAACTTGTACATACTCACAGTTATGGTGAACAACGAATATTCGGGTGAACTTGTACAAACTCACAGTTATGGTGGACAACGAATATTCGGGTGAACTTGTACATACTCACAGTTATGGGGAACAACGAATATTCGGGTGAACTTGTACATACTCACAGTTATGGTGAACAGCGAATATTCGGGTGAACTTGTACATACTCACAGTTATGGTGAACAACGAATATTCGGGTGAACTTGTACATACTCACAGTTATGGTGAACAACGAATATTCGGGTGAATTTGTACATACTCACAATTATAGTGAACAACGAATATTCGGGTGAACTTGTACATACTCACAGTTTGGGTGAACAACGAATATTCGGGTGAACTTGTACATACTCACAGTTTGGGTGAACAACGAATCTTCGGGTGAACTTGTACATACTCACAGTTTTGGTGAACAATGAATCCTCGTGTGAACTTGTACATATACTCACAGTTTGGGTGAACAACGAATATTCGGGTGAACTTGTACACACTCACAGTTATGGTTAAAAATGAATATTCGGGTGAACTTGTACATACTCACAGTTTGGGTGAACAACGAATATTCGGGTGAATTCGTACATACTCACAGTTTGGGTGAACAACGAATATTCGGGTGAATTTGTACATATACTCACAGTTATGGTGAACAATGAATCTTCGTGTGAACTTGTACATACTCACAGTTATGGTGAACAATGAATCTTCGTGTGAACTTGTACATATACTCACAGCTTGGGTGAACAACGAATCTTCGGGTGAACTTGTACATACTCACAGTTATGGTGAACAATGAATCTTCGTGTGAACTTGTACATACTCACAGTTATGGTGAACAACGAATCTTCGGGTGAACTTGTACATACTCACAGTTATGGTTAAAAACGAATATTCGGGTGGACTTGTACATATACTCACAGTTTGGGTGAACAACGAATATTCGGGTGAACTTGTACATACTCACAGTTACGGTTAAAAAAGAATCATCGGGTGAATTTGTACATACTCACAGTTATGGTGAACAACGAATATTCGGGTGAACTTGTACATACTCACAGTTATGCCAGATGCTTCGCTTTCCCCTACATACAGCGAAGATGCGTTTCACATGTATTTTACGACCGCAAACCAGCATAAATTTGAGATTGCACGGACGAAAATTTCAAGCAAAAAGATAAGACAATGTATGGGGTCAGGTGAAAATGCGATGCGAATTGCGAAAATTCATCCGAACGCATAGTTTTGCCAGAACCATTACTGTACATCTACAGAATACGTGTAGTAGAGGCACCCCACGTGTATTGTATAATCGCGATCCATCGTAATCGCTCACAGAAGATATTTCAAACATAAATTCAAGGGAAAGAATATATGCTCAGGCGAAAAGGGGATTGTGTTCCGTATGCAGTAGGAATCACGCGAACATGTGCATACCCCGAGTTTAGTTAGAGCCTTTAATGTCCGCATACATCAAAACAGATGGATACAATCAGAGACATATTAATACATGTATATGTCTCTGACATAATAAACTTAAAAATGAGAGAGGGGCTCCAGGAAAACAAACCTAAACGTAATTACCCATGTGACAAAAGACCTGCCTGTGCATATACTTATGGATACATGGTTTACAGAAAGTTATTGAAACCTTATTATGAATAATTTGCGAATAGTGCAGAGCCAGATCAGACTTCGAAAATGCACCTGCTAATCCTGATATGCACTAATCGCAAATAGATTACCGTTGGCTTTCGCTGGTTGTAGGAACACTAATTAAACGCCCTCAAACATAATGCTACAAGACCCCGATTCGCCTGAAGCGACTTAAATCTTTTTCAAAGAAGATAGTAAATACGGTATTAACATTCTACAATTTGCCTGTTATCTTAAAGCCTACTTGGCTTATCAGCTCTTTCTCTCCAGTAACCATAGTGACCTCAAGGTATTTCGAAGCCAATATACCAGGTATGAAAACTTAACTATCGGTGCATTCACGTGTGTTCAATTATAAATTACTTAAGAAAACATTTTAAACCGTGTACCTTCATATTGCATTTTAAGAGTAGCGCTCTAATGTGCTTGGAATACATCTGACAAAAGTTTGTAATGGGGTTTTACGTCGTTTTCAACATTATTTAAGTTATATCACGATGACAGCCCCCCTTATTCATGATCCCTGGGTAAACAAACCAATACTAGGCTAGAAAATGTGCCTTGCCCAAGGGCACTTCACCATGTCCGTCGTTCCGCGAATCTGATAAAAGGGAAATATTCTAGTTTTTTGTCATTTGAATGTTGCTTTTCCACAGTATTTAACTTATATCTCTGCGTTTCGATTACTACCCGTATGATTACTCCTGACACAGACACTATTCCCATAACCCTGAGCGCCTATAAGGAAGCCATTACTTCAGTTGTAAAAGTATTTTGTATGACCCGACCGGGGATTCAACCCTAGTCTCTCGCTCCACAGGTGCACGCTCTAACACAGTACATCACCGAGAATGTCGTATCATTTTGATACAGGTGCACGCTCTAACACAGTACATCACCGAGAAGGTAGTATCATTTTGATACAGAGTTTAAGACATTATAGGGAACATTTCAATTGCTCGTGTTTTATTTTGAGTATTTGTCCCATTCCGTATTATTTTCAAAAGTTGTTTGTTGCAGATTGCGTCTAAAGTCGTCGGTTTCAGGTAAAGGGTTAAAGTACAAAAAAGCACAGACAACAGTGCACCTTGCCAACAATAAGAATATCATACGTGCAGTCTGGACTGCACCAATAAACGGCACCCTACTAGGGCATTTTCGACCAGATCAGCCAGCGTATCCGCGCAGTCTGCTCTGGGTCTGCACTGTTCGCCCATTTGTCACTAAAGTTTTAAGGAAACTCCCATAAAGCTGTATTTATATTTGGATCCTTTAGCGTGTATACCATGTAGGTCTTTTTCAACATGCGTAATAATTACGCAAAGGCTGATTTTCGCATGGCGTCCCTCAAATATACTACTTGCCCATCCAATATTTGAGCCGTGCTACGAGAAAAGTAGCCTTATTGTGTTTGTAACAAGTCAGAGGACTAGATAAGAGGGAGTAAACAGGTCATTTCTCCACCATATTTATGTTAATACTCAACCAAATCCTATCGTGTGGGTACTCAAAAGAATCGTCTCGCTGAGACGATTCTTTTGAGTACCCACAACATAGGGTTTGAATGTCAAATAAGGATTTTAGAACATGAAAAATGCCCCTTATCTAGAGCCCTGAAATTTACTGTCAAGTGTAGATTATGATCCCGCTATTCAATCCGTCGAGACATTAAAGTAGTAGTGACGTTTACAGTGACTAATCTAGTGTGAAAGTTGTAACAGAAGACAAATAGCGAAAGTGTCAAAACCTGACTCATAAATACACACCCTCACTAGGTCGTTTACCCTTCTTTTGATTTATAACCGTATCTATGCCAATGAAAAAACGATTGAAGAAGAGTTCAAAACGTTTCTGAGCTATGTAAAGGGTACGCTAAATCGTTACAACTGCATAGTGCGATCTAATCATAAACTTTCAGCACAGTTCTAAGTACATGTAATTAACTAATTATTTATTCATGTTTTAATGTGCCAATCAATCATTGATTGTTTTCCATGTTTTGAATAAAAAAGATCATGTTTAAAGGGGAAAAAAAGAAGAAAAAGAAAAAAAAATGATCATCAAGCGAATTCCTTTTTTCTTACAGTTTACATATTTTTAATGAATTTGCTTCGATCTCAATACTTAGCTCCATTATAAATAGCGTTTAAATTGAATAAATTTAACTGATATTTATAAGCGTAGTTTGACAAAGGTTAAACAACAACGCCGGTCTGTATGACATTATACTTGTTTTCAAGCTTAACATAACATTATAAAGTTAATGAGCCAGCGAAACGTTACTCATCGAAATATGCATTGAACGTTGTATGATTCATATGCTACCTATGGAATGAATGCTGCTTTTTTTTTAAGCCTTTCACTCCTACAATAAAACTGCTGCTGACGAATTTCAAAACATCCAGACAAAATGATGGAAACTTCCTATAAATGACACGGCTTGATATCATTATGACAAAAGTATAAATCGCTGGCAAATGAGCAATTTCTATTGTTGTCACATGTTCTCAAATCGTGGGAAAGGGATAAGATGATGCTATTCGAAAGCATCATCTTTGACCTTAACATTGTTGTGAGGTTATTCGATAACATTATGCTTGACCTTGATATTAGCATATTATGCGACCTTTTTATTATGTCTCGTTGTGAGGTTAATCAGTATGCTTGGTATTAGCATTATGCTACCTTGATATACTGTCTTGTTGTGAGGTTATCCGAAAACAGCATGTTTGACCTTGACATTAGGTTTCGTAGTGAGGTTATCTGATAACAGCATGTTTGACCTTGACATTAGGTTTCGTCGTGAGGTTATCCGATAACAACATGTTTGACCTTGCCATTAGGTCTCGTTGTGAGGTTATCCGATGACAACATGTTTGACCTTGACATTATGTCTCGTTGTGGGGTTATCCGATAACAGCAAGTTTGACCACCTTGACATTAGGTCTCGATCTGAGGTTATCCGATAATAACAGTTTTGACCTTGACATAAGGTATCCTTGTTAGGTATCAATTTAAAAAAGTGAATAGTTTAAAATGAGCTCGTCCGTGCGGAAAAGTCCAAGTTGACTTTTCAGAATAAAAACCCAAAGCAGCCTTTGCATCCGTACAGTCTGATCAATACACTGTTCACACTTTACATGCACAGGCTTGTTAGAAGCTTCTGTCATCTTTTGTAGATTCTGATAGGGCTGTATAGGCTGATCTGAACCTACACTGTTCAGAAATGCAAACGTGTGCCTCTTCCAATGGTATGGCTCAAATATATACAAAAGATTCGGTTTCCTGCATTTAGGATAACGTTCTATGAAATGTACCGTATCCGTCAAGATGCGATCAGCGGTGTATAGGTGTATAGAACAGCTTTGTGACGTAACACACAGGAAAGGTGCAGCTTGCGATAAAATATCTATGGATCTATAAATAACATCAAGTGGAGGTTTCTGGAACATGCCTGGAATTCCAGACTAACACGTAATGGGTGTTGTGGTGCTAGATAGGTTTGTATGCTGATGTTTGATATAGACAGAGATATTGATCGGATATCTGTACAGGGTATCTAGATATTGATCAGATATTTAAGGGGTATCGATAGTTAGACAGACCGAGAAAGAGAGAGGGAAAGAGAGAAAAGAAAAAGAGAGAGAGAGAGGGTGAGAGAGAAGAGAGAGAGAGAGAGAGAGAGAGGAGAGAAAGAGAGGAGAGAGAGAGATATATATATATATATATATATATAAGGGAGATATATATATATAGAGAGAGAGAGAGAGAGAGAGAGAGAGAGAGAGAGAGAGAGAGAGAGAGAGAGGAGAGAGAGAGAGAGAGAGAGAGAGAGAGAGAGAGAGAGAGAGAGAGAGAGAGAGAGAGAGAGAGAGAGATCGTTTGAACCAAGTGAACAGTAATTTCAAGCAACATTTTTAAGATAATAGTACTACAATACTTCGAAGTCAAAAGGGACCCGTATTACTTTGATTAATCGTCATGTTCGATAGATTCATGCTTAATGTATTATCCATATATGAACAGTTCTGATTCCACGTCTGAGCAATCAGAACTGTTGCTACGTTGTTTCCAAAAGAAAGATCTGTAATATTCGCGTAATCACGTGTTCGAGTTATCGCAAGTCCCATGTAGTAATATTGTAGTAATAATTTAATTATCTTTCCTTTTTCTCCCATATATTTAAAGATTCTACATGCATTTATCAATTTGAAAACACTATGATGAGAACATGCTTGAAATGCATATTTAAAGAAAAATTTACATTTTTCTCCGAAACAATTTCTCCTGTTTTCACATTATTTTTAAAGGCTTCTAATACATACTCTTGAAAATGTTTCTGCTTGCAAAAGATAAAAGAACAATTACTTGCTAGAATATTGAACTGAATCAAAACTTTAAAAAATCTGTTTTGACATTAACTTTATATTTAACACGTCACAATTTCGCAATAAACAAAAGTATAATAACTATTTCAAAAGAACAAAAACTCGAAATTATTAGTAATCAGAATTAACCATGATCAAAAAAGAGCCTTAAAAACATTCCAATCGTTCAAAACGTTTGCTTAAAATAATATATTAATAAATGTCTATCTTACCGTTTAAATACGCCATGTTTATTTTTAACCAGTATTTAACTTGTATCACGGTTACTTGTTAACTACTAAGAACATACAGCCAGCCTCAACTTTCAAATCCTCATTAAGACCACATGAGCCGAGTCCCGGGAAAAACAACCTCGTGTAGATAAAGATCTAAACCGGATCACAGGTAAATCAATCTTGCGTAGATAAAGACTTGCAATCCGATAAAAAATACACATTGTTTGGCAAGAAATTTTCGGCATATTCTGTGACTAATTAGTGAATCATGTAGAACCAGATCAGACTTCTTGGATTGGTAGGCTGATCTGGATCTACACTTGTGACAGGTGCTTTACGGTTTGTTTTCGCGGACTATATGGCTTAAATATTTTCCTTCTTAGCTATGTTGCTACATATTTGCGTAAAATGAAAGTTTGTAGAGCGTTTTTTCAATTTCTTCTTTGTTTTCATCGTTTAGCTTAAATAGAGAAACATTGCAGGCTATGAGCAACAAACAAATCTAAAAGAGGAACAGCTCCTTTTCCAATAACGTTTAGAAAACTATATTTGATTACCTGTTTCAAATAAGGAGAAACATGATCAAAGGGTTTTGACGTGCATGCGTTTTTACCGTATGTACCAGTACGTGGATATTTAAACCAATTGTTGTCTATAACGTAGACCGTTATAAAAACTGTTCACTAGAGCGAGCAAACGGGAATCGACTCCATTTTGCATTTCAATGTTTACCAAAAAAAGTAAATATTTCTGAATTATGAGTCGCTTATGCTCTGCACCCCTTTGTGACTCGTTTGCCAGTCACCGGACAGACAGACAGTGCCATTATTTAATTAGCTGGCGCCTCACCAAATTTCACCACTGGAACTTGAACAACTGAACATTTGACCTTCCAATCAAGCAGCGGAGGCCTTAACCACAAGGATAATGGAATCAGTCATTACACTAGGATTGATTCATATAGTATGATTTCAGAACGTCGAAGACTAATGCATCTTTTCTTGGATATATATGTATTACATAAAGCTGGAAGACCTCTCTGGGAGTGTCAAAATCCCCTCACATATATCGAGGGCTTGGCATGAAACGGTTGTAACTAAAATTGATATTTTTTTACCAAGGTTAATCACCTCGCCATAAAGTCTTTATAAGCGTTAAATAAATTTGTTTGGTAAACAATGGAAATTTAGGTGCCATTGCTCGTTCTGAGCAATAGCACCTAAATTTGCATTGTTTACAAAGGGGTCAAAACTGCCCCTAAATCAGGGATCTCAAAATAGGTTTTTAGTTACAACCGTTTCACGCCAAGCCCTCGATATATCATATGACACTTCTAGTTTGGTTTCCTGTATTACGCTCAAGACTTTGTTACAATGCGGAAACTAATCTATGAAAATGACGTCACGTCAGCGGTTTGATGTTATTGTGTCAATGTGTTAAATAAAATATCTCATTCGTGTTCATTTGTTATCACTTTAAATAAACTCGTTAACTTTACTGAATATGACGCTCGCTTTTGGCTTGCGGCATATCATCTTAGTAAACTCGTTTATTAAAAGTGATAATAAATGAACACTCATGAAATGTCTTCTATATATACAAATAATACTTTCGCCGAAAGACAGAAAAAATCCTTAAAGTTTATCATGGGATTCGAACCGGAGATCTATAAGGGATCATCACTGTAGCCCCCTGACCGTTGCCATCCACAGATATTTGTGTAACAGGCTGATGACTCAAACTGTACGGCAGAAAGAACAGGTGGAACGTATTCATGTGAACGGAATACTTGCCGGTGCACGGCTACATGCGAACTAAGCTAGAACACTGATTAGATCACCGAATGTAAATTGTCCAATGACTTGCCCCATCTGAATTGTTACTTACGTATGATACATATTACGACCGGCGATTAATAACGGATAGGTGGGAGATTGTCAATCAGGCAGTGGGCGTGGATATTCATTCCACGATGACACTACTAAGAAATAAACGGCATTCGAAGAATACCAACCTAAGAGCACGTGTTTACCTGTATACAAATATATATCTGTCTACGCATCCATGTTGTCGGATCTTAATATACACTGTTTATCAGAGGTTTCGTTAACCATCTATCACTTATTGGCGAACAGTGCAGAGTCAGGGTAGACTGCTTGTATGCGTATGCTGGTCTGCATCTACACTGGTCGCAAAAACCTTGTGGCTGGCTTTCGCAGAGAAGCGTTGTTATACTCTTTATACTCAGTGTATAGTTTTGTATTCGTTCGTGCGTTTGTGTGTGTGTACGTGCGTGCGTGCGTGCATCTGCAAGAAAAGTACACATATATATGTGAAACTTGGAAAACTTAATTATAAACAGAAATTCCATTGCTTTGAAGTAGAATAGTTCAGATATTGGTCAGACGGTGCATATGTCGTATGTCAGGGCTTCTATCTAACGAAGACTTATCAATGTTTGCGTTGAGTCTTTTATAGTATTTATTTATCTTTTCTATTTTCGCAAGACTTTAAAAAATAATCGATGTGGATTCCCTCCTTTGCGTACATGCAGGAATGCGGGGAAAGCATTTCGACTGATATGCTAACGTAATGATACACTTTTCTAACAGTTCAATTAATCAAAGATTCGCCGTCCCACAGCCAAAATAATTCACAGACAAAAACGCAAATCACACAGGTTGTATAATTACTTCGGTGTAAGAAGGTAAGAAATGTTATTTGCATCTACACGCTTTTCGTGCCTGAGACGAGAATTGTTACACTTCGGCAAATATAATGCTAGTTGGATGCAAGGTTATCTGATGTGCGAAAAGGTCCTACTGCATCTGCGAACTCCAAATATTCTGATGAACCTGCAGGTGCATTCACACAGTTAAACCTGTGTTTTCACTATACGCCTACATTTGGGCGGCGCTTTGCGAAACTCAACCGTAAGCCATATTCGACCAGTGTATATCCAGATCGGTCAACCCATCGGTACAGCCTGGTTTTGGCTTTGTTCTGTTCACTAATAAAACAAAGAAAGTTTCAAGAAACTAGTATGGACGTGCAGACAGGTCATTGAGGCCGAATTTATTTGCCTGAAGATGCGCTTAGGTATATAACACATTTGCAAATGGTGATATTTCTGGTACAACAGTGCAAGTCCAATTCCACCAACCTTACTTAGCCCTATGTAAAACTTAAAACCGTGTTTCATCATTTTTATTTCCCTATTAAAAATGCCTAAACATTTCATTTCTTAGCACGTATTGTTAGTCAACAAGGTAACTATTTATGTCACCTCAATAATTTATTTAAATACATTCCACCATTCATGTTTAATACAATATTGGGGAAACAAAAATGATAAAATTTTAAGGATTACTTAGCGATAAGTAAGGTTGGTGGAATTGGACCGGATGTACTTGCTCGCCTGCGTCTTCAGTGTACGCAGATGCACTAAGACACCCCTCCACACCAATCATTACACGCGGCTCGTGTGTACTCATACTAGATGGTTATGCATACAGACTGCATCGGATTGTAATACGTCCCTCAACCACACACACGACACCGTTGATTCAGTTTGTAATATTAAGTCGGGCAACATTACAAAAGCCATGTTTATATACTTTCATGATTTTACAGACTTTCAATACCTGATTTGGGCAATTAAATTTGGCCGATACATTCGAAAACCGACATTCTGAGGTTTTGGATTTAAAAGCATTCATTTCGATCAGATTGCTAACTTAGTTCATCTTTTTCAAACTGTTGCTTTCGAAATGGCCATATGGGGGCCGACTGCGAAGAAAAAAAAACGGAGCCAAAAAGAAGACTTTCAGTTTGCTTGTACGAACAGATATCCAAACAGGCTAGATCCTAAAAAGAGTGCGTATTTGGCACAAACGGATCTGGATATTCGCTGGTAGCTGATTTCATTTCATGAATGAGTTCCATTGGCTTCCAATATGTTGCTCGTTAAATGACCGTATTGTCGAGTATGAGGATAATCAAACGCAGCCAAGAAGAAGTCTTCCAGACTGCTTAATACGATCAGATAATCAACAGGGGACATCCTGAGAAGGCTGCGTCTATGCAAAAGCTGATCTGGACATTCGCTTGTCGCAATGCCCTGGGGGACGGTTTGCGTATGACGTGAGTCAGTCTTGATGAAGAAGTAAATAAGTACTTTATTCAAATTCTAAATTCCAAACACGCGTAAAAACATATTACATCTACATGACGTTACATCCCTTTGAAATAGAGTCAACTGTGTGTCGTTGAATGAGACCATTTTTCATAAAGGTGTAACCCGTATGTCTTTTTCTTTATTGTAAATGTAAACCCTTTCCCACGTGCAGACGTATTTTGACCCGTATAAAACAGAGAGCATTCGAAAACGTTCTGACAAGATGGGCAAACTCCTCAGTATGAGCACATTGTCACTTCACAACAATGTTTTCTACTGTATGCACCAAATATACCTTCATGTTTGGCCATATATATTTCAATATCCATCTCTGCATATGTGTTGTATGTGGGAAGTGTAAATGGAGTTAATCTTCTGTTTGTATCTATATGAATTATGCCCCCAGCGTTAAATGACGTAAATAAAAAAAGTCAGTTGTACAAAGGAGCCGTACATAGTAGAAATGAGATATGGTTGCTTATGAAAACAATGTCTACGTGTAGTTTCTACATAACCTTCACTGTACGTCTATAATACATGTAGTAGATGTCCAGACGTCACCTCTGACAATACAAATGGTAATGTAACATTAACCGTTTAATGTCCATATACTATGATGGGATGTCGCAACGGAGATTCAAACAGAAACAGATCCCTTTTCGCCTGACCCTTCTAACGTGTACATCATGATTGTACAGAGGGGCGGGGCTCCTCGAAAACCAACATTAAACTCGGTACCTGATTAAGTCAATACACTCGGAAAAAATGCTTGTCTGCGCTTCAATACTACGGATCAAAATGGAAAATGCTTTAGAGAAGTTTCTGAAACCTGATGACTTATTGACGAACAGTGTAGTTTTGTTTTTTGTTTGTTTGGAGTTTAACGCCGCTTTCAACAGCTTTGGTCATATCACGGCGGTCAGTGCACCTACCCATGTTTTCCTGGCTTTCCCACACCAGTACTTACACAACATTCTTTCGAAGCCACTGACTACTTTCTCACATAGATCAGAGGTGAGAGGCAATGGAAAACATCGCCCGAAAGAATGTCGCCGCAACCGGGTATCGAACCTGTGACGTCCAGATCACGAGTCAGATACGCTACCAATTGAGCTACCCGGCCGGGTCGACGAACAGTGTAGAGTCAGTCTAGATCAACACTGGTCGACTAAGCCTAACGATTGGTTTTCGACGAACAGTGTAGAGTCAGTCTAGATCAACACTGGTCGACTAAGCCTAACGATTGGTTTTCGCAGAGTGCCGCTCATTTAAAAATATGTATACTTCTTCTTGTTAGACGATACGAGCCCGCCAGTGAAAAAAGTTACAAGTTGGCATTTCTTAACAGAGTAGACGTAGATTGCGGGTGCCATGTCCATCTGCTCCGTCTCATCAGAATCTTCACAAGTTGAAAGAACGTCTTTACAGGTGTGTGTACTTAATATGTTAACGGTGTAGATCTTGATCAGTCTATGTGGATGTACAGGGAGATCTGGATCTGGATATACTCTTCTCACATTTCCCACGGACGGGCACTGTTTTTCTGAACCAACGTTCTAACAATTAATACAGATCGAGAATTATTTGAGTTATCAGATCAGACGATCAACAGAGATTATCTGCACATACAAACAGTGAAACCTCAGCATCCAATGGGTGCACAGATTTGATAAAGTCACCTGCAAATTATCATAATGTAAAAATACGATCACTACGAGTTGTAATTTGACAAAAAATAACGAAAAGCAAGCAGGCAGGTCTATAGTTCAACCAATCAGATAGATCAATGGCGGGCTCATTTTAACTGCCGCAAACAAAAAAAGTATTTTCCGCCCTGTCTTTCAAGAGGCATTACATGGTTTCATCAACCAATGGAGACTCGAACTGGTATTCAGTTTGTTCGTTTGTTTTATTGGGAGTTTACGCCATTTTCATTCTGGGATATTTGTTATGTATATCACGGCGATGTATAACTTATCCGTGAACCTGGGAGACTAACTAGTTCGTGCCTTGCCTCAGGACACTTCACAGGGAATGTCTAGAAAAGTGTCGTATTAAGCAAATAAACAACGCTATTCTGAAAACGTAAGTTGCTGGATAAATCAGTAATGGGGGTAATACCTAAATTAATCGTAGACTAATTCTCGCCCGATTGGTTTACCTTTATAAGAGACTCGACGAATATCACATACGACCTAATGCCTCAATCACATTTGCTCTACGGTTAGGGTACGGCGGCCGTAGGCCCCCAAAATCGAGAGATACATGCGGCGGCCGCAGATGATATGCGGTGGCCACAGGGTCACCCTAGGGCATATCCCTATATTTTACAGGCCGTAGGGGTCGCCGTGGGATTATAGTGCGGAGTTATAACTTTTTCATATCTAGGTTCGCCGTAGTAATTAGACACGCTTTTGCCATGCCGTAAAGCGGTTCCATGGCGATCATACGTCGGGCGTACGGTGGCCTTGCGTTTGCCGTGCGGCTGCCCTAGGGTCTTATGAATTACAATTGACTTTGCCAAAATATTGATTTTCACGGGCGCCCTAGGGCAGCCGTAAGGCTGTCCTACGGTGCCCGTACGATGGCCTTGCGGTATGTGGCAAACCCTGCGGGTAACGCAAGGCCCACGCAGGCTCCTGTACGCTCGCCGCACGCCATCCGTTCGCTCCCCGTGGCAGTCTGCGTCGTGCAGCTGAGGCGGGTGCATCGAGAGCGAGACTACCTGATTGCAGTTCTTATCCTCGAGGAGCAGCGACAGGCCCTACATCAGAGAAGAATAAGCTGATGCGTGAATCCAGGGGTGACTATAAGGCAATATTGCGGATGGAACCTGCAATGTTCCAGGAGATGCAGGTCCGTGTCGCTCCTCGAATCACCCTAAGGTGATCGTGCGTCATCCCTTCAAAAGGCCGTACGGCAGCCGCAGGTTTTCTGTCTCCACAAATTCAAAATACGCCATGCGCCTACCCTAACATATGTGACCGTAAAGTATGTGACCGTGGGAATGCTGCGGCGGGCCGCGGCAAATGTGACTGAGGCATTAGTAACCCATTTCCACTTGGAGACGCGATTTCTCCTTTAGTCACAATGTTTTTATATCTTATCTTTATTCTTTAAATTATAGAGATTATCTACACATGTCTGCTTAAATGATTGCTGCAGATGTGTAGTACGCGGGAACGGGTTAAGACAAACGTAGATAATCTGATGTTAACCCTTCTCCACATACAACTTATCTGTAGCAGACGACTTTGAAAACTTCTTTTCAAAAATGTGAAAAACCTCCTTTAATGGCAGTTTAATTATTAAATAGAGTTGAGCAATATCCCCTTTGCCACAATGTTTTCAAAAGTCCTCTGCTGCAAAGGCGTCTGAAGGCGTCTATATATGAGAAAGGTTTAAGGGTGCGTGTAGATCCAATCTGTGTACATGTTGATAACGAATGATATCGGCTGGATAATGAGTTACTGAAGACGTGGCTTATCAGTTACATTAGAGCAATATTAGTCGGGATAGTTATGATGCTAGATATATCGGGATACGGATCTAGTACATAAATGAGCCGTTCGTCGAGAAAATCAACATTATGGACTTAGCGTAATGTATCGACCCAGATCAGCCTTCGCAGTCTGCACAGTCATCCGGGCGACAAAGACAAATTCCGTCTCAAGGGGATAAAGGTATAGACTATAGAGTAATGATTCCTGAAGCGAAAAGTTTCTGTCCGGATTAGCCTGCGCGGCGAGGGTTATGCTGATCCGTGTGAATAATTTACGCCGACTCCATAATGTTTGTTTTCTCGCGGAACGGCTCAAACACGTTTGCAAAGGATCGAAAAGTTATCTTCCATTATGTGAATATGAAAATAATTTGTTTTGGTTATATCATGGTGGCCAGTTCACCTAACGAGTGTTTCATGACAGTCTCTTACTAGTACTACATACACAAATCTTCCCGGATAACTGACTACAAGTCCACAAAGACACAAATAATGCGTGTAACAATGCATTTTGTCAATCGTCGGATAAAATGAATGGCCGAGTATAGAGGGTCGAATAAACACCCATGGACTGATAGCCCCCGTTGACACTGACTGTCATTCGTCAAAATGATATCCTCGCAACTCTAAGTGCCTTTGAATGAAGCCATTTATGCTAGTGTATGTAGTCTTTGGTATGACCTGGGTGGGGATTGAACTAAACTTCTGACCAATATGCCAAATCACACAAAAACAACCTTCAACAACTTTGAATTTGCTGACAGTTTCGGAGTTCCTACCTGTATAGTCATTTTAAGGTCCCATTGTGGTACAGTGGTTACATAGTCCGTCTCGAGATGGAGAGTCCAGTATTCGATATTGCTCTTTGGATCAAGGTTGTAGGGATAGCAATACCCTGATATCTGTATCATAATAAATTATACCAGAAGTACTTGGTATTTAACCAGGTCAACACCGTGATATAACCGAAATACGACTAAGGCAGTCGGACTGCGGACAGACAGATGCTGATCTGGATCATTTTTGGAGATGAGATGTGTTTAGTGTATGACGTGGTCAAACGGTTTGTTGAGACATGGCACCACTCGTATCAATTAAATACGTGTTCAGCCCTTACCCTCTTGAATTCGTGTAAATGAGTTTATCCTCCTCGTTTATTTGGACTAATTTTTAAGTATTAATGATGTATATTTTATTTTGACTAATTTTTAAATATTAATGAAGTATATTTTATTTTGACTAATTTTTAAATATTAATGATGTATATTTTATTTTGACTAATTTTTAAATATTAATGAAGTAAATTTTATTTTGACTAATTTTTAAATATTAATGATGTATATTTTATTTTGACTAATTTTTAAATATTAATGATGTATATTTTATTTTGACTAATTTTTAAATATTAATGAAGTATATTTTATTTTGACTAATTTTTAAATATTAATGATGTATATTTTATTTTGACTAATTTTTAAATATTAATGAAGTATATTTTATTTTGGCTGCAAACGATGCAGCTATTTAGCACTTTCCCACATATAGACGCATTATGATGCCTCTGCAGCAAACGGCTTTTTGAAAACATAGTGACAAAAGAAGAAATTGCTCAAAACGAGAAATTTCTTCTTTTGACACAATGTTTTATACTTTTAGTCATAGGTCATATCACAGCGTAACCAAGTTAATATACCAGTACTGCCGGTAGATTCACCCTGACACCCTGACACCCTGACACCCTGACACCCTGACACCCTGACACCCTGACACCTGACACAAGGACACCAGTCGAAATAGTATCCCCCGTATAACCTTGAATAACAAGGATACGCCATATATATGTCTTGTAATTAAATCATGAACACATTCAGTTTGTTATCCGAGTCTTAAAGTCTGCTGGGAAATCGTGAAAAAGTCACGAATCGACACTATTTTTTAAAAAAAAAACCTTTCACCCGTACAGACGGCATTTGACATTTCAGCAGCAGAATACATTTTTTCAAAACATTGTGGAAAAAAGACAGATAACTCAAAACACGTCAAAAATAGTCCCCTTGAGAGGAAGCGTTATTGGATGCTTCCAGTGTATTATTTGTTGTTCAAAAACACGAATGGCATTAATCAGACCCGGGGGGAGGGGGTGGGTCATACAAACAACTTTAAAAATGTTAGTCTTGGCTGAAGCTTTCAGACCGACCCGCTGGGGTGTCAGGATCAATGCACCAGTAGTTCTGATAAAGAGGAATTTAGTCATTATGCGCATAGTGTCCTGTTGTCAGACTGTTTTCCAAAGTCGTTTGCTACAGATGCGTCACCATACACCTGTATGTTGGAAATGATGCATACAGCCAAAGATTAGAGAGTACATACGTTGCGTTAACCTTTTCCCACATACAACAAATATGCAGCATATGACTTTCAAAACGTCTAGGCAAAAATATTGTAAGTATCTATCGATGAAGATATTTACTGATAACAATTGAAAACATTGTGGGAATTTTTGTCACAATATTTTCAAAAGTCGTCTGCTGCAGAGGCGTCAGAATGCGTATATATGTGGGAAAGTGTTAAATAGTGAGTTTAATACGTTTTTAATCACATTGTTAAGGAGTACAAAATTATGCAAAGTTAAGGTTTTTAAGCCAAAAATCAGCTTATTGCTTTTAGGCCTATACCCTAAACTTTACAGGCAGTTATCTCTATTTCTTCCTCGCGATTGAACAAAGTTATAATGAGTATAGACCCGGATCAGCTTAGCAAGCCGCGCAGGCTAACACGGAGAGACACTTTTCGCCTCCTGTGTATTTTCTGTTTCAGCAATCATTACTCTATATCTCTATCTCCCAGAGACGGAATGTGTCGGCCCGGATTAGCCTGTGCGAACTGCGCTGGCTGATCTGAGTACATAATGTTGGTTTTATCTTGGAACGGCTTATATGTATGCATTCCAGGTGCGCTCTGCGAAAACCAACCTTAATGTATTAGCGACTAGTGTAGATCCGAATCATCCAGCGTATTCGCGGTCTGGACTGGTTCCGCAATGTTCGCAATTATGTTTTAACCCTTTACCAGGTACTACAAATCTGCAACAGACGAATGTGTAAAAATGTAGGCAAAAAAAATGATTGAAATGAAAGTAAAATAATTAAATAGACTAGAGTTGAAAACATTGTGGTCGAAAGGAGAAATTGCTCGTTATGAGCAATTTATCTTTCTGTCACAATGTTTTCAATAGTTGTATGCTGCAGATGCGTCAGAAAGCGTCTGTATGTGGGAAAGGGTTAAAGGGTTAAAGGGTTTGAAAATTTTCTATTAGGAACCTTAAGAATAGATGCGCAGACAGCTCTCTTGATCTTATGATTTGTTATGGAGCACCACTCATACTATGACCAATCGTACGTTTATGTGCACTCATATAGTGTATTTAACCTCAAATTGAGAGATGCAAAATCTATTAAAATAGATGAATGTAAACTTAAGTGATTACAACAGAACAAATTACAAACCTTCAATGAGGATAGTCCAATTGTATCTCTAAAACTAAGTGTGAATAACGGCAATGTTTCTTCTAAGTCCAAACACACGAAACAGATAGGTACGATGCCGTGAGTACTTAATGCCAGATTTACAGCCCTTGAACGTTTAACCATATTATGCTTTTTTTTTTATTGTCCGACTGCTTTGAAAAAGAAGCTGGGCAAGAGTGAATAAGGCATAACACATTAGAAGCAACCTCGAGTGATAGAAAGAAAGACAAAATGTGGAAACATGACATAAATTGTCCTTTTTATTCGTTGTTTGCTTTTCCTGAGATGTTTTCCTAAGTGTTAAAAGGTATCAGAGATAGAAATAGTGTATATATCAGAGAAAGAGTTCACTTGGAGTATAATCATTTACCCGGCCTGTCCTTCATTACCGGGGCTGTATTCATCTAATCATAGACTAGGAATAGTTTATCCTAAGTTTGTATACACACAACAAAAATCAGGATGTTGTCATTGTTTGTATTAAAGGGGAATGAGTACTTTTTCTGTCAGGTAGAAATTAAGGACTGTACGTGGAATATTTACCCTTACCCACAAATAACAAATACATGTATGCAGCAGACGACTTTGAAAACATCTGAGCAAATATATGGAAAATCTCAAAGGAAAAGTTTGAATAACCGAATCAAGTTAAAAACATTGTAGTAAATTGAGAAATTTATGAGCAATTTCTCGTTTTGCAACAATGTTTTCAAAAATTGTCTGCTGCAGATCTGTCAAGATCGTCTGCTGGTGGGAAAGGGTGAGCATATTGATTGCGTGTTCATATTATAATTAAATATATAAGTCTTACCTTGTTCCATGAATATATGTTATCAAACTAAAATCTTATTCGTCGGCTTAAATTGAATATGAGAGTGTAAAAGTCTAGATAATGATTATACTGCACGAATGTACGGGATAGTATTCGTATTCAGAGATGATACAGCGAGCATGTATCTATTATCCTGATACAGACGAAATCTGACGCATTTGCTTCAGTAGACAACTGTTGAAAACATTATGGGAAAAGGAGAAATTGCTCAAAATGAGCAAACTATCCTTTCACCACAATGTTTTCAACTATATAATGGTAAATGCTTTCAGTTTCCCATATAGTATATTTCTTTCTCTGCATTTTTTTTTAAAATCAGACGAATGGGGATAGGTCGATGTTTCTCGCGATGAACTGTAAAGGGACTGCGTACATTCCAGAACTGGAACACGTGCCGGGTAAATATGCAATAACTATTATCTATAAATTACTGAGCTGTTATGTTGTTAGTTTCCAATTATTTGATGCTCATAAAAGTAATGTTTATTCAGGCCGGAGAGTGTGGATGGAATGATATATATGGCACGTAGCTTCGTGTTATTCGTTAACCCTTTCCAACATACATAGATACGTTTTCTGACGTCTTTGCAGCAGACGACTTTTGGAAACAATGTTACAAAAGGAGAAATTGTTTATTATTATCCAAATAGTATACATTCATTTATAGAAAATGTGCATATATTTGTCTATGTATTTTCAAGGTCGTCTGGTTCAGTAATATGTGAAAGACTGGAATCATTTCCTAGAAATAAGGTATTCTTGTATATAAGAATTGAATTATTATGCTTAACATCTCGCTGGCACATGTTTATTTATTTCTCCATATAAGCATCCATTTCTAGTCGAGAGGGAAATGTTCAAATCATATTGATATGTTTTGTCCGAAGTAGTTGTTGCTATTGAAAACAATATCGATCGACTGTTTCCAGTCTATACTCATCAGGGCGTCCGATGCCTATTTGAATACTCCATAGATTCCTTATTTCTACATGTGGGAAAGGGTTAAATGTAAAAGTATTGTCTAGACATCTTTGAAATTTGAAAGAATGAAAGAGCCTGTCCGTGGGACAATAACAGTGTTCCTTATCTGTAAGAGTATAGTGGTTCTAGTTGATTTGTGTTTGTCTTGTATGGATGATGTCCCGCCCAGGTCGCGTATTGAGCATGATACCCGTGGGACAATAACAGTGTTCCTTATCTGTAAGAGTATAGTGGTTCTAGTTGAGTTGTGTTTGTCTTGTATGGATGATGTCCCGCCTCAGGTCGCGTATTGAGCATGATAGTGACACGTACTGCTTGTCCGAGCATTGTCGCTTTTCAGGAATTGAGCAGCCCAACGTTTGAAATGCTATCCCCGCAAACCTAAGAAGCATCAAGGAGGGAACCCACTTCGATCATTTTAAAGGTCTTTGGTATGACCCGACCGGAGACGAACCCTGGTATGCCGCTCCAAAATCGGTTTTAATGGAGTTGTGTCTGTCTTGCATTTTGCGTCCCACCTCAGGTCAGATTGCGTTCATGTTGACGACTTCGCTGGATTGGCCAATAGTGGTTCTTCACGATTCGAGCAGCCCGTCGTTGAACCATTTAAAGTTGGTTCATGTGTCTCTGATTGATCTGGGGACCAGAAATATTATACATACTCCACTACTTCTTCACACAGCTGGACGGACATAGGTCTTGAACGCACAGTCCTTGGCACTGTGTGTGTGGTGGTGGTGGTGGTGGTGGTTGTGATGGGATAGAAGTTGCTTACTTTTTTATGTTGTCAATATGGGCTTTCCATGATCGATCATTGGGGATGATAAATGATAGGTATTTAATACTATTTATCTTTGCCTGCTGTTTATAGTTCTGTGCCATAGATGATGTAGGTACTCATTGTTGATTAGTGTGTAGTATAACCCATGTGGAGTGAAGGCAATCTGTCAATCATGTTCTCAAGTTACAAGGTTGTCAATGTCTTCTTAAAGCCGACACGAGTCTTCCCTGGACGCTTCTGTAGAGAAGGCAGTATCCAGCAAACAGACGGGCTGTAAACTTGAATTTGGGATTAAAGATCATTAATGTCACCAGAAAGTGGCGGGTTTTAATCAAACTGACCTTGGGAACGCCAACAAAGACTTGGGTGTAGTTGATTTGGAAACTTTCACAGTTATGATAACCGCTCGATATATATCTCACAATCGCAATGACAATTACATGGCAAGACATGCATGATCCAATCACACCGACATGTTACTGGAACAGTATACACTATGCGACATGTCAGCGCAAAGGGACCATACACCGTAGCATGAAGACGCGAAGTGGTTGGGGAATAAGCAGGTGTGGATGTTTTCCCCGTACACCTTACTACAAAAGTTAATGTATAATAAAACATGAGGCACCTTATAAACGGTTTTCTAAAAGTCTAAAACGATTGCAAATTGTCAATACCTTGGGCTATATAATTGATGATGGTTATAATTATTTAGTTGTGTAAACGGGAGCAACCATGTTGGCTGTCTGCGACCGGGAACATGGTGAGTGTCGAAGAAAAGGGGAATGATGATGCTGAAACCAGGGTCTTTCAAATAGTACTATTTGAAAAACCCTGCTGAAACTAATGAGTTCTAGATAATCGATATCTGTGGCTCATTTATTCTATATCAATTCTTCAAAATGAGTGTTCGATTAAAACATGTTGATAATTGAATCAAATGGAACCTATATTCTTCAACCAAGTAGGCTAAAATGGAAGCAAGTTGACCCAAGCAATTAACTTTTTAGGAAAAGCAAGGTAATATTTCCTTGATATTCAAATGTATGATCACTAAAATTAGTTTATCTGCATAAACATTATTTTGTTACATCATAACACATAATTTTTTTATGAAAATTTAATAATTGTTTGCGAAAGAACGGCATAAAACAGTGCGAACTTATGTTTACCGGCAGTCTTTCGCACCAGTAATTGTTCGTTCACAAAATCTGTTCAGTCTAGAAATAAGATTTAAATCGTTTACATTGGACAAATGGCAGAGTATCGATACTTTTAAAAATACTAATTTTATTGTGTTTGTTGTAAATTAATTGAAAATCATCCATGAATATAAGTAATAGTATAACAATTAACAAACTAGACAGTTATTTAAGTTTTTATTTTTTTAAATAATTGAAATGTACCATCAGAATAAAAATCCTTGAACATTTAAGTGTTGTTTTAATATTCTTATCTAAAACTCTCAAATAAATGAAACAGGAAGATTGACTATGTCACCAATGATAGAATAAATTGAAGGCAAAGGGAAACAAGCTCTAGATAAGGCGCTCACTTTGTGACTTAACATTCCGAAATGGAGACACTCAAACTCTAAGACTATGTTGTGAGTACTCAAACGAATCACCTAAGTCAGACAATTATTTAGACTATCCACAACATAGGATTTGGTTTGAGTCCAAAGGGAAGTTTTGTTGTTTTTTTAACCCAAATTGGGCCCCATTCACAATCAAAAGACTACTCTTTTGTTCACAAAAGTAGGTTCTGCCTTTCATCACATTTTACAATACATGTCACTATTTTCACAATTGAAAGGGCCCTGACCCTGGTCACAAAACAGCGAGATAAAACACTGGAAGATATTATTATCTATCATCTTATCCTCTTTATTTCATAGTATGGTAACCATTTAGCAGGTCTACATCTAGATTAAGCCATTACCTAAAAAACTACTTTAGAAATTACAGTATAAAAACCAGCTGTGATAAGAAAAATATTCCTAGAAAAATTAAATTACAATGTGTACATGTTTTTGGGATGTATATTGTAAATAGAGTATTGAAAATGATGCAGAGAATTGAGAAATTGCTCCTTATGAAGTTATGTTCAAATTGTTTTCTGAAGTCATCTGCAACAGATGCCTTGATCAATGCTTTGACCACTTGACGCCATGTTGTGAAACATCTGACCAGGCTCTTTACTGTTGGCTGCTCAACTCAACATTTTAATATTGATATTCCTAGAATTGACTTTTGACTCTGAAGTCTTCCAAATTGAAAGCTTGACAAGTCCATTTTAAAAATTCACCATTGGAAGAATTTTAAAAAAGTGTCTGTATAAGGGTTATGGTTAAGCTTTTACACATATATATGATATACCATCTTTGAATTTTCTTACTCTTAAACCATGGCACCAGATGAAACATTACATTTATCCAGACAGCATGTGAAATTTAAGTAAAAGATAAAAATAAGTGGAAAATCCTGAATTTATTTTAAGCACTTCTATAATTCTATATATAGGATCTGACATGATTTGTCATTTCATATAAAGTTTTATTAAACGAGTGGCGAGCTTAATAACAAATATCTTGGACCAGTTTAATAAAACTGTGAAATGACAACGAATGTCAGATTCTTTTTATCACATGATGAAACACACTAAGAAAAGCGGGTTTTCCAAAGCTATTTTAATTTCGTCAGTAAACCGTATAACAATGCCACAATTAATTATTCCGAGGTCATATTCAGCTAATTTTATTAAAAGCAATAATAAATAACACTCATGAGATATTATACCTATCACATAAAGTGACTTATGAGGCATATTTCGATAAAAATGTTCTCAACGTTTACAATATTTCTAGATGAAATTTACGGGTTTTGCCGCCAAAGTGACTAACGTATGACGTCAAAACACTGACGTGACATCATTTTCCTAGTATTAGGTCATGTTATATTACACATGTTGTATATAAAGAAATACATAATGGGTATATTACATAGGATACAAGCATTGTCATGTGTTAAAAACTTATAAGTAATATTTATTGGTATTGTTTTTCTTTATTCTTACAGAAACTGTTAAAAAGCATGGCAAAGTTCTTACAGCGGATCCAGTCCACTCTTATACCTGTGGGTAGACAGACTCTTGGCCTGGCCTGCAATGTCCACAAGAAATATTTAAATAAATACCATGACTTAAATCAGTGTAAACATGTGAAAGAATTACATATGTGGGCAATGATGAATTCACAGAACTTTCAAATAGGTACCATGTCCCACAAACAAAAGCATAAGAATGTACTATGTGTTAAAAACAACAATGTGAAGATTTACAAAAGACTTTTTTACAGTGCCTGTTTTAAAAACTTGAATGTTAAAGCTGGGTATGGACCAAAAATAGTTTATCATTCTGTACATCTATACCCACATAATTGGAATTTTATGTGTTGTACCGAAGTCAAAAACTATGCTACAAAAGCTCAGCTTTCATTGACGTTGAAAAATGAGCTTTATAAGGATTATTTACAATCTTTAGAAGAGGAATACAATTCTTTGATAGATAAGTCAACTTCACCTCAATTTAAGCACAGTGACAACCTGCAGAGTCAGAGGTTAAGGCCTGTTGTAGAAAACTTTCAAAGTGCAAGACAGAAGTACGAAGACTTGGAGGAATTGAGACTCATGGCTAAAGGTAAAACTAAAACTTAAAAAGGATTCCATCAGCTCATGCGCCTAGAAAAAGGCATAGACCATGTAAACCGATCTTTGTGCTCACCAAGTTATTATTCTGCACAGCAAGGATAAACAAGTTAAAAGAACGAACGATACCAATCTTCGTCTTGCAATATTAAGCTTATTACTCAATTAACCCTTTCCAACATACAATAAATCACCAGCAGGCGACTTTGAAATTATCAAGTAAAAAATATAGAAAATCTTTATAAAATGTTTTAATGATAGTATGAATATTGAATAGTCTTAGAGCAAAAATCATTGTGGTAAATGGGTAAATTATGAGCAATTTCTCCTTTTGCAACAATGATTTCAAAAGACTTCTGCTGCAGAGGAGTCAGAAAGCGTCTATATCATTATATGTGGGAAAGGGTTAAACCCCATGTTATAGATAATCCAGAGAATTGTTTGGGATTATTCTAGTGAAAACCAAGAACATGGATATGGAAAATCAGAGTTGATCCTTTCTTAACATATGATACAAATCTGCCACAAATGACTTTTAAAACATCTCGGCTTACATATGGAATATCTCTGTAAATGAAAGCATAATAACTGAATAGAATTGATAACATTGTGGCAAAAGGAAAAATTGCTGATCATGAGTAATATCGCATTTTAAGTACATGTTTCTTAAGTGTTTAATAACACAACATACACCCCAATATCTGGAGTTTTGCTGAGTATTCAAGATGCTGATTTAACAAGACAATCATCTCCTAAATTCTTATTATAAACTCTGGTCTTCTGATTGTGACAACTTATCTAAAAAAGCTTCTAGAAAGCTTAAATGATTGATTTATTTGAGTTTAACTCCTTTTTCAATAGTATTTCAGTTATATCACAAACAACCAGTTTTCCTAACCATGTGTCACAGTTTGGAGAAAAAGCAAGAAAGTGCTTCTTTTGAGGATTTTTTTTAAAGAGCCTATTTAACTCTGTCTGCAGTTGAGAACTTGAGACGTCACAACACATCTTTACCATTTAATTGTGGTTCTAATATTTTTTTAAGATGAAGAATTGAAAGACATGGTGGAAAAAGAGATAACAGAAGTGCTCTCTGCGATAGAAGAAATAGAAGAGCAGGTATTTTTCTTTATTAATGGTAAAAGATTCAGTATCATTGAGCTTATATAATTCATATATATGTATATACATTAGTCGTCTACTTCTACTTTTAAGAATTAAATGCAAGACATATCCGATGTAAAAGTAAGCCAACCTATAACAAATCAATGGAATCCACGGCCTGAAAACATTGTGGATTAGTGGAAAGTCTGTTTTGATTATTATGTTTTGTTTTGATGATGTCAAATCTCTTTTGCTTTTACCCATTCATATAAAAGCTATTTAAATCACAGTCGATTGCTTTTTATATCACCTGAGTTGAAGGCTCAAGGTGATTTATTCTGATCACTCTCTGTCATTCATCCGTCCGTAGTCTGTCGTCCGTCGCTAACTTTTAGCTTTAAACATCATCTCCTCCTTAACCACAGGACTAATTTCAACCAAACTCCAAAGGAATGAAAGAATTAAATGCAAGACATATCTGATTTAAATGCAAGCCAACCTATAACAAATCAATTGAATCCACGGCTTGAAAACTTTGTTGGAATAGTGGAAAGTCTGTTGGGTCTGTTTTATATATTATGTTTTGTTCTGATGATGTCAAATCTTTTTTGTTTTTACTCATTCATAAAAAAGCTATTTAAATCACAGTCAATTGCTTTTTTAGATCACCTGAGCCAAGGCTCAATGGGATCTATTCTGATCACTCTCTGACCGTCGTCCGTCCGTCATCTATCGTCCGTTGTTAACTTTTAGCTTTAAACATCATCTCCTCCTTAACCACAGGACCAATTTCAACCAAACTCCACAGGAGTGTTTCTTTGGTGGCCCTCTTTCAAAATTGTTAAAAGATTCAAATTTCATTGAGAACTTGGGTTGCTGTGGCATCAGAAAGGGGGGCAAAATGTCCAAACTTTAAAAAATCTTCTCCTCTCATTCCAATATAATTTGGTAGGAATGTTCCTTGTGTGACCCTCTATAAAAATAAAAATTGTTCAATCCATACTGATTGGTTGAAAAACATGGCAGTCAGGCGGCATCAGAAAAGGGGCAAATTGTCAAAATCCTAGCAACCAGACGTCATCACAAAAGGGGTAAATTGAACTTTTAGCTACAAATGACAACTCCTACCAATTTCAACTTAACTTCACAGGAATGTTCCTTTGTTGGTCCTCTTTCAAAATTGTTCAAAGACTTTTATTCTGTGTAGAACTTTGGGTGCTGCGGCATCAGAAAGTGAGAAAAATACCCAAACTTTAAAATCCTTTTCCTTCATAATCTGCTTGTCCGATTCCAAGATAATTTGGTAGAAAAGTTCTTCGAGTGACCCTCTACAAAAACTGTTCAAGCCATATTGATTTCGTTGAAAAACAGGGCAGCAAGTCGTCTGCTGCAGACTTGTTGTATATGGGAAAGGGTTGTACATTTTGTATTCTTGTTTTCTAGCTGGTTTCCATCTTGAACCCTCCAGAGAAAGTTGATGACTGTGATATAATATTGGAGGTGGAATGTGGAGCTGGGGGCCAGGAATCTATGTTATTTGCTGCAGAGATATTTAAAATGTATTCTAATCTGTCCGCTCGACTTGGTTGGCAGTTTGAAACAATTGAGACCACTCTAGGAGACAAAGGTAATATCAGTGCGGCAGATTGTACTTTGTCCTCTTCCCAAATTCAGATGCTTTTTGACATATCTTCAGCAAGTCACTTTGAAAAAAATGCAGAAAAAGGAGAAAGTGCTCATTACAAGCAATTTCTACTTTCGTCACAATACTTTCAAGTTCATACAATATAATTACCCTTTCCCTCATACGACAATTCTGCAGCAGACGACTTTGAATTTATTTTGTCAAAAAATGGAAAATCTCTTTAATTGAATGGATAACCAATCGCTAAAAGTGGAAAACATTGTGGCAAAAGGAGAAATTGTTCGTTCTGAGCAATTTCTTCTTTTGTCACCATGTTTTCAAAAAGCTGTCTGCTGCAGAGGCGTCAGAAAGCGTCTATATGTGGGAAAGGGTTAAAGAGATTTTCCATATTTTTGTCTATTTTTTCAAAGCATCTGCTGCAGATTTGTTTTATCTAGGAATGGGTTTGTCAAAAAACAGGCAGGATGACTCAAAGGGATCACTTCTCTGTTTGTCTGTATGTCTGTTCATCACGCTTCACTTACTGACCTATGACAAGGCAAGGATCAGTCTTTGTGTTGGTTTAGGACCTGTAATTGTTTCTTTTATTTGAGAAGTTTGATCAACTGCCAAATAAATCTGACAATTAAACTTCTGCAGATTTGTTGTATGTGGGAAAGGATTAATTCAAATCAAATTTTACAGTAAATAACTGAGGTAAGAAACTAGCTTGTAACATGTACACTGGGTTGCGTGAGTAAAGGTCAATGGTTAACCTTTTACCACATACAACAAATCCGCAGCAAATGACTTTGAAAAGAAAATCTAGTTCAAAATAAAAAGAATTGAAATAAGAGTTGAACCTTTCCAACCTGCAGACGTTTTTATTAGCTCGACTATTTGAAGAATATGAAGAGCTATTACAGTCACTTGTGCGTCGTTGTCATCGTTGCATCTTCGGATGCAAGGCTTTTTCTCACAAACCACAGATGCTATTGCTTTGAAATTTTACACACTTATTGGACATCACCAAATGACCTTGCAGGACAAGTCCCAAAACTCTCTATATCAAATCTTGACACAATTATGCCCCTTTTTGGACTTTTTGGTTTAAGTTTTACATGCAAGATACTACATGTATCATGGACATATCTCACTAACCACTAATGATATTGACTTGAAACTTCATTCATGTCTTCGAAGGTGTCAGACAGTCAAGTAAGATAACTCTTGTATGAATTTAGTACAAATGTTGGCCCTTATTAATTTGATTTTGAAGTTAGAAATTTGGGTTTAAGTTTTTCATGCAAGGCCTTTTTTCACAAACAGCAGGGCTATTCAAACAAGACTTATCGAACTTGATTTATAGTACTATACTATCAAGCCACTATCTCAGTAACAACTGTATAGTATCAAATGTCCAAATAGTTGAGCATGCCGTCTTGTGGCAGCTCGTGATTTCATTTTGACTCATCTGCAGCAGACAGTATTTGAAAACATAGTTGCAAAAGAATAAGTTATTTACAATGAGCAGCAATATCTTTTGCCATAACATTTTCAACTGTATTATAAAAGTATAACTTACATTTGTAGAGATTTTCCATATTTTAATGTGGATGTTTTTACAATTGTCTGCTGCAAGTTTGTTATATGTGGGAAGGGGTTACAGACATGAAGAGAAAAGGTAGAATTGCCCATCAGGTTTTCAAAAGATATTTGCTGCAGATGTATTAATGAATTAGCCGTCTCTTTGGTATTAACAAATATGGTGGCACCTAACATTCATTTTTGTGTCGCCTGTCTTGGCTAAGTCTTAGGGATCACTTTGCAATCCTCATAACTTTGACTTATATTATCTGCAGCATACACTTATTGAAAGGCAGAGTTTCCATAGCTCAGTTGATAGCGACGCGGGCTGTCAATCCAGGGGTTGTGAGTTGGAATCCCGGCTTGGCCAACTTTCTTTCCGACGATTGACAAAAGTCAATGCAACATGCGGCATTCGTCTTCCACCAATGGGCTAAGTCTATGTGGAAAAGCAGCCAGTTGCTTGGGAAGATTGTTGTGTGGAGTACTGGTGTGAGAAAACCAGGAAATGCATGAGTAGGTGAACTGGCCGCCGTGATATAACTGAGAAATTGTTAAAAACGGCATTAAACCCCAATCAATCAATCAATCAACCACTTATTAAACATTTTTGGCAAAAGAAAAATGTAAGGGAAGTGTCATTAACAAGAGGTCATGAACATATTATAACTATTTCCACTTTTGTACTCGCATTTCTTACTTTTTATTTATTTATGGCCAATAGTACTAAAAGTATATTGAATAGCATCATTCCTCTGTCCTCGATATACTTATGGGAGCATTCATCAGTTCCACTGATATCTTGTTTCATTCATTCAGGTTACCATTCAGCGTCAGCATCGATCAGCGGGCATGGCGTCTTTCACAGTATGAAATTTGAGGGCGGTGTACACCGAGTGCAAAGAGTTCCTTCCACGGAGACCAAAGGTCGAATGCATACCAGCACAGTCACTGTGGCGATATTACCTCAACCAAAGGAGGTAATGCACATTTACACTTCATACAATAGTTTATTGTCAAATGAGCTTTGAACGATTCCTTTATCACTGACCTAGGTCAAGGGCACGGTGACTATAATACATCTGTATGAAATGACACTGCAAGAGGATTTCTTATTGTTGGGGTCTAAAACTCAAAATAATTATATGGGCCACTTAAATTTGTTTAAAATAACCCCACTATGTAAATTATCCATAAATATTTAAAAAGTTAAAATTACATTGCTGAAAAGACTAGATTGTTTTAGCATCAAGCCTGAATTAGGAAAATGACATTGTCTCCATTTCAACAATTACATTTAGTAACATAATGTCTTCTTTTGACTTTCATTTTGGCGTCATTATTTTTCATACAAAGCCAACAAATATCAAACAAAACTAGACTGGTTGGACTATACGAAAAGGCAAAAATCTCCGTTTTTTCATGGAGTGGCCCATACATTTATAATGTAACTCAAAGTAAGAGCTTTCAGAACTGAAATTTAAAATACCCTATAAACAATTATCTATCCCATTCAATACAGAAGTATATACATGTACATGTATTTGTTTGAACATTTCTGAATTTATTAATCCTTTCCCTCATATAGATGCTTTCTGATGCCTCTGCAGCAGACAGCTTTTTAAAAACATAGTGACTAAAGAAGAAATTGCTCAAAACAAGCAAAACAAGCAATTTCTCCTTTTGCCACAATGTTTTCCACTTTTAAGTAATAGGATTCAATTATAGAGATTTTCTATTTTTTGACAAAATATGTTCAAAGTCGTCTGCTGCAGAATAGTCATATGAGGGAAAGGGTTAATCACATATCAATTTCAAACTTGGTTTGAAGGTAGCTTGTGACCTACAGGTATGCAGTGCATAAGAACTATACTTCTAGAAACATTTTTTTGGCTGATCCGACTGTGTGCATTTCGTTTTGTTCGGCCATTTTTTCACTTAACACTTTCCCTCATACGACAATTCTGCAGCAGACGACTGAACATATTTTGTCAAAAAGTGGAAAATCAAAATCTCTATAATTAAATGGATAACCGATGACTAAAAGTGGAAAACATTGTGTCAAAAGGAGATATTGCTCGTTTTGAGCAATTTCTTTTTTTGTCAATATGTTTTCCAAAAGCCGTCTGCTGCAGAGGCGCCAGAAAGTGTCTATATGAGGGAAAGGGTTAATATCTAACTTTCACAGGCAGTACAATGTTTTCTGTTGATTAATCTTTTTAATCCTTTATTGCCACATACAACAAACCTGCAGCACACAACTTGGAAACATCTAAAAACAACTTCGAATTTTTTAAATAAGAAAAGTGTAATCATTTATTAGAGTTGAAAACATTGTGGCAAAATGAGAAATTGTTCATTAAGAGCAATTTCTTCGTTTGTCAGTATTTAAAAAAGTTTTCTGTTGCAGAGACGTCAAAAAGCGTGTACATGAGGGAAAGTGTTAATAAATAAAATGCCTTTTTCTGAACAAACAAAAGGTTGATGGCAGAATTTTTAATAAAAATACATTTGTAGTTTTTCTTTGGAACTGATTAAATTTCTTTTTATTTCACAGATTGACATAGAAGTATCCAAAAAGGACCTTAAAATAGAATCAATGAGAGCGTCAGGTCCTGGAGGGCAGCATGTCAATAAAGTGAACACCGCTGTGAGGATTGTACATATACCAACAGGTATTCCACAAATTATCAACTGTTAAAGTTTCCCTCATATAGACACTTTCTCTGCAACAGACCGCTTTTTGAAAACATATAGAGATTTTCTATATTTTGACAAAATATGTTCAAAGTTGTCTGCTGCGGAACTGTCGTATGAGGGAAAGGGTTAATACTTTTTTAACTTACAGCAAATTTAAAGCAGACGAATTTGAATACATCTGGATAAAAATATTGATTTTCTCTACAACAATTAAATAGTGAAATGAATTGTAAAACATTGTGGCAAAATGAGAAACTGCTCATGATAAGCAATTTCTCCTTTTGCCTAAAACTGTACAATAATCGTCCGGTGCAGATGCATCAAAATGTGTCTGCAGGTGGAGAAGGATTAACCAAAGATGTAGATAAAGACGTCTATTTCATGACATCCAATCATAATTTGCACTCAAAAAACTTTTTGATGTGGATACTCAAGAAAACTATTCTTCGTTGGACAATTCTTGGTTTACAAATAGTTGCTGATGACATGAAAAAGCTAAGTATTACTGTAACTTTATGTTTGTGATGATTATTTCGTAATTATTCACATTTGTAGCTTTCTCTTATTGAAAGTTCAAATGAGCCGAAGGCTTATGCTGATCTATTCTGATCATCAGTCTTTGTCAGCTGTCTGTTTGACGGTTGTAAACTTTTAGCTTCAATTTGCATCTCCTTTTGACCAATTTAAACCACACTTCAAAAAAATATTTCTTTGCTGACCAGTCCTCTTTTTAAAACTTATTCAAAGATTTAAATTATATGTAGAACTTTCGTTGCATGGGGATCAGAAAGGGGAGTCAAAATGCCCAAACTTTAAAATTGTTCTTATCCGACTCTGCTTGTTTGATTGCAAAATAATTTGGTAGAAATATTCCTTTGTTCACCCTCTAATATAATTGTTCAAACCACATAGATTGGTTGAAAAACATTGTGGTCTGATTGAATCAGAACAGGAGCAAAATGTCAAAACTTTATAATCCAGTCATTATGAAGGTGCTTGTCTGATTTCCAGATAATTTGGCAGAAAATTTCCTTCAGTGACCCTCTACATAATGTGTTGATTGGTTGAAAAAACAGAGCCAATAAGTAGTATCAGATAAGGGGTAATAAACTTTAAGCTTCAAATGACATCTCCTCCTAAACCTCTTGACCGATATCAACCAAACTTCACAGGACTGTTCCTGTTGTGGTCTTCTTACATTTATCCTTTACTAATAAACTGTTGCATTTATAGTGTCCACTCCTTGCAGTTTCGTTACCACTCTTTATCAAATGTTCCCTGATATTAGCAGATAATAGCAAGGGGTTCATATTCCAATTACAGCAACAGCTCTTGTTTCTTCAGATGCTTTCAATTTTGTATATACATTTTTTTCAGGATATGTGGTAGAGTGCCAAGAATCGAGATCCAATGTACAAAATGAGAAACTGGCCTTGAAAAAGTTGAACTCTAGGTATGTGAGGTCTAGATACAAGGAGTCAATTGGTCTTTACCTCAAAACATCTCTTTTTTTACACGATAAAACCCTATGTTGTGGCTTCTTCAACACCTCTCTTCGAATACAATCAAATCCTATGTTTTGGAACTCCAACATCTCTCATATGACACAATCAAACTCTATGCTGTTGCTACTCAAACATCTCTCATATAACACAATCAAACTCTATGGTGTTGCTACTCAAACATCTCTCATATGACACAATCAAGCTCTATGGTGTTGCTACTCAAACATCTCTCATATAACACAATCAAGCTCTATGGTGTTGCTACTCAAACATCTCTCATATAACACAATCAAACTCTATGGTGTTGCTACTCAAACATCTCTCTTATGACACAATCAAACTCGATGGTGTTGCTACTCAAACATCTCTCATATAACACAATCAAGCTCTATGGTGTTGCTACTCAAACATCTCTCATATGACACAATCAAACTCTATGGTGTTGCTACTCAAACATCTCTCATATAACACAATCAAGCTCTATGGTGTTGCTACTCAAACATCTCTCATATGACACAATCAAACTCTATGGTGTTGCTACTCAAACATCTCTCATATGACACAATCAAACTCTATGGTGTTGCTACTCAAACACCTCTCATATAACACAATCAAACTCTATGGTGACATCTCTCGTATGACACAATCAAACTCTATGGTGTTGCTACTCAAACATCTCACATATAACACAATCAAACTATATGGTGTTGCTACTCAAACATCTCTCATATGACACAATCAAACTCTATGGTGCTGCTACTCAAACATCTAACATATTACATATGCAAACCCTATGTTGTGGGAACTCCCAACATCTCTCATATAACACAATCAAACTCTATGGTGTTGCTACTCAAACATCTCTCTTATGACACAATCAAACTCTATGGTGTTGCTACTCAAACATCTCTCATATAACACAATCAAACTCTATGGTGTTGCTACTCAAACATCTCTCTTATGACACAATCAAACTCGATGGTGTTGCTACTCAAACATCTCTCATATAACACAATCAAACTATATGGTGTTGCTACTCAAACATCTCTCTTATGACACAATCAAACTCTATGGTGCTGCTACTCAAACATCTAACATATTACATATGCAAACCCTATGTTGTGGGAACTCCCAACATCTCTCATATAACACAATCAAACTCTATGGTGTTGCTACTCAAACATCTCTCTTATGACACAATCAAACTCTATGGTGTTGCTACTCAAACATCTCTCATATAACACAATCAAACTCGATGGTGTATCTACTCAAACATCACTCATATGACACAATCAAACTCTATGCTGTTGCTACTCAAACATCTCTCTTATGACATATGCAGACCCTATGTTGTCGGAACTCAAACATCTATCATATTACACAACCAAACCCTATGCTGTGAGTACACAAACATCTCTCTTATGACACAATAAAACCCTATGTTTTGAAAAAACTCATATATCTCTCATATAACACAATCAAACCCTATGTTTTGAAAACTCAAATGTCTCTCATATGACATATATGCAAACCCTATGTTGTGGGATCTCAAACATCTATCAAATTACATATGCAAACCCTATGTTGTGGGAACTCCCAATATCTCTCATATGACACAATCAAACGCTATGGTGTTGCTACTCAAACATCTCTCTTATGACATATGCAGACCCCATGTTGTGGGATCTCAAACATCTATCATATTACACAACCAAACCATATGCTGTGAGTACTCAAACATCTCTCTTATGACACAAACAAACCCTATGTTTTGAAAACTAAAATATCTCTCTTTTGACAGAACCAAACCCTATGTTTCGAGTATTTAAACATCTCTCTTATGACACAATCAAACCCTTTGTGTTGAGTAATAACTCGATTATGACAGAATCAAATCCTCTATGTTGTGGGTACTAAAACATTTCTTTTCTGACACAATCAAACCCAAATGTTGTAGTCAATTAAATTAATTGTCTCGCAAACATTGTTACATGGTGGCATTTTTTCCTTTCATAATGTTTTCAGACTTAATGCTTTCCCACATGTAACAAATCTGCAGCAGACGACATTGAATTAATCTACTAAAACATATGCAAAATCATCTTTAAATAAATGGTATAATGACTGATAAAGGTTGAAAACAGTGAGGCAAAAGGAGAGACTTTCTCATTATGAGCAATTTCTACTTTGGTTACACTGTTTTAAAAAGTCCTCTGCTGCAGAGGCCTCAAAATGTGTCAACAAGTGGGAAAGGAATACTGGTGTAAATGGACCAGGAGTACTTGAAACCTACCCATATAACTGAAACAATTGTTTGAAGTGCAGAAAACACCATACATACAAACAAAAAAGATAATGCTATTAAATTTGTAGGATGGTTGTGTTATGACAAAATACGGACAAAGTAATTTTTTTGTTGACAAAGTGGATTTTACTGCTGTCAAGGATATTTGAGTCATTCTGACAAGTTTCTAGTGTATACTTGGCTTGATGCATGCAATTTACTAGTGCAAAAACCTGATCATATGATGTAAACTTTGGTGAGATACCCTATTTTCATCTGATTTCAAAACCTTTGTTGTAAAAAGTATGACTTTGATAGAGTGTTAAAAACATTGTGTAAAGATTCCCGTTTTGAGGCTTTTTTTCCACAATGTTTCAGAGGAGTACAACTGAATATCATTTTAAATACCAAATGTATAAAAGTGGCATTTTTTTTTTTCCCATTCGTTTTCAAATTATTGTCCCCCGCTTTTAGCGAAAGCTGGGGACTATTATTTCTCATTCGTCAGTCCGTCAGTCCGTCAGTCCGTCACGCTGTCACAAAAACTTTAACCTTGGTCATAACTTCTGAACCGTAATAGGTACTGCTTTCATATTTCACATGTGTATTCCTTGTGACAACCCCTTTCCATCAATACCAATTTTTTTGACCTTGTGACCTTGACCCTGACGAGTTATGGCCCTTTACCCCTATGTATGACTAAATTCATTTCCGGGCTATTTCTCTGCAACCGCTTTTTGGAATTTTATGAAACTTCATAGGAAGGATCACCACCAAGTGTAGATGCGCATATCGTGTTTGCGTTCCGGTTGGATTATTTTGCACAGAGTTATGGCCCTTTACCCCACCATCAGGCTATGTATGACTAAATTCATTTCCGGGCTATTTCTCTGCAACCGCTTTTTGGAATTTTATGAAACTTCATAGGAAGGATCACCACCAAGTGTAGATGCGCATATCGTGTTTGCGTTCCGGTTGGATTATTTTTCACGGAGTTATGGCCCTTTACTCCACCATCAGGCTATGTATGACTAAATTCATTTCCGGGCTATTTCTCTGCAACCGCTTTTTGGAATTTTATGAAACTTCATAGGAAGGATCACCACCAAGTGTAGATGCGCATATCGTGTTTGCGTTCCGGTTGGATTATTTTGCACGGAGTTATGGCCCTTTACCCCACCATCAGGCTATGTATGACTAAATTCATTTCCGGGCTATTTCTCTGCAACCGCTTTTTGGAATTTTATGAAACTTCATAGGAAGGATCACCACCAAGTGTAGATGCGCATATCGTGTTTGCGTTCCGGTTGGATGATTTTTCACGGAGTTTTACCCCACCATCCGGCTATGTATGACTTAATTCATTTCCGGGCTATCTCTCTGCAACCGCTTTTTGGAATTTGATGAAACTTTATAGGAAGGATCACCACCAAGTGTAGATGCGCATATCGTGTTTGCGTTCCGGTTGGATTATTTTTCACGGAGTTATGGCCCTTTACTCCACCATCAGGCTATGTATGACTAAATTCATTTCCGGGCTATTTCTCTGCAACCGCTTTTTGGAATTTTATGAAACTTCATAGGAAGGATCACCACCAAGTGTAGATGCGCATATCGTGTTTGCGTTCCGGTTGGATGATTTTTCACGGAGTTATGGCCCTTACTTCTGAACCGTAATAGGTACTGCTTTCATATTTCACATGTGTATTCCTTGTGACAACCCCTTTCCATCAATACCAATTTTTGTGACCTTGACCCTGGCGGGGGACCATGATTCTCTGAATTTGCTTGTTATACTATTATTACAATGTATTATTATATATTTAATATTTTTACTTTTATTTTTTTAATTAAATCTATAGAATCATACAGGAGACTAACCCTTTTCCCACTGCAGAAGACAACTTTTGAAAATTTGGCAAAAGAAGAGACTGTTTATGATGATCAACTCTCCTTTTGCCAAAATGTTTTTCAAAAAATTCTCCAGACCAGATGTTTTTAAAGCCATCTGCTGCAGAGATATGTAATAAGTGGGAAAAGGCTAAGTAGAATATTCAATTTTACCAATTTTCCAGGTTGTATGAACAACAGCTCAAGGAACAGACCAGCAAGACAGTCTCACAGAGAAAAATACAAGTTGGAAATAAAGACAGAAGTGAAAAAATACGGACCTACAATTTTACACAGGACCGTATAACAGACCACAGAATTGGTTATAGTGCCTCGCATCTTACGTCTTTCATGGTCGGTGGTTCGGGATTGACTGATGTGATGAATAAATTACAAGAAGGAGCAAAATATGAGGCTATCGAAAATAAAGTAGAAGAGTTTGAAAGAAGCAGATTAGCTGTTAAAGTAAAAATTGGGAAGAAAAAGTAAAAATATAGATAGAGATACAACAGGAAAAGCACTCTGTGAACTTTGCTACTCACATTGAACCAGATAAGTCATGGAGGCAAACCAGGGCCCTCTTTATCCCTTTCCCACATAGACAACTCTGCAGCAGATGACTTTGAAAAAATGTAGACAAAAATATAGCAACTTTCTAAAAATGTGGGAATATTTCCGGAATAAATATGAAAACATTGTGGCAAAAGGGCTAACTATATTTTGGGAAATGGAACGGAACGGAACAAGTGATGGGACACCAAACAGGGAACTTATATATTGTACCTGCGGTTTGATAAACATTTAGTAATATCTGGTTCAGGAGGGGCATATTATTATTAACTTATTATTATTCTCTTTTATGATTCGATATAAATAAATAAATAATAACTCAAAGTTGCGTCTTTTTTCACTTAAATGCATGACTTTACTGTCATACGATAGAAATATCTATCATGTGCGGAGTTAAATTTATAATCTGTGAAAGCTAGTGAGGAATAATCGGCAGATATTCATTAAGAACTGGTCAAACTATAATTATTAAAAGAATGCAGTTATATACAGTTTAACATGCGTGAAAATAGATGCTTTATGCTTATGTTCCGTTCCGTTCCATTCCACAAAATACAGTTACCCACACAGGTAACTGTGTAATGCAGAACGGAACGGATCAATATATATATATATATCTTTATATTAATTGTTGAAAGAGTATATACATTATCAGTAGTTCATTATCAAATGAATATTGTAAAACAGTAAGAATCTAAAAAATGCAGAATCAATTAACCAAAGCAATAACGAGTGTTGTGTTTGGTGAATGCATTTTGCGGATTATTTTTTTTGTAGGGGGGGGGCGGAACCCATAGCAAGTGAACTTTGATTTACCTCTAGACGTCACTATTATGCACATGTTACAAGTAATGAATAGTTCTGTAGGTCGTTGTTCCGTTCTGTTCCACAAAATACAGTTACCCACACATATATATAATTGTATATAAAAAATATATACATTATCAAAAGAATATTGTAAAATAGTAAGAAGCTAAAGCATGCAGAATCAATTAACCAAAGATTTATACGTGTGTTGTATTGGGTGAATGCATTTTTTTGGGGGGCGGGAAGTATCTGAACCATAAGGGAAGTGGACTTTGATTTACCGCTAGATGTTCCTATTATGCACATCTTTACAAGAAATTAATAGTTTTGTAGGTCGTTCCGTTCCAAGATAAATTCAATATTTGTTTGGTGTTTTACGCTGCTTTCAACAATATATTTCAGTTATATATTGGCATTTCCTGGGTAAGTTACCAGCACTACTTGTCCATTTATCTTGACACCAGCGAGTCAGTTGTCATGCTAACCCCACAACCCTGAGCGACAATGAAGGAAAGTCATTACTTCCATTTTTAAAGTATTTGGAATGACCCGGTCTGGGATAGAAAATGCCACCTCCCACACAGAGGCGAACGCTCTACCAATACATCGTCAATGCGGCCAATATTAAAGGGTTTAATGTATGTTTTGGTACAGTTATAAGAGTATAACACGAAATTGCCTAATTACTCAGCAAATAATGCCCGAAGGTAAACCATTACAGATATTGTTATTCATTGGACTACTGTTATATAGACAAGTTCTGGTTGCATCAAAAGGTGAAATTTGTAACAAAAGACTGCTAAGATTTGCCCTTTATCAGTTTATTTATCAGACTATCAAAGAACTACAGTGTTATTATTGCCTCTGCACCAATCCATAAGTAAAGATAAAATTCATGATATTGAGAATAGTTCTCCTTTACTCATAATAATTTGCTTTTTGTGGACTGTAGAGGGTATTGCTGTAAAAGGAGAAAATGGTCATAACGAACAATTTCTCCTGTCACAATGTTGTCAACTCTATTCTAAAACTTAACTTTTATATCTAGAGATATTCCATATTTTTTAAAAGTCATCTGCTGTAGATTTGCCTTATGGTGGAAATATTAGATTCCCTAATGATCTAAACCTACATATTTGACAAATATTTTTCATTCATTCAATTTTTGTCATTTGTTGATGTACTTAACCCTTTCCCTCATACGACAATTCTAAAGCAGACGACTTTGAACTTATTTTGTCAAAACATAGAAAATCTCCATAGTTGAATGGATAACCTATGACTAAAAGTGGAAAACATTGTGGCAAAAGGAGAAATTGCACGTTTTGTGCAATTTCTTCTTTTGTCACTATGTTTTCAAAAAGCCGTCTGCTGCAGAGGCATCAGAAAGCGTCTATATGAGGGAAAGGGTTAATGTTAAAAGAAACAAATATAGAAATAATGAATTCATTCTTCATTTCAGTATCATTAATTAATCATACAGATATGTATTTCCTTCTTCTTCCAACAACGTAAATATTTCGATTACATTTAAACAAAAAGTTTTCAACTCTTTTCAGCAATTAAATTTTCTAAAACAAGGATTTTCAATGCGATTTTCAAAGGTGTCTGCTGCACATTTGTTGTATGCGGTATGTGGGAAAGGGATAAATGAAAGAAGATACTACATGTATTCATTCCTTTCTCTGCAAACAGTGCAGACAAGTGAATATATCAACCAGGGTCAATCAATCAATTGTTAACCCTTTCCCTTATATAGACGCTTTCTGACGCCTCTGCAGCAGACGGCTGTTTGAAAACATAGTGACAAAAGAAGAAATTGCTCAAAACAAGCAATTTCTCCTTTTGCCACAATGTTTTCCACTTTTAGTCATAGGTTATCCATACAATTATAGAGATTTTCTATTTTTTGACAAAATATGTTCAAAGTCGTCTGCTGCAGAATTGTCATATGAGGGAAAGGGTTAAAGGATTTATAAACCTTGTTGAAACATACATACAGACACTTACTGACGGCTATTCAACAGACGACTTTTAAAAAGATTTTGGAAAAATGAGAAATTGCTTTTATTTTATCTTAATAAAATTTGCTGTGAATGTTAATTGGCATAAAATCTTGGTTGTGATTAAAACTGAACAAATCACGTAAGTTGTTATGCCTCCCTTACAACCATATTTTGCGACAGTTGGGCATTATGTCTCACAATGCTTTCTACTTTATCACAGTTATATACATCAAAGATTTCCTATGCATTTAATTTTATCAGATGTTTTTGAAGCAGACAACTCTAAAAGTCTCATAATGGAGTAACCGATTCTCTGATATAGTAGACTTGTGAAGAACCTGTTGCTGAAGATGTGTTAAAACATTTTGGGAAAAAAAGAAATTGTTCAAATGAAGTGAATCTACATGCATACCAAATTTTCATTCAAAGGTACCAAATATGACTTTCAATGCTTTCAAATCCAATACATCTGAAAATAAGTTTGTGCAGATTAAACTGTTTATTTTAACCTTTTCCGACTTGCAGGCTCATCTACAGACGACTTTTGAAAACCTCATTGCAAGAGGATTGATTGATTGATTGGGGTTTAACACCATTTTCAACAATTTTTCAGTCATATCGCGGCGGCCAGTTCACCTACTCATATGTTTCCTGGTTTTCTCACACCAGTACTCCACACAATATACTTTTGAAGCAACTGGCTACTTTTCCACATAGACTGTTAGCTCATCGGTTAAAGATGAATGACGCTTGTCACAGTGACTTTTGTCAAATGTTGGCTGAGCTGGGGTTCAAACTCACAACCCCTGGATTGACAGCCCGCATCGCTTACTGACTGAGCTACTGGGGCTCGGCTCATTGCAAGAGGAGAAATTTCTTATAATGAGCAATTTCTACTTTTGATACAATGTTGTCGCAAATGTGGTTGCTGTAGAGGTTTGAAAAGTTCCTTGAAACAGGGAAAGTAATAAACCATTTCTGACATTCAACACATCGGCAGCAGACAAATGGAAAAGAATGGAAACTCTTTAAATGAAGTTTATTTTTTTGATAAAGGTGAAAAGATTTTAAAGATAGGAGAAATATCTCATTATAAGCAATTTGTTCTTTTGCCACAATATTTTCAAAATATAACATCTGCAAGTGGGAAAGGGTTAATATAGTTCAACCCACCAACTTGTTTTGAGCGTATACATGAATTCCCATTGTCTTCATGTTAAATTTTGACAACGCCTCAGCAGACGACTTAATTATCCTTTTTCCCACATATGACAAATCTGCAGCAGACGACTTTCAAAACATCTAGGCACAACAATGGTGTATCTCTTTAAATAAAGGTTAAATGATTAAAATGAATGGAAAACATTGTGGCAAAATGCAAAATTGCTCAAAGCAAAAGACTTGACAATGGCATAACAGTTAAACACTCTTTTGCAGCAGACAACATTTGAAAACAGTGTGAAAAAAAAAATGTGTCAAGGATTCCCAATTGTCAGTCTTCTTTTAACTATTTCCATCATACAACAAATGTGCAGCAGACTTTGAAAAAAAGCATGATAAGAATATGAAAACTCTCTTTAAGTTAAAGTGTAATTATTAACCCTTTCCCTCATATAGACGCTTTCTGACGCCTCTGCAGCAGGCGGCTTTTTGAAAACATAGTGACAAAAGAAGAAATTGATCAAATCGAGCAATTTTCCTTTCGCCACAATGTTTTCCACTTTTAGTCATAGGTTATCCATTTAATTATAGAGATTTTCTATGTTTTGACAAAATATGTTTAAAGTCGTCTGCTGCAGAATTGTTGTATGTGGGAAAGGGATAAGTAAAGTTTTAACACACTGTGTGGCAAAAGCGGAATTGCTATATATAATTGTGTCACAATGTTTACTTAAATAAGCTGCTGTGACAGAAAAGGTAAATATGTTTGATATATCTTAAGTCACTGTCATTTATACGACCAGTTGAAAACACTGATAGACATTGGTCTCATTGATTCTATTCTATAACAATTTTCATCCAAGTAGAAATGTTATTACGAACATACATGAGTACGAATATGAAATTGAAGAGTCAACTATTTCATTAATTGTGAATCTATCCTTTGCGAGGTAAACAATGCGTTGAGAGGAAGGGAACGCCAATACATTCCTGAGACTGAAATTTCCCCTTATTCTGGCTTTGACTGAATTGTAGGTAAATAATTGTAATTGGTTTACGAAATAACTCTGACGTACAGTTTTTAATTTTAATAGTTTCTTTATACTTGAGTAGAAACCTCGTTCTGCACTGTAGCTCCTTTACTTCTTTACTGTTACACTTCTCTCACTGTCTTCTATAACTTTGCACATAGACTAGGATAAGATATATTTGTTTGTAATAAAACTGACCAAGACAAGCGCCTTTCAGTCATATTCGACCAGACGACTATTGAACAGCAGTATGTAGTTGAAAAAATGAATCAGCAGGCAGTACTGTAGCCTATACTAAAACTCGAGTAGAAGGTTACATTGTCACTTGACAACATTTCATGGCCCAGTTCATACATGTACGTTTGGTCCATATCTTACTGAATATTGAAGACAAAATACATTTCTAATTATAATGAGAAACATTTAAATGTGAATTGTGAAATATAATGATCAAACGTGAAGGTTTAATTTTAGTAAATGTTTTATTGGTGTTTTACGCCGCTTTCATCATTATTTCATTTATATCACGGCGACAAGTTCACTTATTCATAATCCCTGGATAAACAAACCAGTACTAGGCTAGAAAATGGTCTTGCCTAAGGGAACTCCACCATGACCGTGGTGCCGCGACTGCTTGGGAATCGAACCCGGGACACCCAGTTTCAAATCCCCGACGCTAACCACCCGACGACAGCGGATTCCTTTAATGTTAAACAGGGTCACAATCCTATAGTGTACGACCCTGACAGAGACATTATATGTTATGTATTTACACGTAGCCTATGTCTCTGAACCTGGGTACACCTTCGGATTTTTCTTGGAAGCTAAAAGTTATTTATTTTTCATCGATTGCAAAACAAGCTTTAATTTATTAATCACGCTCGATGTCTGCTTCCTGGAAACTAACCAGTACTCGCGCCGTTTGTGTGGAAAAATAACAAAGGCAGAACCCGCTCATCACGGGATTCGAACACGGGACCTTTGGCACAAGAGGCCGACGCACTACCTCTATACCACTGTCTTCCACGAAGCAAGTTTACCTGTTCGCTCTAAATAAGTTTCACCCCGGATTTTAAGTGCCTGTTATGGATCGTTAAATATAAGATAACTTGCTGAAATTTTGGAAAATGTCGATTAATTGATTATGTTTGTTTAAAACTGCAGACAGCCATTGTTCACTTGTCCTTGCCTTTCTTGCATACACCTTTGACTGGTGCAATGGATGTCTTTGCCAGAGACAGGGTTCATTTGAAGGCTGCTGCAACAGACCACCATTGCAAACAACATGGACAGACAGAACAATTGTTGGTTTGGAACGATATCCTTTCCAATCCTTTCCACGATGTTCCTTAATTCATTTACACGATATGACACAGAGTATGACATTAGGCCAACATGATGTTGTACAATGATTTTTCCTTTCGTTTAAACTCGTATCTAAGTATGTTGATGACACCATTCGATATAGTCGGTCACTTCCAGTAGTGTGGCCGCTTTCTTAATGATGTCAGACTTCGTGCAATCTATCACACGAAACACTGGACTGTTATTTCAGTCTTCAGTTTACAGAGTTTAGATCTTAATCGACACGTTTACGTGGCGACGTCTGACCGACCGGCTTGGTAATGCCATACACGATATTAACTAGTATATCGATAGAAAGTGTGGACTATCAGCTCGTCAATCAATGACATTTGGTTGTGGGCAGAAATTCAAGTTGAAAAATTACACCGGGATGGCGTGAGATTGGACAACATGCTAGCGTTACATAATGGTTGACGAGTTGGAATTGATGAGTACCAGATGGATCTTGTGGTTTAGTACTCGAGACATAAATTGTAACGCACCCAAATCAATCTCATGAACGTCAACGTACATGTACGAGTATATTACTCGTTATTTCTTCTACAGGCCTGTTGAAGTCTGCAAGGCCGAAACAATGAGAGCCTGTATGTGTTTGAAACAAAACGGTCACATATGGTTTAAAGGAGGTTTATAACAATGTAATCGGGTATCCATTTTCACCATTTGTGAGTGCTAACTGTATCGGTCTGAAGTTTTTGTCGTATTTTACCACCATTGTTTTTGAAAGACAACAGGGCGATTCCATTCAAGCCAACTTGGGTCTTCGCGCAACTAAAGAAGTCCAATGTAAGATATATGATTCGGGTCGATACATTACGCAGGGTACGCAATGTTGGTTTTCTCGTGGAATGGCTCATATATAACCTCTTCAGAGTGTGACACAGTTCTTGCAGTTTCGCGGTAGATTCAGTGACACTGTCACTTGATGCAACTTAGCACTAACGTCACCGTCTGTTTTGGCGCGCATTTTATGTAACATTGGTATCAGACAAACCATGTTTTTAAAACGTAGTTTTACTTCAACAAATTAAACCTTTAGCAAACTTGGACTGATATTAGACCAGCTAAAAATAAATAAATTTGAACCTTTTTGTTACTGACTGTTGAAGTGTTAGCGTATTGGTAAACAGTCCAGGGGGTTGTAGCTGGATGGCTTAGCTACAAATTTTGCTACTTGGTATATACTATATAGGCATGTTGTTTATGATCTTTGGTTTAAATCATTATTATTACGATCATACCTCAGGTACACTATATAATCGGCAAATGTCCGTGAGATCACTCACACTACTGGAGATGGACACTTGCTTTTCATTTGTTTCGTTTTGTCATAACTGAAGGGACACCTGAATGGTTTACAGAGTTTGGCAAGGTTGGCTGCATAGTGTTGCATGTACTGTAGTACTGATGGTATTATGTTGTGGGTAGTTACCTTTGTTTTACATTGACTCTGGTTGTAACGCACAGCTCCTTTTGTAGTCAATCAGCAGGAGGTCCCAGAACTGTGACATATGCAAATCTCAGTTGATTCACATTTATAAGTATTTAATTGCATGTATGTACTATTAATTTTATTACCATGCATTTTCTACAAATATGCACGCTTACATTCCATTCTCTTGTTAGCGTTTAGCTATACACAGAAAGGATTGAACCGTTCATAATGTGTCAGTATTGCTACGAAAAAGGTATTGCTGTTATTCTTCAGCAACCGTCGAGTTGTGACCTTACCGTAACACGTACTCTGTGTCCATCTAAAAAGTGTAGTGAGTTAAAAGAGCAAGGAAAAAAATACTTCTGAATTTCTATACATATCGATCATGATTGTAATATTGAAATCAATATCTTAGAGAAACTACATCCTGTTTTGAATAAATCAATTTATTATTATCTCAGCGATTGTTACTGGTCAATCCGAATATAAGCCGCGATTCGTGGGTCTTAATGAATTGACAAACAAGAAAGACTCGGGGAGGCCATGAACTGGTACATTCTCAACATAGCCCTCACTGTCCGTGTTTTTAGTTATTTAACTGTAGGTGTATCTTTTGCCCCCCAAAAAGAACTGTAGCCCAACTATACGATATTTATTAGAGACTGTTGAACTATGGTATCATGCAACGTTGTGGAAAAGACAAGATGAAATGAATATTGACTAGAAGAAGTCGTAATCGGTTTGGTTTTTACTCATTCCTTGTACTTTCAAGATACATGTAATATATTTGTTCGCAATTCTTCTAGCCAAGTAGTCAACCTCAACGAGTTAAAAGTTTGTTGTTTAGCGTATTCGGAAATACACCTCTATAAATGTTGGTACGTTCAAATTTACGTACAGCATAGGTCGTCTGCATTCTATGCAGTTACCACGTTCAGCGTCAAAAGTCGTAACATCACGTGGTTGTTTGGCGATCTATGAATATTTCTATGAAGTATTTCGCTGTAGGTTTCAATTTCAATACAGAATTATTAAGATGCTATGTTCGTAAAAATACCAATCTTGATATATATTTTGGGAAATGTTAACTAATTATAATGTCTAGCCGAAATGAATTTATAACGAAGGGGACTATAAGGATTAAATGACAGAGAAGGACTATATCCTGTTATAAAGGGAGGTAATTCGTCAAATGTTGCATTCGAGAACAGAAACTTGTAGATTATCGCTATATAAATGACTGATTCTAGCTAAAGTTGTGACATTGTAAACGTATTTTTCACCCACAGTTCTCCCTCAATACATGCCTATTCAGACGACTTTGAAGACATCTAGACAACAATATAGAATGTCTTTATATATAACAAGAATTATTATTGAATAGAGTTGAAAACAATAGCGCAAGGAGAAATGTCTCAGACTCTTGAGCAATTTGTACTCTTGTCTCAATGTAGTCAAAAGGAAGCCGCGTCAAAAGAAGTGTGCTGAAGACGAGTCAAAATGTGGGCAAATTGAAATCAAGTGACAAATGCTATAACCACAATCATTTCAAAAATCTTCTGCTTCATTGTGTCTGAATATCATTATGTCTGCATATGGGAAAGGGTTATATCACTATGTTGCTCCTACACTCAGGCTTAACCCGTTCCCTCAGATAGACGCTTTCTGATGCCTCTGCAGCAGACGGATTTTTGAAAACATAGTGACAAAAGAAGAAATTGCTCAAAACAAGCAATTTCTCCTTTTGACACAATGTATTCCACTTTTAGTCATAAAATTCATTCAATTAAAGAGATTTTCTATGTTTAGACAAAATATGTTCAAAGTCGTCTGCTGTAAAATTGTCGTATGAGGGAAAGGCTCAACAGATTTCCCACTGTTTGCAGATACAACAATACCCATATTTTTCAGGATTTCCAGGAAAAGATTCACATTAATAGATTCTAACAAAATGTCCGATACACCAAGTCCAACGCCCTCCGAGGATAACAGACGAAATATACGAGATGAGACCACGAGTATGACTATCGACAGAGCCATGAACAACACGGAACAAAGTAGAGACGATCTGATGAACTCATTCACTTTTTTGAAAAAAGGTTGATTGTTATTGTTTAGTTATCTTTGCTTCTTAATTTAATTATTAAACAATTTATGTAATATAATATTTGAAACGTGTGTGCATTGAAAACATCAGAGGAAAAATATATAACATCTGGAAAAGTGTTATGATTGAATTTTTATAAGGAGTCAAAAAATGGTGAGAAAATTATACGTCAATCAGACAGGCTGTATAAGGTCACCCATTTCTCACAAATCTGCATCAGTCGACTTTGAAAACATTTACATAAAATACTGAATTTTTTTCTTTAAACGAAAGATCAATTATTGAATAGAGCTGAAAACATTGTGAAAAACGGGAGAAATTCCTCATTTTGAGCAATATTTCATTTTGTCAGAATGATTTCTATTCTATTCATTAATTATACTTCCATTGATAGAGTTTCCATGTATTTGCCTAGATATTTTATTTTCAAAGTTGTCTGCTGCAGATTTGTCAAAAAATCTTGGTAAAGTGTTAATAAATAATTGGTTATTGTAGCTGATGTTGGCAAGATCAAACCAAAGAAAATAAAAGCATCTCATCCAGACATCATGAAAAGTGTGATGTCAAACATAATCCATGCTGGTCAAGCGTCTCATATGGCAACTCCGAAGGTCATTCAGCATTTGAAGGGACTTTCTTTAGAGGACCCAAGAGGGAGACGTAACAATACAGATGTGATTAAAGTGGATCCTGACGGGATTGAAGAAGAGGTAATATGGTTTGTATTGTTACCCCTTTCCCCCATACAACAACTTTGCAGCAGACGACTTTGAAAAAGGATTGACAAAAATTTGGAGAACTCAATAAATGAACCTAGAAAAGCATCTATATGAGGGAAAGGATTAATCTTTTAACCCGTTACCTCATATAGACGCTTTCTAACGCCTCTACAGCAGACAGCTTTTTGAAAACAATGTGACAAAAGAAGAAATTGCTCAAAATGAGCAATTTCTCCTTCTGACACAATGTTTTCCACTTTTAGTCATAGGTTTTATATCCATTCAATTAAAGAGGTTTTCTATTTTTTGACAAAATACGTTCAAAGACGTCTGCTGCAGAATTGTCGTATGAGGGAAAGGGTTAATTGTTTAATATATGTTCTCCTTCTGTCTGTCTGTCTTAAAACCTGGATAATGCAATCATTCAAAAAGTTCTGGGAACTTGCTATTTAACTCTTTGCAACATACAGACACTTACTCACGCCATAGTAGTTGACAAATTTTCAAAACATTGAGACAAAAGGGTAAATAAGTCAATGAGTAATTTCTTTTTTTGCCAAAATGTTTTCAATCCTGATCAATAATTGTTGGCTATGTTTTTAAAGTTGTCTGCTGCATAGTACATGTGATTTAATATTTCCCTATGGTTTATTGTCAAGGTCTCAAAGTAAAATGTCAAAACTCTACAATATTTTCAAAAGTCTTCTGCTGCAAATCTTTTGCATGTTAGAAAGGGTTAAGATAACCCCTACAAATATGTCTAATCTATGTCTAAACTGAATAATAGCCTCTCTGAAATAAAACTCGCCACCAAATGTGACCAAATACAACATTTCCCATTAGGCTTATACAGACAACAATTTATGAAATAAGGAGAAACTGGTAAAAATAAGGATATCTCCTTTTACCATAATGTTTTCATCTCTGTATCATAACTCTACAGTATTGCCAATTTTCCAGACACATTATTATTTTTGAAGATTTTCATGGCAGACAACTAACTATAGAAAATCAGGTAATTTTATAGTTCCTTAATGAAATTATTTCTTTAGGTTTTAGATGAAGGAAATATGGCAAATCGACTTCCAACAGCTAGAATCATTAAAACAGGAACTAATCTCAGGGTATGTTTTTGAACTCAGTTTATCATTCCTTTACCATATATATGCTGCACATTTTGTTTAAATATCTGCAGCAGACAACTTTTAAAAAAACTTATTTTAAAACAAAATGCAGTTACCAATACTATCGTCTTACCTGTCTCTCTTTAAAGGTAGATATTATTCATTTTGTTATATGACTCTCAGTGGATTATTAAAACATAACAGTGATTTATTTCCTCATTAACCCACTGCTTCAAACAGTACATTTATAAGTTTAAAAACTACCTCCACTTGTTGTTACTATGTGCAAGCATTTAACCATTTCTCACATACAACAAATCCACAGCAGAGGACTTGAAAACATCTACCGAAGGCAAAATTATGGAAGATGTCTATTACTGAAAAGATTTGAAAACATTAAAGCAAAAGGACCAAGAGTGCAGATCTGTCACAAATACTCACATCAGGGAGGCATAACTGTGGGGTGACTTGGCCAGGAATTTTTTTCGCAACCAAGGTTTTATGCCCATACTAAGCAAATTTGATGGAGATTAGATAAAAAACTATTGAAGTTAAACGCGGACAAGGTCTATTTAGCAAAATCTTTGATAATTCAAGGGCTGTAGATCAAAAGCGAGTTATCCAACTTTGCCCCGACATTATGCCCATAAATATTTTCACCAAGTCTCTTCAACTTACAGCTACATCTTTTCCATAGATGTTTTCTAAAAGTCTGATATGAGCCTGTCCATGTTTTCAATGCAAATTAATGACTCTAAAAGTCTGATATTGGACAATTTCTGTAATATGGGCAAGAATTCACTCTTTAATTTTTTGTGTCAATTTTATATACACACATAAGTAAACCAGGAAAAGGATTTGGTTTGATGTAAACTGATTGAAATATATTGTCTTGATTATAGATTTACTGATTATTTCATTAAAATTGTCCTAAATGTATACTAAGTCTGGAAAATCCCTTATTTGAATGACAAAAATTATGAATTTATAAACCGAAAACGTGACATTTTTCACCCGATATTTTTTGAAATCGTATAAAGTACAAAGGAGTCACTTTTTAAAAGAATTATGTGCATTAACATTTCCAGTGGTAATCCTTGTTTCATTGAAATAAATATGACTAAACTGTTATGCAGTCATACGGAGGAATGATCAGCAAAACATTGATAAAGGCACGTAACGTTTTTGCGTCAACAGGTGTTACATGCATCTTTCTGAACTGTGTAAGTTCGTAAAGTATAAATGTGTCGGCAGAGTATGCCACTTTGAAGTTGTTTACATTGGGAACGAGAAGAAAGTCGTAAATTTTGTAAAATTAAATCTAAATGAGGTAATTTTATTAATAAATTATACACGTCGTTTTGTAGTCAATTTCGACATAAAACGTCCCTATTTTTCAAAAGCGTATATATTTTAAATCCGTTGATAAATTGCTGAAGTTTTTTTACGACATGTTGAGCCGAACCACTTTTCCGCAGCACGCTTATTTTTCGTAATGGCGGACATCGACGGGCAGGCGATTGAAGAAGAAAGTGAAAGCAACGGTAAAGTTTACACTTAAAATGAAGTTACGCGCATGTGTTGTAGCATAATTCTGCGTTTCTACCACGCATCTTTGTCTGTAATCTAATATCTGCTACACGAAAGAGTGTTATTAATAACCGGAGATCAATGACATGGCAATAATTCTTTATTTCGGCAAAGTTTGCCTTCTGTACGTAATTTTGACAACAAAGTAAAAAAAAATTAAATGTGTCACAATTACGTACACATAGTATTTTTATCATTTCTGAATTTAAATATATATTTTAAATTTTATAAAATGCCTTTTGTAAAATTTGACCAAACCAAGCTCACATTTAAATGTCTGACTAGCATATCTATCACAATAAGGGGAATTCAAAGTTCACGTGTATGCAACATGGACACAGAACATATTATGTCAACAGCTTATGTGTTACATGCTATTATGTATTACACTAATAATTTGTTAAGTGAATTCGTTGGGGGTTTTCAAACAGAGAAAATGTAGGTTGGTATTTCTTTGTGAATAGGGAATATTTTCCAGTTGTACCTCAGGGACATAATTTATTTATACAAATGCATGTAACATTGACATGACAATCTTTTGTTGTGATTGCTGAATTTCAACGTCAATATGTTATGTTACATGCACTTGTAAGGGCATTTAATTTACTAAATATTAAAGGTATAAATATCTGAAATGTCTTCAATCGTTTTAATAAGAAACATAAAACTTGTTGAAGTGTTTCGTCTTTATTTTATTTACTTCTTCTGGAAATCCTACTTGTATGTAACGTTGACATCATAATGCCATTCGTTTTTATTGTCAATGTGACATGCAACAATTTGATAACTATAAGTTATAGTTTAAGTCTTAATGAAAGGTTAAATTGTGAGATAAATGCTTACTCATGAAACAAAAACTAGTTATCAGTATTAATTAAATCCGTATCATTGAAATATGTCTTAGTGATTGTATGTAACATTGACTCAAATTGTTATGTCCATTATAATTAGTTACATGCACATGCTAGGATTGATTTAATATTGATGTATGATACACATCTAGCCAAAGGTAATCCTATCTTTAACACTGAGAAAAATAAAAACTTATTTAAAGTCATTTGAACGACTGCTTTAGAAAATTTCATTTGTAGGTAACATTGACACAAATATGTTGTTTTTGTTTTGTCGTCAATGTTACATACAACAACAAAATGACTTGGATCAATAGAAAATGGGCTGGTTTTTGGTCAGGATCTAATTTCTTTGTGAGATAAATGTTAAATCATGAAAAACACTAGTTATCAGTATTAATTGAATCCATATGATTATAAAATGTGTCTTAGTGATTGTATGTAACATTGACTCAAACTTTAGTGTCAATATAATATGTTACATGCACTTTTCAGGACGGTTAGTCTTCTAACTAGCAAAGGTATAGATAACAAAAAGATCATTGTCTTTTAATAAAAATATTATAACAAATGTTTAAACCCTTTCCTCCTCAATTAAATAACTGCTTTGGAAACTCTTGTGTGTGCGTAACGTTGACATAAATTTGATACATTTCGTTTTGTCAATGTTAATTTGGTTAAGGTTTTGCATGCAAGTTCTAAACTACTACATGTATTGCATTGAAACTTTCTACAACCCTACCAAACTATCACACCAATGTAGATTATCAAGTTAGATAACTCTGTCCTGCATTTTATGCAAGTTATGGCCCTTTTTTACTTAGAAATTCTGGTTAAAGTTTTGCGTGCAACTAAAGTAAGAGTCCATATCTCAGTATTTACTTGATGCATTGCATTGAAACTTTCTACAACCCTACTCAACTATCCCACCTGTGTAGATTATCAAGTAAGATAACTCTATCCAGCACTTTATGCAAGTTATGGCCCTTTTTTACTTAGAAATTCTGGTTAAAGTTTTGCGTGCAACTAAATTAAGAGTCCATATCTCAGTATTTACTTGATGCATTGCATTGAAACTTTTTACAACCCTACCCAACTATCACACCTATGTAGATTATTAAGTTAGATAACTCTATCCTGCATTTTATGCAAGTTATGGCCCTTTTTTTACTTAGAAATTCTGGTTAAAGTTTTGCGTGCAACTAATTAAGAGTCCATATCTCAGTATTTACTTGATGCATTGCATTGAAACTTTCTACAACCCTACTCAACTATCCCACCTGTGTAGATTATCAAGTAAGATAACTCTATCCAGCACTTTATGCAAGTTATGGCCCTTTTTTACTTAGAAATTCTGGTTAAAGTTTTGCGTGCAACTAAATTAAGAGTCCATATCTCAGTATTTACTTGATGCATTGCATTGAAACTTTTTACAACCCTACCCAACTATCACACCTATGTAGATTATTAAGTTAGATAACTCTATCCTGCATTTTATGCAAGTTATGGCCCTTTTTTTACTTAGAAATTCTGGTTAAAGTTTTGCGTGCAACTAAATTAAGAGTCCATATCTCAGTATTTACTTGATGCATTGCATTGAAACTTTCTACAACCCTACTCAACTATTACACCTGTGTAGATTATTAAGTATGATAACTCTATTCTGCATTTTATGCAAGTTATGGCCCTTTTTTTACTTAGAAATTCTGGTTAAAGTTTTGCGTGCAACTAAATTAAGAGTCCATATCTCAGTATTTACTTGATGCATTGCATTGAAACTTTTTACAACCCTACCCAACTATCACACCTATGTAGATTATTAAGTTAGATAACTCTATCCTGCATTTTATGCAAGTTATGGCCCTTTTTTTACTTAGAAATTCTGGTTAAAGTTTTGCGTGCAACTAATTAAGAGTCCATATCTCAGTATTTACTTGATGCATTGCATTGAAACTTTCTACAACCCTACTCAACTATTACACCTGTGTAGATTATCAAGTATGATAACTCTATTCTGCAATGTATGCAAGTTATGGCCCTTTTTTTTTTACTTAGAAATTCTGGTTAAAGTTTTGCGTGCAACTAAATTAAGAGTCCATATCTCAGTATTTACTTGATGCATTGCATTGAAACTTTTTACAACCCTACCCAACTATCACACCTGTGTAGATTATCAAGTATGATAACTCTATCCTGCATTTTATGCAAGTTATGGCCTTTTTGGACTTAGAAATTCTGGTTAAAGTTTTGCATGCAACTACATAAAGAGACCATCTCTTAGTAACTACTTGATGCATTGCATTGGAACTTTATACAGCCCTTACCAACCATCACATCTATGTAAACAATCAAGTATGATTACTCTATCCGGCATTTTATTCAAGTTATGGACCCTTTTGGACTTAGAAATTCTGGTTAAAGTTTTGCAACTACATTTAGAGTGTAATCTCAGTTACAACTTGAAAAATTGTATTGAAACTTTATACAACCTTTCCCAATTGCACAACTATAAACACAACCAATTCAGATAACTCTATCCTGTATATGGTGCAAATTGTTGCCCTTTTTTTACTTAGAAATTATGGTTAAAGGTTTGCGTGAAACAACATTAAGAGTCAATATCTTAGTAACTACTTGATGCATTCCATTGAAAGGTTATACAACCCTTTCTAACCATCACACCTATGAAAATAATCATGTTAAATAACACTATCCAGCATATAATGCAGATTATCACCCACTAAGAAATTGTGGTTAATGTTTTGCATGCAACTACATTAGAATCCATTATCTCAGTAACTTAAATAAGCGGTGGAATAGTCGAGCGCGCTGTCCTCCGACAGCTCTTGTTTTTTGACCAGCGTCTGTCCTTCACACTTTTCCGTCACAATTTCAAAGACCAGGTGACACAAATGCTCTATGGAGCACTCCGTTAATGTAATGTAACATAAGATTCATGTTTAAACTTTCAATAAATTGAATGCCTTTTTCTTCATACTATTTCAGATTATTCCTCAACTCGACAACTCTACGGAGGACAAACTTCACCATCATGTAGATGAAAACCCCAAAGAGTCTACCGATACAAGATTTCCTAGCTCCCCAGTCATAGAGGTTTTAGACATACATCATGCTAATACTACAACTACGGTAAGATAAAACAGATCTTGTACATTTTTGTGTCGCCCTGCGTAGCATGGTAGACACTTAGGGTTTACACTTTTTGACCGGCGTCAGTCTATCTGTCCGTCCTCACCTCTGATCTATGTGAGAAAGTAGTCAGTGGCTTCGAAAGAATGTTGTGTAAGTACTGGTGTGGGAAAGCGAGGAAAACATGGGTAGGTGCACTGACCGCCGTGATATGACCAAAGCGATTGAAAGCGGCGTTAAACTCCAAACAAACTATCTGTCCGTCACACTTTTCCGTCACAATTTCAAAGACCAGGTGACACAAATGCTGCATGGAGCACTCCATTCATGCTAATGTAATGTAACATAAGATTCATGTTTAAACTTTCAATAAATTGAATGCCTTTTTCTTCATACTATTTCAGATTATTCCTCAACTCGACAACTCTACGGAGGACCAACTTCACCATCATGTAGATGAAAACCCCAAAGAGTCTACCGATACAAGACTTCCTAGCTCCCCAGTCATAGAGGTTTTAGACATACATCAACATGCTAATACTACAACTACAGTAAGATAAAACAGTTCTTGTACATTTTTGCGTCGCCCTGCATAGTATGGTAGACATTTAGGGTTTACTTTTTTGGACCAGCGTCTGTCCTTCACACTTTTCTGTCACAATTTCAAAGACCAGGTGACACAAATGCTGCATGGAGCACTCCATTCATGCTAATGTAATGTAACATAAGATTCATGTTTAAACTTTCAATAAATTGAATGCCTTTTTCTTCATACTATTTCAGATTATTCCTCAACTCGACAACTCTACGGAGGACCAACTTCACCATCATGTAGATGAAAACCCAAAAGAGTCTACCGATACAAGACATCCTAGCTCCCCAGTCATTGGACCCCTGCAACAGTTAAATGGTTTTGACAGGTATATATATTCAAAATATTGAACATAAAAAACAATTGAAGTCATAGTTGAAATAAACTATTTTATTGTATTAAAAATTGCTTTTAACAATGACTATTATACTATAGCATGAGCACAATACTCCCAGTTGAACTATTTCCGAACAAAACACAAACTTGGATATTCATCAAACACTACACTAATTAAAATACAGATGTTTTTTTGAAAACAATGACAAAAATATGTTTTCCTTTAAATTAAAGAGAAATGCATTCAAAGTCGTCTGCTGCACAATTGTTGAATGAATGAAAGGGTTAAATAGGGAACAGAATACTTCTTCAAACAGTGATGACTCTGGCTTGCCAGTGCATTCATAGTTTCACCCCGAGTCTTCATTGTCAATCTACATGTAATCAGAGGGCATGTTTATCCTTTCTCACATACAACATTTATCTGCAGCAGACAACTTTGTAAAACAAGTTCACTCATTGTGTACAAATATATCTGTATGTTTATATCTATATAGCTTATCATTTCTTTGAACATTGAATATTAAGATGTTTGCTTTGGGCATTTAGAATTTCAGTTGGGACATATGCGTCTGTACAACATGGGAAAGATGTGTTGCCTGCAGTAGTAAGTTCTTATCGTTCAACTGTTGAACCACTTGTCAAATTAGATTGTTGAGAATGTTATTTGCTTAAGTTGTTTTGTTGAAAGTTCATTTTTGCTTACACTTTTTCCTCTGATGTTTGTGTCTTGTTACCTAGATCAATTTGACACCTGAATATCTCATACTGTACAAGGGTGCCTTAATATTAACCCTTTACCTCATACGACAATTCTGAAACAAACGACTTTGAACATATTTTGTCTAAAAAATCTTTTCAATTGAATGGATAACATATAATATCTATATATATGACAACAAAAGTGGCAAACATTGTGGCAAATGAAAAAGTTGCACATGTTGTGCAATTTCTCCTTTTGTCACAATGTGATCAGAAAGTGTCTATATGAGGGAAAGGGTTAAGCTATCTAGGTTCCTTATGTTGACAGAAAGCAATGTTCACATTGTAAATAATTCAGTAAGGATGAATTTAAAACTGATTAAACAAATGCCAAATGTTAACCTAGTCATATTCATCTTTAATTTAATCCAGGTGTAAATAAATTGAAAACAGCACTTTTGAAATAAAGAAATTGAATGTGTCTCATTTTCCTTGTTTTCTAAAAAGGTTTATGTTAACCCTTTCCCTCATACGACAAATCTGCAGCAGACGACTTTGAATATATTTTGTCAAAACATAGAAAATCTCTATAATTCAATGGATAACCTATGACAACAAGTGGAAAACATTGTGTCAAAAGGAGAAATTGCACGTTTTGTGCAATTTCTCCTTTTGTCACTATGTTTTCAAAAAGCTGTCTGCTGCAGAGGCGTCAGAAAGCGTCTATATGAGGGAAAGGGTTAAGGTGATGATAGGTTTTAACCAATGCCTTTGGGTTTTTTTCATTACAGATCACCAAACTCGAGGACGACTATTTTTGGATCCAGTATTATCGATCAGTTAAAAAAGGAAAATACATACAACAACCAAAGCAATTCACAGCCTCTAAATCAGACCTCATATCCATCCTACAGCCACCAGAATTGGTCCATGAAAGCCGTTCGAGAAGTTCATACCGTTTCAACGAATCATTTGAATAAAAGTTTTACTGAATTTATTGTATTATTTATTTTTTTAACATCACTGAACTATAGAAACAGCTATTCCATGCTTTGGTCCAACCCTGTTGTTGAATATCTTGGTTTCTCACAGCATAAACTACTAAAAACAGTTCTTTGAAGCTTTTTGAAATTCTGGATTTTTGTGTCCATGTTACATGCACTTACTTTTGGTTAAAAGATGAACTAGGAACATGGAAAAAATTATATATATCTATTGAAATCAAATGCACCATTTGAAATAAATAACCAAGATCTTTCAGAGTAAAATAAGATAGAGATGTCATGCTTATCCAAAGCTGAATGGGTGTATGTAACATTGACACTTAAGTATTATAAATGAAAAGTTCTATAAAATTTGGTAAATGATTTTACAAAAGTTTAACAGCAGATTATAAGTAGAGATAATGATTTAGTTGGCACATCAATAGAAAGTAATATTGGATCTTCCATAAAGAGAGAAAGTGTTAAAATAGGATGAGCTGTTGTGTCAATGTTACATGCACCTTTTATGTTGTTTTTTTATGCTGAAAGCACAGAAGTTTATTCTTTAAACAGAAATCAATGTAGCCTGCAATCTAACACCTTGTACTACGTTGACACAAACTTTGGCGTAGATAGTGTCACTTTTACTTTTTTTTGTCAATGTCACACTTTGTGTTGCATTAGTGAATTCTTGCCCATATGTGAACAGTGTAGATTTTGACCAGACTGTGAGGATGGACAGGCTGGTCTGGATCTACACTGTTCACAAAAGTCAACTTGTACCTTTTCACACAGACAGACTCAAAGTGTATTATTTCTGTTATTACTTGTAATTAGGTTGACAACTTTATAGAAGGAGAAAACACAGAGGATGATATAAGTGATGGATATGTGGCGAGTTTTAGGGAAGGTATGTCATTCCTGTTAACCCTTTCCCTCATATAGACGCTTCCTGAAACCTCTAAAGCTGACGGCTTTTTGAAAACATGGCGACAACGGAAGAAAATGCTCAAAACAAGCAATTTCTTCTTTTGCCACAATGTTTTTTTAAATATTTTTAGTAATTAAACGAACAATTTTATAGAGCTTTTCTGTGTTTTTGCCTAGTTGTCTGCTGCAGATTTGTAGTATGTGGGAAAGGGTCAACCTTTAATTTTCTGAATTTCTATAGACTGAATTTATTATCTTTATAGCACTTATACTTGTTTTAAAACCCTTTCCTACATGCAATTTGACATATCTGCAGCAAATAATTTTTGAAAACATTATGGCAAATGGAAAAAATGCTCATCATGAGAAATTTCTCTTTTAACCAAAATAATTTCAAAAGTCTTCACCTTCTGATGCTTCACAATGTGTCTGCATTTCGGAAATGCTGAAGGTATATATAATACACAAGGAATAAATGTGCTCACAGACTCTCTCTTACTGGCACATGTCTATTAATCTTCCTTTTTAGCTCGACTTTTGAAAAAAACTCATGATCCTGGCGTGGTCGGCGGCGTGGTCGTCCGGTTAAGGTTTTTTGTTCAGCTCAGCTTTTTTTCTGTGGCGGCGCCATGGTCGTCCGGTTAAGGATTTTTGTTCAGCTCAGCTTTTTTTCAGTTTTCTATCAGTCGAGCGTCTGTGTCATACGCGGTGCTCTTGTTTAGGATCTATTTCTAGCACGCAAAATATATTTTGCGACATTTTGCCATTTTCAATTCGTATCTAAATTCATATTGTATAAATAAAAAATATTACTATTAAGTAACCCTTCCTTTCCCACATACAAAAGCCTTTGAACATCTCTGCATCAGACGACCTTTGAAAACATTGTGACAAAAGGACAATTTATTTTATTGTCACAATGTTTTCAACTCCATTCAATAGTTTATCTGTCATTTATTGATATTTTTTACGTTTTTGCCAATATGTTTTCAAAGTTGTCTGCTGCTGATTTGTTGTATGTGGGAAAGGGTTAAAATTAAATTAGATAATTGTTTCAAGTCTAATCATTGATTAAATTTCCTATAGACCTGAACAGTTCTTATTGTTTTATTTTCAGAAAAAATCCAGGAGCCTAAAACATTGGATTTAAAGCCCAAAGGAATAACAGCAATAACAGAAACATCTGATCATGCTCCATCACTGTCGCTAGATGAAAGTTCAACGGATAAACTGTTAATGAATTTTTTAGCAGATTTACAAAATGAGCAAAATGTACACAACGATTCAAAAGAACAAAAAGGGACAGCAAGGATTGAGGAATCCTTTGATTCAGAGAACAGTATTGGAGCTTTTATACAAAATAACAAGAGAAACGAAGAAGTGGTTGATTTTAGTCTGGATGGTGACGAGGCTGCTTTGTCACTGGTGGACAATTCTAATGAAAACAGTGTGAAAGTTGTAGTGAACCATGATGAGTTTGGTGAAATTACAAAACGAGAAAGTTTGGACGAAATATTTCCCAAAAAGGTGAAGGTTAACTTGGTTATGGATTCTGAAGGTAATCTAACTGAAGTGTTTGATGATACAGAACATGTTGATTCTTGTAAAGAAGTCTCTGACATTGTGTTCCCTGGTGAGATTGTTGCAGAGGAGACATCTTCAAAACGTACAAACGACAGACTCTTAGATTTCAAAGTCATTTATAGAAATTCCTCCGATACGTCATCGCAAGCGACTACAGAAGACAAACCTGACAAAGTAAGTGAGCATATGAAATACCAATTTCCCCTTGAACTCAAACTTTTACCCTTTCCAAAAATCACATGCATTGGTATTTCAATGTCTTGCCATGGGCAACTTTTGCTAAAATGTTTTCAACTCTTTTCAATAAGTATGTCTTCATTTACAGATTTCCCTATCTTTGAAGATATGTTTTCCAAACTGTCACACACAAAAATGTATGTGAGAAAAGGTTAAATTTTTAAATCTGAAGAGCTGTAGTCAGAGCCTTTTTGACATGGTTAATTTTGAAACAGCCTTTAACTCTTTCCCACATACAACAAAAATGCAGCAGATCACTTTGAAATAAACAAGGCAAAACCATGAAACACCTCTTTAAATTTATGAGATGTTAATGAATTGAAAATATTGTTACAAAAGGGGAATTTGTATGTAAAGTAGTCTGCTGCAGATGCGTCGGTGGGAAAGGGTTAAATCAGAAGGATAGTCTAAATATTAGAAAAATATATTTACAATATGATAGTATTAACCCTTTCCCTCATACGACAATTTTGAAGCAGACGACTTTGAACATATTTTGTCAAATAATAGAAAATCTCTATTATTGAATGGATAACCTATGACTTAAAGTGGAAAACATTGTGGCAAAAGGAGAAATTGCTCATCTTGAGCAATTTCTTCTTTTGCTACTATGTTTTCAAAAAGCTGTCTGCTGCAGAGGCGTCAGAAAGCATCTATATGAGGGAGAGGGTTAAAAGTGATTACCTTTTCCCTGATCTATGTGATTTGTTATGCCTTTGATGCACTAGATAGTTTTCGAAACTTTTGTGGAAAAATAATTCACTTGATGAGTAATTTTTCATTGTCTCTCAATGATTTTAATTCCATAACAAATTCATAGCTGCAGATGGTTTGTAACTCTTAACCACACACATATTCATTTTGATGCATCTTCAACAGTCAAATTTTGAATACATTGTGGCAAAAGGAGAAATGGCCTTATGTCTCAATTTGTTGCAACTCCATTCAATAATTATTACGCAATTCATATGTAGCAATGTTTCATATTTTGCATAAATGTTTTCTTTCTTCCACTGTAGATTTGTATTATGCTGGAAACAGTTATACCCTTTCCACACAAACAACAAATCTGCAGCAGACAACTTAAAAACATCAAATCAATTATGTAAAATCTCTCTATTTATAAAATTGGAAATTATTTTTAAATACATCTGCTGTCTACATGTAGCAAAAGGTTAAATAGATTGCTCTTAATCCTTTATTCAACAAATTGGCAGCTTTTGACTGAAAAAGTTAAATAAAACATATGGAAACTCAGTGGTGTAATGGTAGAGCATCCACCTCAGGTGCAGGAGGTTGTGGGTTTGATCCCCGGAAGATTTTAAAAATTGTAGTAACAGCTGCCCTCCTTGGCGCTCAGAGTTGCATGGTAAGCATTACCACTGACTGGCTAGTGTCAGGATAAATGGACCAGTAGTACTTGTAACTTCCCAAGAAACACCATGATATAATAACTGAACAATTTGTTGAAAGTGGCGTACAACATCAAACAATCAATCTGAATCAATCAATAAATGAAAGAACAAGCATTTAATGAACCTAATAACATTGTGGCAAATGGAGAAATTTCTCATTATGCCACAATGTTTTCAAAAGCCCTTTTGCTGCAGAGGCGTCAGAACACATCTGTATATGGGAAAAGATTAAAATGGCCTATCAGGTGAACTCTGTATCATATTTTTTTATTTCAGACACACTCCGACGAGGTTGAACCATTCCATCTGGACAACGATTTTGATTATGACAATGTTGTACTGACACCCAAATATTCTGAGGTTGACATGGAAAGACTGAAAACAGTTCTTGAAGCTGCTAAAGCTGCGGCTATGTAACCCTTTCCTTGATAAAAACAGCTTCTAAATCTCTGTAGCGGACAACTCTTAGAAACTTTGTAGGGTGGAAAACCTGCTTATTTGAGCAACATCTCCTTTTCTTACAAGGTTTTCAATTATTAAACCTCCAATATTTAACCCTTTCCCTCATGTAGACGCTTTCTGACGCCTCTGCAGCAGACGGCTTTTTGAAAACATAGTGACAAAAGAAGAAATTGCACAGAACATGCAATTTCTCCTTTTGCCACAATGTTTTCCACTTTTTGTTATAGGTTATCCATTCAATTATGGAGATTTTCTATTTTTTGACAAAATACGTTTAAAGTCGTCTGCTGCAGAATTGTCATATGAGGGAAAGGGTTTAACAAGGCAGACAACTCTGAAAATGTCTTATCAGAAGAATGGTTTATTGGGTCTATAAAACAGAATATATTAAAGTTTGTGTTCAAAGTCTAGTTGTTTTTTTATACGCCGCCGGAGGCGGTGGTATATATTGGCGTCATCTTCTCCGTCTGTCCGTCCATTTCTTGTGAACGTAACTCCTCCTACGTTTCTGACCGTATCTTTTCAAAATTTGGTCAATGTCATAACTATAATGTGTAGATGTGCATGAAGCGGCGATTTTCCGGTTCATTGATATTTGCAAGATTTATGTCCCTTGTAACTTAGTCTCTGTAGCTGATTGATATTGCAGCCTTATGAACGCAACTCCTCCTATGTTTCTGACCGAATCTTTTCAAAACTTGGTCAATGTCATGACTATAATGGGTAGATGTGCATGAAGTGGCGATTTTACAGTTCATTGATTTTTGCAAGATTTATGTCCCTTGTAACTTAGTCTCTGTAGCCGATTGATATTGCAGCCTTGTGAACGTAACTCTTCCTATGTTTCTGACCGAATCTTTTCAAAACTTGGTGAATGTCATAACTATAATGGGTAGATGTGCATGAAGCGGCGATTTTCCGGTTCATTGATTTTTGCAAGATTTATGTCCCTTGTAACTTAGTCTCTGTAGCTGATTGATCTGAACTGTAGCTGATTGATCTGAACTCCTCCTACGTTTCTGACTGAATCTTTTAAAAACTTGGTCAATATCATTACTATAATGGGTAGATGTGCATGATGCAGCGATTTTCCGGTTCAGCGATTTTTGCAATAGTTATGCCTTTCGAAACTTGGTCTCTATAGCATATTCACTTGAGAACGCAACTCAAGTTTCCAAACAGGTAGAAGTGCATAAAGCAGGGATTATCCGGTAGAGTGATTTTTGCAAGAGTTATGCTCAGAAGGAAAAAAGGATACATATCGACACTGCCATTTGACCTACTTTCATATCGGAAGCCTCTATAGGGTTCTATCTCTGTTTATATGTATCCTATTTTCTTCCTGACTGAAATAATTTGTTGAATGGGACATTAAGCTCCAACAATCCAATCCAATACTTTGTTTGCCGTTTCTTTTCCATTAAATGATTGTTTTACCATAATGGTAGTTTTGTTATTTTTAGCTCACCTAAGCACGAAGTGCAAGGTGAGCTTTTGTGATCACTCACCGTCCGGCGTCCGTCGTCGTCTGCGTCGTCGTCGGCGTCTGTTAACAATTTCCTACATATGACTTCTCCTACTAAACCAACGGACAGATTTCAAAATAACTTCACAGGAATGGTCCTTAGGTAGTCCTCTTTCAAAGTTGTTCAAAGAAATTAATTCCAAGTAGAACTTTGGTTGCTGCGGCATCAGAAAAGGGGAAAATTGCCAAATCTTAAAAATCTTCAAAGTACTGGCCCGATTTGAAAATTATTTTGCACAAATGTTCCTTGGGGTACCCTCTACCAAGATTGTTCAAATATTTCCGATCCGTTAAAAAACATGGCCGCCAGGGGGCGGAGCTTATTTTCCTTATATGTGCATTGTTAAAACTTTAAAAATCTTCTTGTCCAAAAGTACTGGCCCGATTTGAAAATTATTTTGCACAAATGTTCCTTGGGACACTCTTTACCAAGATTGTTCAAATATTTCCAATCCGTTGAAAAACATGGCCGCCAGGGGGCGGAGCCTATTTTCCTTATATGTGCATTGTTTAAACTTTGAAAAATCTTCTTGTCCAAAAGTACTGGGCCGATTTGAAAATAATTTTGCACAAATGTTCCTTGGTGCACCCTTTACCAAGATTGTTCAAATATTTTTGATCCGTTGAAAAACATGGCCGCCAGGGGGCGGAGCTTGTTTTCCTTATATGTGCATTGTTAAAACTTTAAGAATCTTCTTGTCCAAAAGTATTGGCCTAAAAAGAGTAAAAACTTTGAAAACTATTGAAGTTCTATTAAATCAGGTGAGCGATATAGGGCCTCATGGCCCTCTTGTTTTTTCATGAAATTACCATTTTTCGGTTCGGCCATTTTGATAGAGATTCCAATGGTAGTCTTGTGATACATGTTAAAAGCAATAATTAAAAGGACCAATCTTGATCTTTATATTTTGTGGCGGCACTGGCACTCTTGTTAGTTATTTTAAACTCTAAATAGATATCTAAATACCAGATATCACATTAGACAAACTGTAACAGGACTCTTGCGATTGCCATTATTCTTTTCTAATATACAAAACATTTGAGCAAGACCACTTTGAAAATAAACAAGAGTTGCCTAAATGGAACACCTTAGTTATAGTAGCGTATAGTAGCAAATACTACTGCTAATAAAGGTGTGGGAATAAACTGCAAACGAAACAGCTCATCAGTAAGGGACATTTGTTATAATGCATTCAATCTTTGAACAATTTCAGAGGACCACAACAGGAACATTTCTTGGAAGTTTGGTTAATATTGGGCCAATTGGTTTAAGAGATGTTGTTTGAAGCTAAAAGTTCCTTTAACCCCTTTTCTTATGGAACATTTCTGCCATACAAAAAGTTTAATAAGAATGGAATCTTTTTTTTCATTTTGCCCCTTTTCTGATTCCGGATATCCAGGGGTTGTGAGTTCGAATCCCGGCTCGGCCAACTTTCTTTCCGACGATTGACAAAAGTCAATGCGACATGCGTCATTCGTCTTCCACCAATGGGCTAATTCTATGTGGAAAAGCAGCCAGTTGCTTGGGAAGATTGTTGTGTGGAGTACTGGTGTGAGAAAACCAGGAAATGCATGAGTAGGAGAACTGGCCTCCGTGATATAACTGAGAAATTGTCAAAAACGGCGTTAAACCCCAATCAATCAATCAATCTGATTCCGGATACTACCCATTTATTTTCATGCCAATTTCACCCAGGGGTTACAGAGGAGAAGTTGTTTGAAGCAAAATGTTGACCCATGGACATACACAAGATAATTCACCATGACAATGAGACATAAGCTCAGTTCAGGCAGTGGGGATAAAAATGCTCTCATAATGCCACAATGTTTTCAAGTCATCTGCAGCAAAGCTTTAATTATGACATTTGTAAAGTTTTAGAGTATTCACATGTATAAGGGGAAAAAGATTTCTTTGCTATAACAGGACGATGGTGATATAAGAACACAGGGTCTATTCATTCATACTTTTTAATCAACAAAATAATAGTAATGTTATCATGTTAACACCTCTGCAACTGTTTAACCCTTTACCACATGCAGAGGCATTTTGACACATCTACTTTGAAGACACTTAACCCTTACCCACATATGACAATTCTGCAGCAGACGACTTTAAACATATTTTGTCAAAACTTGGAAAATCTCTTTAATTGAATGGATAATCTATGACTAAAAGTGGAAAACATTGTGGCAAAAGGAGAAATTGCTTGTTTTGAGCAATTTCTTCTTTTGTCACTATGTTTTCAAAAAGCCGTCTGCTGCAGAGGCGTCAGAAAGCGTCTATATGAGGGAAAAGGGTTAAACAAATTGCAGTGAGAAATTTCTCCTTTAGCCTCAATGTTTTCAGTCATCTGCTGTAGATTTGTCATTTGTGGAAAAGGCTAAAACAATTTTTCATAAAAGTACCAAGTACCAAGGTTAACCTTCTCTTCTTGCACACACATTTTGACCCATCGGCAGCAGAAGACCCTTCAACCGTTTTGTTTAAAAGAGAAATGTACATTATATGCAAATTCTCCTTTTAACCCATTACTTCACACTGATGACATATGACGCCTGCTGTTGCAGACGACTTTTGAAATCATTGCAATTAAAGGTGAAATTGCTCATCACGAGCAATTTCACCTTTAATTGCAATATTTTTCAATTCTTTGTCAAAAAGTTACTTCCAGTTTTCCAGATTTTCAAATTGTTCATCATTCTGTTGATTGCAAAGTAGACAGCATTTAAAATATCATGGGAAGAAATGGGTTAAAATAGTCACAATGTGGTCAATTCTATGGGATAATCATACTTATAGTAACATTGAAGCTTCATAGTATTGCCTAGATGTTTTCAAAGTCATCTACGGCTGATTTGTTGTATGTGGGAAAGGGAGGGTTAAGGATTGATCTTATTAAAGGAACATTGGTTCAAGGGCATTAACCCTTGAGAGACTTGGTTTGAGATAGCGTATCCATAATGGCATTAAGTTGCATTCACTCAGAACATTGAAAACAGTGTGGGGGAAATGGAGAAATTGCTTAAATATAATCAGTTTATCCTTCCCCAAAAAGTTCTGTATCTATTCTTTTTCTGTATCAGTTTATTACTTTCTTTTGCTGCCAATTTGGAACCCTTTACCTAGAACAGATGAACATTTACTACTTTTGAAAACATTGGTAAGCAATTATTCCTCATTCCTGCCCATGTTTTACTTTCTTTATCTTTTGCGAAATTTTACATAACTTTTATTCATTTAAATGTATTCATTACATTTTTTTCTCCAGATAACTCTTCAAATATCAACGATTTCATTTAATCTGGACCTCAATCATAGTCACTGATAATCACAAGGTTCTTTTCCTTTCCCTTTCTTTGGGTCAAGTTTACTTTCCTTCTTTACCTTTGACCTTTTGCCTCGTTTAGTAAGCTTCCTTTTCATTCTGGGGTGCATCCAAACAGGGAAAGTTCCATGTTCATCTCTCATCGTCTTTGGATCGATGTCTTTTCCTAGTAATGAAAGTGTATTTTAAGTCTTGTACCCAGCATACTATAGTGAATTAGTATGTCTGGCATGAACCAACAATGGCAAATAGATTGGCGGTCACTTCCATATATATATATATCACTATCGCATATAAAGTAAATTAGTAAATATTCAACCTATTATCTTAAACTCTACAATTAGACCGTAACAACTTTATGTTTGGAATGAATACCATTACATAAATAACAAGAAACCGCTGAAGACGGTAAGGCCGGATTGTCGGCAATTTGACCTTGAAAATCGACAAACCAAGGTCAAGGTCAAAGTAACCATAGAAATCAATAGAACTTGTTACTGGTTACCTTCAGGCAAAGTTTCAAGTTTGTAACCGTTTCCAGTGCTGAGATTGTCTCAACCTGAAACTTTAACCGATTTTGCCTCAACCTGAAACTTAACCAAAATGTTGACGGACGGACAGACAGACATCGCCAATCTATAGACCGTAATTGCTAGAGCAATCCAGCCAAAAACTGTTGAAAGCAAATTAAAACACAATTTGCTGTGATATAACTGTTAAAATATTGAAAGCAAATTAAAACGCAAGTTGATGTGATATAACTATAAAACTGTTGAAAGCGGAGTAAAACGCAATTTGCTGTGATATAACTATATAACTGTTGAAAGCAAATTAAAACGCAATTTGCAGTGATATCACTATAAAACTGTTGAAAGCAAATTAATACGCAAGTTGTCGTGATATAACTATAAAACTGTTGAAATCAAATTAAAACGAAAGTTGCCATGATATAACTATAAAACTTTTGAAAGCAAATAAAAACTTTTGAAAGCAAATAAAAACGCAAGTTGCCATGATAAAACTTTAAAACTTTTGAAAGTAAATTAAAACACAAGTTGATATAACTATAAAACTGTTGAAAGCAAATTAAAACGCAAGTTGCCGTGATATAACTGTTAAACTGTTGAAAGGGGAGTAAAATGCAATTTGCTGTGATATAACTATATAACTGTTGAAAGCCAATTAAAATGCGAGTTGCCGTGATATAACTATAAAACTGTTGAAAGCAAATTAAAACGCAAGTTGCCGTGATATAACTATAAAACTGTAGAAAGCAAATTAAAACGCAAGTTGCTGTGATGTAACTTTAACCAAAATGTTGACGGACAGACAGACAGACAGACAGACAGACAGACAGACAGACAGAAGACAGACAGACAGACAGACAGACGGGCAATAGCAACATGAAGGTCAAGAGTTATCATGGAAATCAAAAGAACATATTAGTGGCTACACACAGACCAATTTTCAAGTTTGTAGCTCTTTCCATGTCCGAGATTTTGCTTCAACCAAAAACTTTAACCAAAATGTTGACGGACAGACAGACAGACAGACGGGCAATAGCAAGGTGAAGAGTTATCATGGAAGTCAAAAGAACATGTTAGTGGCTACACACAGACCAATTTTCAAGTTTGTAGCTCTTTCCATGTCTGAGATTTTGCTTAACCAGAAACTTTAACCATTTTGCCTAACCTGAAACTTTAACCAAAATGTTGACGGACAGACAGACAGACAGACGGGCAATAGCAAGGTGAAGAGTTATCATGGAAGTCAAAAGAACATGTTAGTGGCTACACACAGACCAATTTTCAAGTTTGTAGCTCTTTCCATGTCTGAGATTTTGCTTAACCAGAAACTTTAACCATTTTGCCTAACCTGAAACTTTAACCAAAATGTTGACGGACAGACAGACAGACAGACGGACAGACGGACATCGCCAATCTATAGACCGGAATTGCTTGAGCAATCCGGCCAATAAATCAACCTCCATAAACCTTTACCCTCATATAGACATTTTCCGACGTCTCTGCAGCAGACATCTTTTTAAAACATGGTGACAAAAGTAACAAGAGGGCTGTGATGGCCCTGGATCGCTCACCTGATTTTTTTTTCCCACTTTAGCCATATATAAGCCCCGCCCCCTTGCAGACATATTTTTCGACCAATCAACATGGCTTGGAGGAATCTGATAGAGGGTCACACCCTTGGAATATTTCTATTTTTCATTTTTTGAAAATCGGCCAAACACTTTCGGAGGAGAAGATTTTTTTAAGTTTTCACTAAAGCCATATAAGGCAAATAACCACGCCCTGTGGTGGCCATGTTTTTTCGACCGATCAACATGACTTTAAGGAATCTGATAGTGGGTCACCTTTGGAACATTTCTACAAAATTATTTGTAAATCGACCTGCCATATAAAGCAAAATAGCCCAGCCCCCTGGCGGCCATGTTTTTCGAACAATTAACATGGCTCTAAGGAATCTGATAGAGGGTCATCCAAGGAACATTTTCAAATATTTGAAAATCTGCCAACCAATTTGGGAGAAGTAGAATTTTAGAGGTTTTTTTGTTTGTTGCCATGGAAACCAGAATTCTGAATGGATCCCAACAATTTGTAGGAATTCTGCTGAGGTCATAAAGAGGGTGCTTTCTGTGAAGTTTCATCCAATTTGACAAACTGGTTAATGAGGAGAAGAAGTTGACGGACGCCGGCAGCCGGACAAAATGCGATCACACAGTCTGCTGCTGAGTTGTTGTATGTGGAAAAGGGTTTTAAAAGTGTTTGAAAGGTTTACAGGTTGGTCCTCATAAAGGTTGTCTTTATAGCCTTTTGACTGCTACATCATTTCTAAAGGGCAACATGGGTCACTACCATTATTGGCATGGTAGTGACAGTATTTCATGTTCCCTAATGCTGTACCACACAAAGCAAGTCAGCAGCAGAAGACTTTGAAACATCTAAATTCTATGCAAAACAACAAAAATAGGTTTTCAATTTTTCATAATGTTTTCAAAATGTGTCTGCTTATGAAGCAAACAAAAGTGTATGATCAATGTTCTTATTCTATAAATAACCCTTTCCCCCACGCTTTCTGACGCCTCTGCAGCAGACGGCTTTTTGAAAACAGTGTCAAAAGAAGAAATTGCACAAAACATGCAATTTCTCCTTTCCCACAATGTTTTCCACTTTTTGTCATAGGTTATCCATTCAATTATGGAGATTTTCTACGTTTTGACAAAATAAGTTCAAAGTCATCTGCTGCAGAATTGTCGTATGAGGGAAAGGGTTGAGGAAGGCAAGCACCACTCCCTGGGTGACCATGTTTTTTAACAGATCAGAATCATTTGAACAATCTTGGTTGAACGTCACCCAAGAAAATTTGTTTTGCCATTTTTCACTCTTTCTGATGCCACAGTAACCAAAGTTCTCCATAGATTTTAATTCTTTGAACATCTTTGAAAGTCTCTGGAGGCCATGTTTTTTTTTTAACCAATCAACGTAGTTTGAAGGAATCAGGTTGGGGTCACCCCAGGAACATGTCTACACATTCTGTTGATAATCAGAAGAGGATATCTTTAGAATTTTCACAAAAGTCACATGAGGCAAAATAGCCCCAGCCCTCTAGAAGCCATGTTTTTTATCAATCACCATGGCTAGAAGGAATCTAGTAGAGGGTCACCCAAGGTACATTTCCTCAAAATCATTTCAAAATCGGCCAACTGGTTTGAGAAAATAATTTTTTAATAGTTCTTTTTTCTTTTGATTGCCATTGAAACCAGAATTATGCATGGATCAAAACAAATTGCAGGAATTTTGGTGAAGACATTGTGCTTTCTGTGAAGTTTCATCCTAAATGACCTAATGGTTACAGCAGGAGATAAAGATGGATGCTGAACAAAAGGGAAATCACAACTTTGTGCTCAAGTGAGCTAAGAAGTCAAGAATCTTACCTTCCATTTTGCTTATATCTTTGTGAGTTTTCACTGGAATTAGAAAGAATACAATACCACAATTAGATTTTTTAAAGGTTTTATCTTTTTCCCTGTTTAAATAATATATTGACTTCTCCATTATAAAGTTCTGAATTAGAAGTCCAATATTTACCTAAAACTTCTCAATCTTTTTCCCACATGCAGTTGTAGCAGATATTTGAAAACATGAAAAAATTGCTCAAGTAATTTCTCCTTTTGCCACAATATGTTTCACTCAACACAATTATCTGTATGTTGAAAAATTTGAAAATGTGTGCATGAATGGTTTCAAAGATATCTGCTGCAGATTTGTTGTATCAGTATATGGAAAAGGGTTCAAGTGATATGACCGTATATATCTTTATTCCTTCAAGGGTGTATATGAAGTTCAAATCTGACCATATCAGCAGAGCTATATCAAATAAGTTGCTAACAGAATAACAGGTTATTTCCCTGACAGTTACACTTTGAAAACATTTTTCCTCTTTCTCACATCAACCAAAGTCCTAAATGCTTTAATCAACTGTGAAAGAGGAATCGAAAAAAAAGTTTCTGACAAGATGTTTCAAATTTTCACTAAAGCGTATATAAGGCCAACATCCATGCACCCTTGCCACCATGCTTTTTTGCTTATCAACAATGCTTGAAGGAATCTGATAGAGGGTCATCCAAAGATAATTTATACAAGATAATTTGAAAATCAACTGGATACTTTCGGAGGAAATGATTTTTAGTTTTCAATATAGCCATATAACTTGATACATGTATAAGGCAAAACAGCCCTGCTTCCTGGCACTCATGTTTTTCAACCAATCAAAATGGCTTGAAAGAATTTATAAGGGGGTCAGTCTCACCAAGAAATATTTCTACAAAATTATTTGAAAATTGGTCAACCAAATGAGAAGAATTTAAGTTGGTTTCTCATATAGACGTTTTACCGACGCCTCTGCACCAAAACATGGTGAAACAAGAGGCCCAAGAGGGCCAGTATCGCTCCACGGCCATTAGGCAAAAATTAAATCTCCAAATAGCCCCACCCCCTGATGGCCATGTTTTCTTTACCAATCAACATGGCTTGAAGGAATCAGATAGAGGCACTGTTGTTGCCTTGGAAATCAGAATTTTGCATGGATACAAAAGATTTGAAGGAATTTAGTAGAGAATATTGAGAGGATGCTTCCTGTGTAGTTTCATACCAACTAGCCCAGTGGTTACAGACGAAAAAACCATTGGAAGCAAAATGTTAATGCATATATGCACAACAGACATTTCGCAATAACAAAAGCTCGACTGGTGGAGCTAAAAACGAAAAAAATTATTGAAACATGTAGACAGGGCCCGCGCTGTCGTTCGCCACTTTCACCAAATGTGAAAATTATTTTAAAGTGGCTAAGTTTTTTCATGAGTGGCGAATGTAAGTGGCGAAAGGTTTGTATCATCAAAATTAACATATTTTGGATATCAATTTATGACATACAGTGACTGTTTCCATTAATCTTTAGATAATGCACCGCTATTTGATTCAATGTCGGGAATCAGTGACCACTTTACGACACCCGTTTTATCATTATTTCACACTTTTTTTTTTATTGTTGTGAAGTGTTAATTCAGCCTTTTAATCCGACTGACTAACAACTGTGAGCGATATCGATACATTAAAGGCAGTACATAAGATTATTGGCAATTATAAATGCATCAAATATATCGGCATGCTTTTTGAAGTAGGTTTCGACAATCTATGTAGACCTTTCATGATTTAATGACAATGTAAGTTTGTCATTTTTGATAGGGAAACATCTATTTAATTATGGGTGAGTAAAAACAATTAGTGGACCCATTGATGTCATCATGAGATTGCATATAAATATTTGTTGGAAACTATGCTTGTTGACAAAATGACAAAAAAGTCTTCGAAACGTCCACAAATGGCTTTAAGTATTTATCAAAAGTGGCGAAAATGAATGGCTTCTAAAAATGAAAAGTGGCTCCTAAAATTTAAAATTGGCGAACTTTATTTCAATGTGGAGTAAGTGATGGCGAAAGAAAAATTCAACCCAGAGCAGGCCCTGATGTAGAAATCATTCAGCATAAGGAGAAATTACTTATTTCTTGTTTTACCACAATGTTTTCAAAAGTCAAAATGTGTAGATTGGAAAGGATTAACAAGAGCACCGCCCGCGGGTGCCTGACGCTCGTCTGATATTATCCTTTTACTGTTTATTTAAATATTCAAATTCAGAAAGAATATTTACATATTATAATGACCGCACACAACTGCTATTTTTCAAGTATTGAAACAAGATTAACTATGTGGAAATAAATACAAGTTCATATACATGATAAGGAAGATCTTCACGTTGGATGGCTGTCACAATCAGTCAAGATCATGAGCTGAGTCTTGTGTATGCAATGGACAGGCAAATGATATTGGTACATTAAGTCAACTTTAACTAAAGATATTGAATATATTACTATTTTCCTATTTTTAGTAACTCTGATTTAAGATATTCATAATATGTTGAAGGACATTAAGTTTTCATTATTTAGGAAAAAATTGAAATCATTTTAACAAACAAAAATTACGCGTAATTAAATGTCTCGCTGTACCCTGCTTTGACTATCCATGCAAGAGTAAAAGACAAAAAGTAAAATAACAAAACTTTAACTTTGAGCTAAACACAAAGTTCAAAGATACAAGAAATTCAAAAAAAAAAATACAAACGCAAAAATCAATAAAAATATATTTGAGCTAAATGCAAAGTTCAAAAATACAAGAAATTAAAAAGAAAATTAAAAAAAAAAAGGTTTTCCCTGAAACCTAGCTGCTTGATATGTTGAAGTACTTTATCATGAGATTTGAAATTATTCCAACAAAATATAAAGAAGCTATGTCCAATTCTCAAAATCCACCAAAGATCAAGTGTTTTACCCCCCAAAAAAGGTCACACTCGGCATCTTCAGCATACAATGTGCAGAAGGGTATTAGATGTAACTATATTCCAAATATGAAAGCCCTAGTACCCCTACTTATTGAGAAAAAAAACAAAAAAACTTTAACGTTGAGCTAAACGCAAAGTTAAAAAATACAAGAAATGAAAAAGCAAAAAATCTACATGTTTGACCCAAAATCCCATTTGAAATGTTGAAGTACATTACTTATGAAATATGTGTGCACAAATTTGAAATCAATCTAACAAAAAATGAGGGAGCTATGACCAAATCTCAAAGTCAACCAAAAACCACCAAAATCATGTTTTTTTACCCCAAAAAGAAGGTCAAACTCAGTATCTTTAGCATACAATGTGAAGAAGGGTATTAGATGAAAAAGTTTTCCAAGTTTCAAAGTATTATGTTTGATAGTTTCCATGTAAGTGACCTAAACGCAAAACTTAACCAACGCCGACGACGACGATCAAGTGACGACAATAGCTCAGTTTTTTTTTCTTCAACAAATCAGACGAGCTAAAAATGTGTCATAGACATATATTTAAGTATACAATGAACATGAAAACTGACATGATGTTATTTGTAGCCTGGGACAACATCACATCATTTCGGCGCAACATCAAAATTCAATGGATCAACTTTGCTTCCCACTAATAAATCATGTCAGATTAAACATGTCACAAGCCCCAATTATTCCTTATAATGTGTAGCATTATACCAGATCTGATTGATCTTGATCCCCATGTGCAACAAAAATTTTTTTATACATAAAGACCCACTCCATTCAGGCTTAATAATTCTTTATACAAGAGGACCATGATGACCCTGGATCAGTCACCTAAATATATTTTTTTCTCAAAGAGGGTCATCCAAGAAACATTTCTACAAAATTATTCAAAAATCTGCCAGACACTTTGGGAGGAGAAGATTTTTCAGGCTTTCACTATAGCCATATAAGGCTGAACAGCCCCGCTCGCTAGTGGCCATGTTTTTTGACAAATCAACATGACTTGAAGGAATCTAAAAGGGGGTTACCCAAGAAAAATTTCTACAAAATGATTTAAAAATCAGCCAGACACTTCGGAGGAGAAGATTTTTTAAAAGTTTTGACTAGATGCATATAAGGCAAAACAGCCCCACCACATAGTATCCATGTTTTTTTAACATTGAATAAAAATGGCCTGAAGGAATCTGATAAGAGCGTCAGCCAAGGTACATTTCTATTCGAAAATCAACCAGACACTATCGTCGGAGAAGATTTTTAAAGTTTCCACTGTAACCATATATGGCAAAACCGCCCCAGCTGATAAATTCTTACCTGTGTATAAACTTGTCATTTCTTTATCCTTTGACTTTTCTGCCTTTGTCTTCATTAAAGTTTTTTTCAATGTTTCAACTGCTCTCTTTCCAAACTTATCACGTCGCTCACTCCTCATTTTCCTCCTCCATTTACTTCGTAAACTTTTAGCCATTTTCTGAGAAAGACAAAAGAAGACAAATAATTAGTAAAATTAAATACATGCCAATATTTGAAAAAAATATTAAATTTGAATTTATTCTGAAGTAATATGTAGCTACAGTTTGTTATTTAGAAATATAAGTGTCATCCACAGGTACCAAACTACCAATATATTGTTTGTCAGCTTTAGAAAATACACATTTTACTATAAGTGTATAATGCTATTACATCCCATGAGTGAGAGAAGAGAAATTCTGGATGGGATTTTGGAACAATTTCATTTAATTTATACTTTTCTTGAGCATTTTCATATTGTCCATTCAGACAAATGCATGAGTGTTTTTTGAAATAATAATTTAACAAATTATTCGAAGATATATCTTTTAGATTTAAGTAAATACAATTTTGTGGGTCCCTAGACTTACTGAAATCGACCTGAATACCGAAATCCACTGAAATCGACGTCAAATTACTGAAATCGACCTGTATTATTGTTGTTTGTGTTATTTAATAATCAATGAATTATTAATACTATACATTAATATGTTTCTTTCAATAAAATATGAAAAAAAAAAGATTTTTTTATGAAATCGACTTCTCAATGTCCACAATGGTTATCGCTTCGTAGCACTGCATGCGGACGCCTAAAGTATAAAAATAGAACCTAGACGTTGGGGAAGCTTTAGTAGCTCATGCATATTGATGAAGCACATGCTCTTTATTACGCCTATTTCTTCAGATAGGCGTGTCCTATGAAAATAATGATGGAGAACCAATATAAATGGGTACCTATGAACGATTTGTTTTTAACCACTTAATGAGATAGAGGGGAAAACAATATAGAATACATCAGCTCTAAGTTTTGTTCTGGAATCAGTAATTATTATATCGTATAACATTGTAACAGGTTTTTTCCTTTACTTTTCCCCCCATTCTATCGCTTTTATTTTTATATAAAAAGTTTGTTTTATGTGCCGTGTTTCACCGGAGTATTAATTTAAACTTACGTGGTGTATTACAATTCAACGTTACATAAGATAGTGGAGTGAAGGAAGTAATTATGGCGAACTCTCATCAGTCCGATATTTCAACTAATAGGCCTATAGTGCAAGGTAAAAATCCTTAAATAGTCCTATACTCATTTAAACTATAAGTATTAAAAATTATTATATATAATTTAATAATTATTATTATCGTTGTTACAAGTTTTCTTCTTCTTCTTCTTCTTATTTTTACTTTTATTATTATTATTATTTTTATTAGTGTTGTTGGCACTATCTTTAGCAATTCTTTATTTTTTCTTTATCTCTTTTATCATAGTTGCCAGAATAATGATTTTCAATATATTCATTCGATTAATCCTATAGAAAAAATAACAAACTAAGGACGTTAGAACCGGGTAATAGGATAAAAAATAACAGTAACAGTAACTGTTTACCGGACAAAAAGCAATAGTTCTAATCTTTGTATTTATTTTACAGGTTTAATTATTTCCTTTAATTGTATACATTTACAGCATATAATAAACAATGTTCAACAATTTTTTTATCTTAGTTTATACTTCTACTTTATTCTACATTTTAAAAATCTTTTCAAAAGAATCCTAATCTGATCTTGCTCATCATTTTCTCCTAGCAATTTCTCCTTTTCCAAAATGTTTTCTATCACTTTTTCAAACATCTGACACGAGATATAATTGCCTGAAAATGAGAAATTGCTGATTATGAGCACTTTTTTCTTTTACCACAATGTTTTCTTCCACCTTTTCAAACATCAAAAGAGTACATTTTGTTTTACATTCAATAATAATTCCATTGCGTGTATCTTGTACAATAGAGCGGTTAGCCAATAGAGCACCATTCTTCAAGGTCACATATTTTAAATATGTATTTCTCATATTTCCACCATGTAATCGTCCACTTATTCGAATAATGTTTTCTTCCACTTTTTTAAAATATCTGAAACAAGATATCATTGCTTGAAATGAGAAATTGATCATTATGTGCAATTTCTCCTTTTCCTACAATGTTTTCTTCCACTCTTTTTTAAACTGCCAAAGGGTAGATTTTGTTTTGTATTTAATACTTCTTCCATTGCGTGAATATTACAGAAAAGAGCACCATTTTTCGAGAGCATGTATTTTTTAAAGAGCGTCTTCTCGTCTTTCGTGTAATCTTCCACTTATTACAATTGTGTGTCTTTTTCACATTGTTAGGCTTAGAAGTATTGTTATTCCTTGTATTATGCTTAAAACTGTTGCTTTTTATCCTGTTTCTTTTTATCCTGCAATCGCGACTTGGGTTGATTTAAATCAGCCTTTAAATATGTGCAGTCTGATCAGAATCATCAGCTTTTTACAGAAACTGTCAAATTGATTCATTTTTAAATATATAATCAATCTTTTAAAAAGATTGCACGTCTTTCACAAGTTGATAAGCTGTCCGTAATAGCGCACAAAATCCGTACATTGGGAGAAATAAAGATACTGTTCAGCCCTGTGCTTCAAAGCTATTTCGAAAGATTTCCTCATTGCCCACTTGTATTTTTTGGACTACATCACACGAAAACCAACATTTGGGAAGATCAAGATTAGTATGCGTCTCATGATCAAAGATTTATACAAAAATGCATAACCTCCGAAGACCATGTGTGTGCGTGTCCTGGTCTTTTAAAGTTATATGATGAAATGGTTATTGATTTTTCAACAACAAAATAAAAATCACCTGTATTTTACACGAACAATTCATATTGGCGACTAATTTGTTTTAAAATCTAAAGTCACCTAACTTAACAAGTTACTTTAAACACAATTTATCAAAAACTTTTAAAAAGAAAGTCATCAAACTCAAAAGGAGAAACATACACAATTGTCTACATGTATATGAATTGTGCTGATTTTTATTGTTCAACGATATACCAGTACAGTAACTAAAAAACTATTTTGAGTGAGATAATTCATTAACACTGTTGTCCTTTCCTTTTTTGCAGATTTGATTTTTAGCTCATATGAAGAATTAAACATGTTTGTTCAACAGATTGAAGACGAAGAAGGGGTGAAATTCGTTAAAAACAGAAGTAAACAAAATAAAGTGACCGGTAATTATATATATCTTTATTTTCTAGCTCTAAAAAAGCTTTCACTTGAAGTAAAATATTTACTTTGTCAGCACAGGGTGTGGTCAAGCGCTTTAACGGTACTTACTTTTATTGAAAGAAACATATTAATGTATAGTATAAATAATTCATTGATTATTAAATAACACAAACAACAATAATACAGGTCGATTTCAGTAATTTGACGTCGATTTCAGTGGATTTCGGTATTCAGGTCGATTTCAGTAAGTCTAGGGACCGCAATTTTGTTTCTAAATAAAATCTTGGAAAGTGATGTAACGAAATGTGTCCACCCAGTTACATCATGTAAAAAATTCATCCGACCGATTGAGATTTCAAAATTTCTGGAGCACTGATATATACTCATGTATTTACTTGGAAGAACGTGTCGATGTCTGTCCCAAAAAAATGTGGCTCAAGACAATTGTGGGCCAGTGTGACCCCTGACACTAATTACTGACAACGATCATGTACTTATTTTGTACAAGTCGAACATATATCTAAATTACCTTATACAACTCTCCTTTTAAACCTGTTGTCAATAACTTTCGAAGCTCTCCAAAAAAAAAAAATGAAACTGCTTAACCTACCAAACGTTCTGACCTAAAATCCTAAAAAATGTACATCAGACCTAGGCTAAATAGAAATGAATAAATGTCTGTTTACATGGATTACAATTGTCCAAATTTGATTATGATCAATAGATATTCGATTATTCTCAGGAAAAAAAAGAGATATTCCTCTTAAAAAATGTTCAACCTACTATGTGGTTGGATGTTCCTGTGATAAATGATTTAACTTTGAAATTCAATTTGTTCTAAACTCTTTATCCTCGTGTTGTTGTTTTTAACGTTCATGCAAAATCGCAGCGTGTCTGACACAATTTAATTCGAAACTAAATAAATAATTTAGATTTCCAATCGCGATTAAATTCTTGAATATTTTTTTTGGAGTATAGAAGCCTTAAAACATATGACATAGATAATTACAAACATCTTGAAATCAATTGGGTTCACGTATTTGTTGGTGTTTTTTTTCGAAACTAAAGGTATTAGTAATGGGGGGAAGTTTGTAAACAAAAAATATGACAGACATTCTTATTTTGATTTCCATTATCTCATTGTATGTTAAAAATGATTGAAAGAAAGTCCAGTAGGCAAGTAAAGACAGATTTAATACATTTCAGGAAATAGCTTTTTTACCAAACGCACAGCGTGTAGCGAAGTGAGAAGGTGAAAGTCGGGACGGCCCAGTTAATTTGCGCCCTACATATTTCGTACTATTTTGTTATGTGACATTGTTTAAAAAAATATAATTTAGTTCTCGACAGGCTTGTCTTTATTCATATTTATTTCCTTATAAAAATTAACCGTTTTAATTTTACCCAAATGATATATTATTTCTTAAAAGTTAGAGTCATATTTTTGTGTGTAGATCTATGTCAGATCAAAGACCTAATAAAACATATTAATATGAGTATAGGTGCTACCTATTTCGGGTAAACATTTATTATATGTTGTGACCGGTGAATAATTCCCCGCAGACTGCAGTTAGCCCCTTACTTGCAGCACGATCATTTATTTACGTCAATTACCGTACGAGTCCTACCGACCTAAGTAAAGAAAATAAAAATCATCATCAGTTTAAGCTTATATTTAACTTTAAAATATGGCCAAGATTTTACATCCATGACATTATGATGACAGGTACAACAAATAATCAACTTGACCTTCATAAAGTACTTCAAATTAAATGATACGTTTCCTATAATTTCTGTCGTTTTCCTTATGGTTCATTTAGTTTAAACTTATTTATTTTACATCGATTGTGAAACAAAAACAAGCTTTCAGCTTATATTAATCACGCTCGATGTCTGCTTCCTGGAGACTTAACCAGTACTCACGCCGTTTGTGTGAAAAAATCCCAAAGTCAGGACCCGCTCATCACCGGACTCTTACCAGGGACCTTTGATACAAGAGGCCGACGCTCTACCTCTGCAATCTGTCTTCCACTGCACCACTAATAGAATGATGTCATATTGCAGGAATTTTGATTTATAACTTCCGGAAAGTCAAAAAAAACTTACAAGTTGTTATTTGAACTCGTTTTAGAAATAGACGACGAGTGTTATTAAACGGAAATTATCACGCATAAAATAACTTGTGCTCGTTCCTTTATCGAGTACGTATTATCATATTTAATTATTTTCTCTAGAAGTTCTTTTTGTTTCGATATTTTCTTTTCATCCAATCAAAACGTAGCACTGTAGCAGAATCGTGACTGCATCGAAAAATCCACTCTGGACAATTTTTTTGGAAAGACGGTATAGCAAAGTTTTGCAAAGTTCAGAGTGGATTTTTCGATGCAGTCTGATATTAAAGGCGATGACCCGCGGCCAATCAAGCTTGTAATTAACACCGTGATATGACACTTGAGATAAACAAGGTCGTTCACGCTTCATTGGCACATGTTTTCATGCTCTCAAACACGATTAGAAGACGATATTTTTTATCCAGTTGCAAAATAAAATAATCGCCATTTTCCGTCGCCAAATTAACAAAGTAGTCGCCGTCTTCATTAAATAATCGCCGTTTGGCGACAATGGCGACCTACAGCGCGAGCCCAATAGTATTTACGGGAAACATCGCTGGCTTCGCCGACAATTTGATTACCCGTATTAGGTCTTTGATATGATTCTCTGAATGAAAAACGATTTTAAGTCGGGTTCAATTACGATAAAAAAAATGTCAGCGAATATTGTTCTGTTCGTACAACTGCCAAAAAAACTTTATTACTTTTTTCAGCACAAAAGACCCTTCTCTGATAGCAGACTGCAAACAAACTGTAAAATTGTTTACCAATTCAATTCTCAAAATAGGCAATGTCATGTGTGAATAATTTCTTAATAACGCAGTAACTGGTTTTCCTAAGGCTTCTTAACAATAACATAGAATAATTAATACAGCACTCTGAGCAGTGGTCTCGCTCAATCTGTTTTATGCTGTGAAATCTAAATGTGTTAATCTCAAATAAATCGAAGTTAATTAACACTTTCCCACCTGCAGACACATTTTTACACTATTGAAAACATCGTGGCCTAAGGTGATCATGAACAATTTCTCCTTTTGTCTCAATGTTTTCAACTTTATTTAACAATTAAGCTATATCTTTTATGGAGATTTTTCAGGTTTTTGTTACTATGTTTTCAAAGTTGTCTGCTGCAGATGTCCCAATACATCTGCATACTAGTAGAAGCTCACTAGCTGATTTGACCCAAATATCAGGGACGTAGATAAGAGGGATAGGCAACTCCACCTGTACACCTGTTATCTGGTTAAAATATCACTCATAGAAATAAAATTTTCCAAATTTTCACATTTTGTAGCAACTTTGAAGTCACATTTGGCACATAAACAAAAATTACATATTCTGAAAGCTTAACATTTCAACTAAAGTTAGAGATACAATGAATAACTGGAATTTCTTTGTATTTTGAACAATGACTGTTTTAAAAGACACCGATATTGGGATTTCTGAATTATATTATTTTTTTCCAAAAATTAATAGACTGACATTTTCCATACGGATAACCTATTATCAAAATCTGTATTATATTACAATATTGTTATCTACTGCAAAAGAAGAATGTTTAAACTTTCAGAAAATATATTTTTTATTTTCATATCTTGAATAGTTTTTGAGTTTTAATTGCTACAAATGTCGGCACGGTGATATTTTAGTATATAATTTAGTTACTTATCCCTCTTATCTACGTCCCTGCAAATATGCAGCAGACAACTTGGAGTTTGAAGAGTTGAAATGTTATGACAAAGTGAAGAATTTGCTCATTGTGAGCAATTGCTCCTTTTGTCACATTGTTTTCAAAAATTTTCTACCGCAGACGCATTTTTATCAGGATTTCTGAAAACTGAGAGGCCGATTTCAATATCAGATAAATTGATTGCGTCCATATTCAAATAAGAGCATGTACTTGTTTTAAGTTAAATAAATGTTGAAGGACAGTTTACTATATTTGCTTTTCACATTCCATACCTCTGTAAATTATCACTACACATAAGAGGCCGTAAACCAGTTTACCAAATGTAAATGCATAATACATGTAATTAGAAAAACTGAAGTCATGCAAAAACGGACTGAGCAGCGATTTAATTAACGACTATTCTGAAGCAGATGACTTTGAACATATTTTGTCAAAAGATAGAAAATCTCTATAATTGAATGGATAACCTATGACTAAAAGTGGAAAACATTGTGATATTTTATTTGAGAGAAATGGCTGTCCTAGGAAGTAGAAAAAAACAGGACTTGCAGAAATATGCATAAAGATTAAAGCCAGGTCACTGACAGGTTTATTCAAACTCCTGAAGACTCATTTCTCTTCTTTTTTTTACAGGGCAAGAAAATCAGTTGACTACTCAAAATTTGCCGCAGATGGAGATTCTGATGGTTTGTATGAAGTGATATATTGACCCTACTTTGTTAAAATGACCTTCGTCTCAATATATTACCTAAGATGGTGTTGACTGTTTTTGTCTCGCTGGGACGAGGTTGCGAAGCGTGACTAAGGTGTTGCTTTTCTGGCGACAGCGACATCAAACCATTTGTGTTTAGCTCAACATTAAACTTTTTTTTTTTTCCCAATAAGTACTGGTACAAGGGCTATCATATTATATTTAGAATATAGTTACATATAATACCCTTCTTCACATTGTATGCTGAAGATGCTGAGTGTAACCTTCTTTTTGTGGTAAAGAACATGATTTTCAACATTCAACATATCAAAACGGGTTTTTGGGTCAAACATTTGGATTTGTTTCCTTTTTAGCTTGACTATTCGAAGAATATGAGAGCTTTACTACTCACCCCATCGTAGGCGTCGGCGTCGGCATCCGGTTAAAGTTTTAGGGCAAGTTGGCATTTTCATTCATAAGTATTTGTGCTAGGGCTTTCATGTTTGGAATATAGTTACATTTTATACCTTTCTTCACATTGAATGCTGAAGATGACGAGTTTGACTTTCTTTTTGGGGTAAAAAACCTGATTTTGGGTGGTTAAAGTTTTAGGGCAAGTTGGGATTTAATTTTTATACCCCCAAACCCCCAAAAAACAAAGTTTTGGGGGGGGTATATAGGAGTCACTGTCGGTCGGTCGGTCGGTAGGAAGCCATATTTTGTCCGGACCATATCTTAACAATGCAACATAGGATTTGAACGAAACTTCATAGGATGATACAACACATTGAGAGGAAGTGCAGTGTACAAGAACCATAACTCTAATTTACATAATTACAGAGTTATTGCCCTTTGTTACTTTTTCTTATTCGTAGAGTCTTGTCCAGAGCATAACTTTAAAACTGATTCTTGGAATTTATTAAAACTTCATAGGATGATACAACACATTGAGAGGAAGTACAGTGTACAGGAACCATAACTCTATTTAATCTAAATACAGAGTTATTGCCCTTTGTTACTTTTTCTTGTCCGGAGAATTACTTAATAACTAACAGATTGAATCTGATAAAACTGCATACAATGGTAGAGCATAATCAGAGGAAGTGCAGTGTACAAGAACCATAACTCTAATTTACATAATTACAGAGTTATTGCCCTTTGTTACTTTTTAGCTCACCTGAGCTTTGCTCAAGGTGAGTTATTGTGATCGCCTTTTGTCCGGCGTCCGTCGTGCGTCGTGCGTCGTGCGTCAACTTCTTCTCCTCAGTAACCAGTGGGTCAATTTGGATGAAACTTCACAGAAAGCATCCTCTCAATGACCTCACCAGAATTCCTTCAAATTTTTGGGATCCATGCAAAATTCTGGTTTCCATGGCAACGAAACCGAAAAAACTTCAAAATTCTTCTTCTCCCAAACTGGTTGGCAGATTTTCAAATAATTTTGTAGAAATGTTCCTTAGATGACCCTCTATCAGATTCCTTCAAGCCATGTTGATTGGTCGAAAAACATGGCCGCCAGGGGGGGCGGGGCTATTTTGCCTTATATGGCTATAGTGAAAACTTAAAAAATCTTCTCCTCCGAAAGTGTAATGCCGATTTTCAAATAATTTTGTAGAAATGTTCCTTGGGTGACCCTCTATCAGATTCCTTCAAGCCATGTTGATTGGTCGAAAAACATGGCCGCCAGGGGGGGCGGGGCTATTTTGCCTTATATGGCTATAGTGCAAACTTAAAAAATCTTCTCCTCCAAAAGTGTCGGGCCAATTTTCAAATAATTTTGTAGAAATGTTCCTTGGGTGACCCTCTATCAGATTCCTTCAAGCCATGTTGATTGGTCAAAAAGCATGGCCGCCAGGGGGCGGGGCTATTTTGCCTTTTATGGCTATATTGAAAACTTAAAAAATCTTCTCTTCAATAAGTGTCGGGCCAATTTTCAAATAATTTTGTAGAAATGTTCCTTGGGTGACCCTCTATCAGATTCCTTCAAGCCATGTTGATTGGTCGAAAAACATGGACGCCAGGGGGCGGGGCTATTTTGCCTTATATGGCCAAAGTGAAAACTTAAAAAATCTTCTCCTCCGAAAGTGTCAGGCTGATTTTCAAATAATTTTGTAGAAATGTTCCTTGGATGACCCTCTATCAGATTCCTTCAAGCCATGTTGATTGGTTGAAAAACATGGCCGCCAGGGGGGTGGGGCTATTTTGCCTTATATGGCTATAGTGAAAACTTAAAAAATCTTCTTCTCCGAAAGTGTCAGGCCGATTTTCAAATAATTTTGTAGAAATGTTCCTTGGATGACCCACTTTCAGATTCCTTCAAGCCATGTTGATTGGTCAAAAAACATGGCCGCCAGTGGGCAGGGCTATTTTGCATTATATGACTATAGTGAAAACTTAAAAAGTCTTCTCCTCCAAAAGTGTCTGGCAGATTTCCAAATAATTTTGTAGAAATGTTCCTAGGGTGACCCTCTATCAGATTCCTTCAAGCCAAGTTGATTGGTCGGAAACTATGACTGCCAGGGGGCGGGGCTTATATAGCTAAAGTTAAAAAAAAAATATCAGGTGAGCGATTCCAGGGCCATCATGGCCCTCTTGTTCTTATTCGTAGAGTCTTGTCAAGAGCATAACTTTAAAACAAATTGTTGGAATTTAATAAAACTTCATAGGATGATACAACACATTGAGAGGAAGTGCGGTGTACACTGTACAGGAACCTTAACTCTATTTTATCTAAATACAGATTTATTGCCCTTTGTTACTTTTTCTTGTCCGTAGAATTACTTAATAACTAATAGATGGAATCTAATAAAACTACATATAATGGTAGAGCATAATCAGAGGAAGTGCAGTGTACAAGAAACATAACTCTACTTTACATAATTACAGAGTTATTGCCCTTTGTTACTTTTTCATATTTGTAGAGTCTTGTCCGGAGCATAACTTTGAAACTAATTGTTGGAATTTAATAAAACTTCATAGGATAATACAACACATTGAGAGGAAGTGCAGTGTACAGAAACCATAACTCTATTTAATCTAAATACAGAGTTATTGCCCTTTGTTACTTGTTCTTGTCCGGAGAATTACTTAATAACTAACAGATGGAATCTAATAAAACTGCATACAATGGTAGAACATAATCAGAGGAAGTTCAGTGTACAAGAACCATAACTCTAATTTACATAATTAATTGCGCGCTAAATGACCTTAGTTGTCGATGCGCCATAAAACAATATACATTCATTCATTCATTCTTACAATTGCATGTTATTTTACAGAGTTATGGCCCTTTTACTTATTAAGTTGTTGGTCGGTCAGAAGCCATATTTTGTCCGACCTATTTCTTACAAACCACTGGGTGGAATTCAATAACATTTTACATGAAGCTTCTATACCAAGAGGAGATGTGCATATTATAAAGGTCTTACAATTGCCTGTTATTTTACAGTGTTATGGCCCTTTTGTTGGTCGGTCGGAAGCCATATTTTGAGTCAAGGTGCTGTTTTGGGGGTATTTATCACCTTCAGTGATATTTCTAGTTTTGTTTGTTTTTTCTCAATAAGTACTTGTGCTAGGGCTTTCATATTTGGAGTATAATTACATTGAATACCTTTCTTCATATTGTAAGCTGAAGATGCCGAGTTTGACTTTCTTTTTGGGTTAAAAAACCTGATTTTTGGTGGTAAAAGTTTTAGGGAAAGTTGGAATTTTATTTTATTTTTTAATTTTCTCAATAAGTACTTGTGCTAGGGCTTTCATATTTGCAGTATAATTACATCGAATACCTTTCTTCATATTGTAAGCTGAAGATGCTGAGTGTGACCTTCTTTTTGGGGTAAAAAACATGATTTTAGGTGGTTAAAGTTTTAGGGCAAGTTGGAATTTTCATTTTTTTAGCTCGACTATTCGAAGAATATGAGAGCTTTACTACTCGCGTCGGCGTCCGCGTCTCCGTCGGCGTCCGGTTAAAGTTTTAGGGCAAGTTGGGATTTTCATTCATAAGTATTTGTGCTAGGGCTTTCATATTTGGAATATAGTTACATCTTATACCTTTCTTCACATTGAATGCTAAAGATGCTGAGTGTGACCTTCCTTAGGGAAAAAAACCATGATTTTCGGGGGTTAAAGTTTTAGGGCAAGTTGGATTTTATTTTTTTTTATTTTTTTTTTCTCAATAAGTACTTGTGCTAAGGCTTTCATATTTGGTATATAATTACATCTAATACCTTTCTTTATATTGTATGCTGAATATTCTGAGTTTTACCTTCTTTTTGGGGTAAAAGACATGATTTTGGGTGGTTAAAGTTTTAGGGCAAGTTGGCATTTTCATTTAATTTTTTAATTTTTCTTTATAAGAATTTGTGCTAGGGCTTTAATATTTAGAATATAGTTACATCTTATACCTTTCTTTTAGGGATGGCAACGAATACCAAAATTAGTATTCGAATATTCGATCACAAGATATTCGAATATTCGAATATTCGACCCATTTGCGCATGCTTACCAAACAAAGACTTTTTTAATTCTTTATTTGTCCAGTGTACTCTCATTTGACGTTTCCGTTACACCGATGAATTCGTATGAAAAAATACGTTTGTAAAGTGCGCAGATTTTAACTAATTGATCCAATTCTTAATGTATTGTTCGAAACATTTAGCTCTGATTACCCTGTTTACAACTGAGGTTTAATCTTTCTCTTGCTGCATATAACTGAACAATTGTTGAAATGCTGTTGTAAATGACATATTGATGTTTCTTTCTTTTGCTCGGTAGTTACAGAAGGGTTATCTATGTATCTAGATGGATGTTTGTTTTGTAGATTATTGCGGAGGTTGGTTGTGGTAGGACAGCTCCGCCTTACACAGAGTACATGATGCTATTTTCTCAGATCGGCGGATATACTTCCAAACTATATACGGCGTAACAGGCATTGTTGAAATCAAATATTACGTACTAATGTCAAGATATTTCAAAACTGAAGTGGCTATGCAGATCGAATTTTCGAGTATTTATAAATGAACAAAATGAATAGCAACAATTATCTGCAAATAAAAGGTTTTATTTGCACAGTTTGATACTTGCTACATATCTGCATGTTCGCAATTACCAATCAAGGCTTCTGTTATTATACAAAATGTGAAATACAACGCTACTTAATTATTTACAGTTTGTTTATCAAAACAATTAACGAAACCGGATAATAACACCTCAAATATTGTCTGATTGATGCCTCATTCTAAAAAGCGGTAACTACATAGAATCAACTGTGAAGTTACGATGTTTTGGAACGAAAACATCTGTATGATATCGATCACACTTATAGCTTAAAGCAGGGATTATCAGTTTGACATGTTATACACTATATTGACACTTTATAAACAATGCGTAAAATAGACCATCGATAACCCTTTACCTACAGTTTATGAAAAAAATAAACAAGCAGAAATTAAATTTTTATTTTTTAGTGTTGAAAATCCTGATTTCATCGAATATTCGAACCATGATATAGTATTCGAATATTCGACCGTATGATCGAATATTCGAATATTCGTTGCCATCCCTACTTTCTTTACATTGAATGCTGAAGATGCTGAGTGTGACCTTCTTTTTGGGGTAAAAAACATGATTTTCGGTGGTTAAAGTTTTGGGGCAAGTACCGTATATACTCGGTTATAAGTCGCACTTTTTTACCTTCAAAATCGAAAGTGAAGTGGGGGGAGCGACTTATAAGAGGGTCAAGCAAAAATTCAGAAAAAATTACCCTCCAATTCACCGATCGTCAAAAACTGTGCCGGCCGGTCATTGATAAAAAGGGCGACTTAAATGATGATTTAACAGAATAAATCAAGTTTGATTGAAAGAAACATATCTTATAGAATTGATTTGTTTATAAAAACAAACACTAGAAAAAATATATAACTTATGAATGTACATTTAAAAAGTCATTTGTTCCAAGTTATTGTTTCGATTTCAGCTCGATTGGAAGCCATTTTGAATTTTGTGAAAATATAAATTGCGGAGCTCAAGTCCAGATGCGTAAATATACAGACCATAATACTGTTACTAGGTCGTATGTCACTTTATATGTGATTGAAAAAATAATGTAATAAACTTTAATTTATATTTCAGGATAAAGTGTTGTTTTTATTTTAAACAAAAAGTCATTGATTTGTAACCCTTATTAACCCTTATTACCATATATTGAGGCTTCCCATCCGAATTTTGAAATGTTAATGCCAACTCAAAATTGCTTGCAATAAGCAATTTCTCCTTTATCCACGATGTTTCTTGCCTTGATGTTTTCAACGTAGCCTTGTACATAATTGTTGCATGCGGGAAAGTGATAATTTGTCATTGTGTAGACACGTACACACGTAGCTGTCAAACTATCTTAATTAGAAAGTCCATGTTTGCAGAAGGTGATAAAAAGAAGCCATAATAATGGCCACGACAAGACCCATTTCACCGTGATTTTGGCCTGCATGGGTGATGGTACCAAATTAAACCATTAGAAAGCAAAAAACAAACACAGATCCAATTAAAGAGATAAAAAAGTCGGACCAAAATTGTCATAATTAATCCACAAACAATCCCAAGACTACACATGGGGTGATTTAACACGGTCAATAATTGACGTTAAAGTGTATTAAGTAAAAACTGATAAACATGCAATTATCGGCTTTTACCACTGTGATACATCTGCAGTATTTGAGAGTCGTAACAAAGACAATAACTGTAGCTAAAGTGTATTAAATACAAACTGCTAACAATGCAATTATCGGTTTTTACCCACTCTAATACGTACACGTCTGCAGAATTTGACCTCGGGTAATTTTACATGTAACACCTTTAGCTTGATGATAATTTAAACCTGTGTGGTTTACACGCGACAGTTGTGTTAGAATTATTTGACTGTTAGAATTGAGGTCGCTGAACCGTGGATTTTTATTAAAAAGGGTGAACAAACTCCATAAACGAAAGCTATATTATCAAACAAAGGGGAAATTAGCAATGTTTTCAAAAGTTTTCAGCTGCCTCAGAAACATCATGGGAAAAGGACGAATTTAATCTGAGTTAGCAGATTATCACTGTATGCGAATTAATTTCAGTTATGCAACGCCAATTTTTCCCTCCATCTACCCTCTACCCCTTCAGTTAACCCTTTCCCGCATACAACAAATCTGCAGCAAACGACCTTGGAAACAAATTGACAATATCGGGAATAAACTCCATAAATGAGAGCTATATTACCATAGATAAAACAAAGGGTTAATCAAGACGAGTGTGTTTTCACATAACCTGGGGCCTTTTGTGACCGGACAAAACCGGTTTATGTATTCCCCAGTAAATCTCTTTAGATAAAACAAATTAAAACTAGTTGGACATCATTGTATGTTCAAATAATGTAAACAAAAAGCTGATGCTCGATCTTGATGACTTAAGGTTATATATCTCGCTTCTTATGATAGTAAAATCTATTTAGACTATAAATCAATGCTTACATAAAACTAATTGGACATTATATGAATGTTTTAAACAAAAAATCTGATGCTCGATCATGATGACTTGGGTTATATCTCGCTGCTTGTCATAGGGTTTTGACGTGAAAAAAATCAAAAATCTAACTGCGACTTATAAGAGGGTCAATCATCAAACCCTAGACTTTAGGCCTCGAAGTAGGGGGTGCGACTTATAGACGAGGGCGACTTATAACTGAGTATATACGGTAGGATTTTAGTTTATTTTTTTAACTTTTTCTGAATAAGTACTTGTGCTACTAGGGCTTTCATATTTGGAAAATAATTACATTTAATACATTTCTTCATATTATATGCTGAAGATGCTGAGTGTGACCTTTTGTTTGCGGTAAAACACATGCTTTTGGGTGGTTAAAGTTTTAGGGCAAGTTGGCTTTTTCATTTAATTTTCTAATTTTTCTAAATAAGTACTTGTGTTAGGGCTTCCATATTTGGAATATAATTACATGTAATACCTTTCTTCACATTGTATGTTGAAGATGCTGAGTGTGACTTTTAGGGGGTAAAAAACATGATTTTTGTTTGATTTTGAGAATTTTAGATAAATGCTTAATTTTTCTAATTGTGATCATTTATTTATCAAATATAATTCTTCAACATATCAAACGGGTTTTGCATGGTGTCAAACATTAGGAAAACCTTTTTTTAAGGTTTTGCTAATTTTGGACTCGGTCAGTTTTAACATTTGCGTTTAGCTCAACGTTAAAGTTACATCATTCAAATCACTTCATACTTCACATATTTGTTAAGGACCATCGTACAATTAGGTTAGATAACTCCATTGTATCCTAAATATGGAGTAATGGCCCTTGATTGACTTAGGAAATTTTATTTTTAAATTATATTTAAATGTATCTATATCTATTCAGTTGCTTTTACATATAGAGTATATAATATGATTTAATAGTACTTTTAAAAAGTGCAATATATTGAAATAGTGCTTTATGTGAATAAGCGGCATGTAGTCGATTGCTCTGTCCTCCGACAGCTCTTGTTTTTTTAATTTCTCTCAATAAGTACTTGTGCTAGGGCTTTCATATTTGGAATATAATTACATATAATACCTTTCTTCACATTGAATGCTGAAGATGCTGAGTGTGACCTTCTTTTTGGGGTCAAAAACATGATTTTAGGTGGTTAAAGTTTTAGGGCAAGTTGGAATTTTCATTTTATTTTTTTTCTCAATAAGTACTTGTGTTAGGGCTTTCATATTTGAAATATAATTACATATAAAACCTTTCTTCACATTGTATGTTAAAGATGATGAGTGACTTTTTGAGGTAAAAAACATGATTTTGAGAATTTGAGATAAATTCATAATATTTGGTTACGTTCCTTTCTATTTGTGATCATTCATTCAAATCACTTCATACTTCACACTTTTGTTAAGGACCATCACACAATTAGGTTAGATAACTCCTTTGTATCTTAAATATGGAGTTATTGCCCTCGATTTACTTAGGAAATTTGATTTTTTTAAGTTATATATATTTAAATATATGTATCTTCTCAGTTGCTTTTACATATAGGGTATATATGATTTAAAAGTACTTAAGTGCAATATACTGAAATAGTGCTTTATGTGAATAAGTGCCATATAGTCGAGCGCGCTGTCCTCCGACAGCTCTTGTTAATTTGTTGCTAGGTCTTTCAAATTTGGAAAAAGTTTCATCTAATACCCTTCTTTACATTGTATGCTGAAAATGACCTTCGTTTGGGCTAAAAAGAAAGATTTTTGGTGGATTTTGAAAATTGGACATAATTATCTTTTTCATATTTAGATCACCTGAGTTGAAGGCTCAGAGAGATCTATTCTGATCCATCTCTGTCCATCGTCCGTCGTGAACTTTAAGCTTTAAATATCATCTCCTCGTAAACCACAGGATCAATTTCAACCAAACTTCACAGAAATGTTCCTTTCAAAATTGTTTAAAGATTTAAATTCCATTGAGCACTTTGGTTTCTGCCGCATCAGAAAGCGGGCAAACTGTCCAAAATTTAAAAAATCTTCTCCACTGAATCTGCTGGTCAATATTATTTGGAACTTATGTGCCTTGGGCGACCCTCTACGGAAATTGTTCAAGCCATACTGATTGGTTGCAAAACATGGCAGTCAGACGGCATCATAAAAGGGGCAAAAATGACAAAATTTGAAAATTCTATTTTTAATAAAATGCTTGTCTGATTGTAAGAAAATTGAATAGGAATCTTACTTCAGTGATCCTCTTCTTAATTTTTTCAAGCCGTATTGATTGGTTACAAAATCATAGCAACCAGGCATCATCACAAAAGGGGTAAATTGAACCTTTAGCTACAATTGACAACTTCTACCATTCAACTTGACCAATTTCAACTTAACTTCACAGGAATGTTTCTTTGTTGGTCCTCTTTCAAAATGGTTCAAAGTCTTACATTCTGTGTAGAACTTTGGTTGCAGCATCATCAGAAAGGGAGAAAAATACCCAAAATTTATAATCCTTTTCCTCCTTAATCTGCTTGTCTGATTCCAAGATAATTTGGTAGAAATGTTCTTTGAGTGACCCTCTACAAAATCTGTTCAAGCTGTATTGATTTCATTGAAAAACAGCACAGCAAGGTGCAACATGACAAAACTTTATAATTCTATTCTTATTAAAGTTCTTGTTATATTTCAAGATACAAATGCCTTTAACAGTGTCCACTCCTTGCAGTTTCATTTGCACTCCTGATCAAAGTTTCCCAGATTTTTACAGTTAAATATTAGCTTCAAATTTACTATCACTCAGGTGATCGATTTTGGGCCATCCTGGCCCTCTTGTTTGTAAGTTTGATTTCACATTGTGCACCCACATTTCATAAATAAAGTATTTCAAAATATGAAACGATTGTTTGGGTCAAACATTGGATTTTTTTTTAATTTCTTGTATTTTTGGCCGGATTGCTCTAGCAATTCCGATCTATAGATTGGCGATGTCTGTCTGTCAACATTTTGGTTAAAGTTTCAGGTTGAGGCAAAATCTCAGCACTGGAAAGGGTTACAAACTTGAAACTTTGCCTGAAGGTAACCAGTAACAAGTTCTATTGATTTCTATGGTTACTTTGAATTCCGGTCTATAGATTGGCGATGTCCGTCCGTCTGTCTTGTCTGTCCGTCAACATTTTGGTTAAATTTTCAGGTTGAGGCAAAATCTCAGCACTGGAAAGGGTTACAAACTTGAAACTTTGCCTGAAGGTAACCAGTAACAAGTTGTATTGATTTCTATGGTTACTTTGACCTTGACCATGGTTTGTCGATTTTCAAGGTCAAATTGCCGACAATCCGGCCTTACCGTCTTCAGCGGTTTCTTGTTGTACTTAAAATGTGTTAAGCTCAAAAAGTTTCGTTTTTTTACATTCCTCAAAAGGTACAAGTGCTAGGGTTTTCAAACTTCAGTCGTTGTTATATCTCATTATCTTATACGAAATTTTTCCTTTTGCCACAAAATTTTCAAAAGTTGTCTGCTGCAAAATAATAAAATATGTGTACAAGAGGGAATGGGATACCAATATCTGAGAAAGAAATTGTAATCAAATCTATTGACAATTGTTAGGCTATGTCCCTTACATGCAAGCGTCTATTTACAGAGACAAACAATCCAGGTTAGTATCAAAGTACCATAGGAGCATATTATTTATGAAAAAGTTCCCAATTTTGCCCAAAAAGACACCTATAAAAGGTATAGGTCATATTCCCAAAATTACCAAAAAAATAACCTGAATTGAAAGTTTAAATTTATACTTATTTTAAAAATATTTTGGGTAAAAAGAGACATAGCTTATTTAGACCAATTATTCTATCTCCAACTTTATTTTCAAAGGCATCAAGAAGCCTCTTTAGGTGGAAAAGGGATGATTAAAGATTTCATTTAAAATTGTGATTTCATTTATATTATATTTGTCATAGCCATACACCAGATAATGCTTCAAGCATACTTTTACAACTGGATGGGCAACAGGGAGGTCACTGATTAGACTTAAGGAAAATGCATGCTAATCTTGTTTTATGTTATAAGCAAATAGACAAAGTTCAATATTCCATGGGGCTAAGCGATTATTTGATTATGCCTCTGCAGATTTTAATTTAGAAAGAAGAAATTTCCAAAAACTAAGCTACGTCAGTTTTGATTTGACTTGGCATTTCTAAACATGAGATGAACAGAAATGTCCAGAAACCATGATCAAACTACTGTTAACCCTTTCCTTAATACAGAACATTTTGACTATTTTGAAATAACTATGCAGAAATATGACAAATCACTCAATGACTCTTGATGAAAGTATTCTTTTTTTTTAATAGGAATTAGAAAAAACTTGGCAAATGGAGAAAGTTGAACATAAAGAGATATTCTCTTTTTGCCACAATGTTTAAAAAGTCAGCTGCTACAGATGCATTAAAATGTGGAAAAGGGTCAAATGCTATTTTAAATTATATCTGGTTGTTTCAGTTGAAGCAGGTACATAACGGTAAGTATTATAATTCTTGTTTTTCTCAGTCATATGAAAATAATAATGATGAAAAACAAAATTTATTTCAGATGATTTTAAAGAATCTACACCACCATTAGCCAAGAGACAGAAAGTATCAAATAACAAGGAAAATTCAAAACAGAATGTGAAACCAACACAAACAAACAGAGAGCCCAAACCAACACAAACAAACACAGGGCCGAAACCAACACAAACAAACACAGAGCCCAAACCTAAAAAGTGAGATTTGAACATTGTTTTTAGTCTGCCATCTCCCACAACCCTGTACATTACAACAAATCACTTTGAAAACAACTTTCAAAACTAAGGAAAATCTCTACAAATTTAAGTATAATTATTGAATAGAGATAAAAATTCTAGATAATGGGAATACTGCATATTATTGAATTATAGAGGTCTTGTAATCTATGTATATACTTTTATGGTCAGGTTGTGGCCAGAATTATTCTAATACTATGCAGAAGTGGCCGGGTATCAAGGAACCCTGTTTGATTAGATGGTGAACAAGGAAGATCCTGATTAGAATATTCAGATGCTCTGACTCGCAAGTCGTAAAGTTACGTCTATCCCAAAACAGTTCCTTTGAGTACACACAACATAGATTAGTGTTGAGTGTAGTAATAAGAGACCTGTTTGACACGTTATCTCGATCTGAGTTGGTTTCATATGTTCTACAGGCCAAGACTGACCCTCGAAGAGAAGCTTTATGAGAGAGAACTACAAAAAGCCCTAGAGCTCTCTCTGAGCCAATCAGATGGATCGCAAGAATCTACTGCTGTTACCAAGAAAACAGTTGACCAAGATGTTCCAGTTTTGACAGAGGTAGAATGCTTAGACGAAGATGTTCCAGTTTTGACAGAGGTAGAATGCTTAGACGAAGATGTTCCAGTTTTGATGGAGGATGAATGCGTTGACGTAGATGTTCCAACTTTGACAGTGGAAGAAAATGACGACAGTCAACCTCAATCACCTATATTGCCAATTGGTAGGTTTAGTTTTAGCCTTTCCCACATTTGTGTAGAAGAATGGAAAATCCCTTTAATTTAAATTTTAAACTGTATAATTGAACAATAATTAATGAATAGAGTTGAATATGTTCCAAAATGAGAAATTGCTCATAATTAATGTCTGAAGAATCACTCAGTTATTAGCTTCCTGAATCAGATGTCCTAATTTAACCTTTCCCACATACAACAGACTTGCAGCAAATAAATTTAAGTTGAAAGTCCTGGTAGAAATATTGAAAATCTCGTTCAATGAATGTGAATTATTGAATAGAGTTGAAAACATTGTGGCTATTATTAGCAATTTTGCTGTATTGTTTTAAAAGTTGTTTACTGCAGATGTGTCATTTACAGTGACAAATTGCAAAATGGTTAAGTGAATTAATTGTACAGAATCATCAATGTCCAGACCAAACATCTTGCTTGAAAACTGGTGTTTTTAGAACAGCGGGAAACTACTTATGTTGAACCCTTATGAAAGTTAGATAGTTGCAAATAATGAGTTATTAACCAAATCTTTACAGACCCACCCATTTTATATAAAGCAGATGAAACGGATGATATTGAAGTGTTAGAAATGGATATTGATGTGACGGAAGACAATGAGAAATCTTCATCAAGGAGGAAAGCAGCAATAAAAAAACGTTTTTTTGAGTCCGACTCCGATTCCGATGGGGAAGAACCAGGTATTATCTCACAATATGATTTTTACTTTGACTTCATATGATCTTTGAACTGATGTCTGCTTTGATAATACAATGGCTTGTTAATAAAGATAAAGAAGATTTTTATTTTGAAATAGGTTTCAACACATAAACTGTTCATAACCTTTGTATAGCAGGTTCTACGAATACCGAGTTATCTCGAATACCAAGGTAAACACACAAAAACGGTGTTTTCTATGTTGCGCACGCACAACCGGTTGTCGTATGATTCCATCAGGAAATCCCGTTATCCTGACTTTCAAATGCTACAATTTTGTTTTCCAAAAAATCAATATGCGCAGAAATTACATCATGATTGTTATCCATAATAAAAAGAAAATCCTACATGCCCTGACCCCTCACCAACAAAAAAACTTAATTTTTTTAGTAGAAAACCTGTTGTTTATTTTTTCTTTCAAATTTGAACATGTTGTCTATTAGCTGCTTATGACATCATAGGAATTTGAAGTCACATGATTACATTCTGTGAAGTTTTCTCGACTATAGAGAACATGGAAGTAATTAAGGACCAAAATTCTAAAAAATAAAATGTTTTTTTTGCCTCTATGTTTGTGGTGTTTATAAATTTTAACATTTAACTTTTAAATCATATACTGTGTTTCAAAAATTAAGGATATTATTATAAGGACTAAAAAAATAACAAAGAAATGGGTCATTTTTGGAAAATATGATTAAATTGTGCCAATAAGAAAATTTAACAAATTGATTCTGAAAATATCGTGTAAATAAGTTCATAGTTTGGAACAGTTAATAAATTAACATTTCAATTAAATATAACTGTTCTAGTGACAAATGATTTATAGGATAATCATTTTCACAAATCTCACAATCTTGTAAAGAGTTGATACAACAGGACCACCATACTAATGCTTTTTGTAATTACACCGGTGAGTGATTGCCTCCCTTGATAGTCAATTTCACAATGGCTGCGGATGGACTCGATTTTTGGAACTTTTCACAGAAGTGAATGATTATTTGTTGTAAGTTAAATAAGAAAGACATATAAAGGAAAGAGTGACACTGGATATAATTTACAGATAAGTTTGCTTTATTATTATTTTTTTCAAAAAAAACGTAAGTACACCGATAATAGGGAGTCCATCCCATCCTACAATATAAACAAGTAGAGAATATAGAAAAGTATTGTAAGAGCAAATGTAAATATTGAAGAGAATTCTGAAGTGAATTTATCATTACAAACATTACTTTTTCACAAGAATATGATCCATGAGTCTTTTTCTGTTTTCAAATGATTTAATATTTTCAGGTGAGTGAATTATAAAATAATGTCAAATTATTCAAACCTTTTATATAGGCATACTAAAGGGACTTCTTACTTAACCTTTTAACCCTTTCAATACTGAACTGTTTTTATGGACTTGTTCAGCTTTGCATTAAAGTCACTGTGACAAGCGTCATTCATCTTCCACCAATGGGTTGACAGTCTTGTGTGGAAAAGCAGCCAGTTGCTTGGAAAGAATGTTGTGTGGAGTATTGGTGTGAGAAAGCCTGGAAACACTTGAGTAGGTGAACTGGCCACCGTGATATGATGGAAAAAATGTTGAAAATAGCATTTAACCCCAATTAATCAATCAACCAGATTTGCATTTGGAAGAGTCAATAGCCATTTTGAGGAATATTACGATAATTATGTTTAAGTTTGGCAGTCAATAGTGTAGAGTTTAGTCAGAGTTAGGCAGACAACAGTGTAGGTTTTAGTCAGAGTTAGGCAGTCAATAGTGTAGAGTTTAGTCAGATTTAGGCAGTCAACAGTGTAGAGTTTAGTCAATGTTAGGCAGTCAACAGTGTAGAGTTTAGTCAGAGTTAGGCAGTCAACAGTGTAGATTTTAGTCAGAGTTAGGCAGTCAATAGTGTAGAGTTTAGTCAGATTTAGGCAGTCAACAGTGTAGAGTTTAGTAGAGTTTAGTCAATGTTAGGCAATCAACAGTGTAGAGTTTAGTCAATGTTAGGCAGTCAACAGTGTAGAGTTAGGCAGTCAATAATGTATAGTTTAGTCAGAAGGTGCAGATGGCTAGCCTGGGTCTATACAGGTGTGGTCAATACTTCACAAAAACAGTTCAAGCAGTCAAGAGATTGAAAAGGGTAGTATGCTAGTTATATTAGTTAGTGTCTTTAACCCAATCCCTCATATAGAAGCTTTCTGACACTTCTGCATCAGACAGCTTTTTGAAAACATGGCGAAAAAAGAAGAAATTGCTATAAACAAGCAATTTCTTCTTAAATCTACATGTTTTCAACTCAATTCAATTATTGTACTTTCATTTAAAGGGAGTTTCCAAAAAAGATTGAGTATGTTTTCAAAGTGTTAAAGTCCACTATGAATGAATGTCATTCATGTCACGATGTGGAAAGTTTCACATTTTATCCCATGTCCGTATTGGAGTTCTTCATGTGATGATGTGGGAAGTTTCATATTTTATCCCATGTCCGTATGGGAGTTCTTCATGTAACGATATGGGAAGTTTCACATTTTATCCCATGTCCGTATGGGAGTACTTCATGTGACGATATGGGAAGTTTCACATTTTATCCCATGTCCGTATGGGAGTACTTCATGTGAGATGTGGGAAGTTTCATATTTTATTCCATGTCAGTATGGGAGTTCTTCATGTGATGATATGGGAAGTTTCACATTTTATTCCATGTCAGTATAGGAGTACTTGTAAATACATCACATCACTGGAAACCCATTCACTCTTTTAAATAATAATTATTGTTCTTTCACTTATAGAGATTTTGCATATTTTTGTTGACACACTTTCCCACATGGATTCACATTTTGATGCAGCTGCAGCAGACGATTTTTGAAATATTTTGGCAAAACAAGAAGTTGTTCATCATGAGCATATCCCTATTGACACAATATTTGCAACCCCTTTCATAATTATATTTTCACTTATAAAAATGTTCAATTTTTTTCTTCTCCAGATGTATTCAAAGTTGTCTGCTGCAGATTTGTTATAGGTGGAAAAGTGATCTTGTCATGAACGATGCTAGAGGTTCAACCGTTAAAATGTAGTTATGAACATTATCCAAACAATTCTTGTTCAGTGCTTTCGAAGATACATACTTTATAAACATTTTGAAAAGGGATAATCATTAACATGGAATTCTTACAGATTTTGAAGTTGATCTCAGGAAATTTCTAAGCAGTCCTTTGTCAGGAAAATTTTCGAATAAAGATGATGGTTAGTAAAATGGTTGAAATTTGATCACGGTTTTGTTTAAAACAGGTTTGACTGTTTGGTTTAAAAATTGCACAGATTATTCTTGTTTGTTTTGTTATAATTTTTAGCTTGACTTTTCGATGAAAAGGATAGCTATACTACTCGGCGTGTAAAAGCGTTCAAAACCATTAGAGATATAGCTTATACACTTACACTACTTATTCACCATCATTACCTCCACCATCAGACAAGAGTACATAACTCGGTCAAGGTTTTTGTAAGAAGTATGGCCATTTTTCGACTTATAATTTTGGTTTAGTTTTTCTTACCACTCCACTTATTTTCAGAACCATTTGAGATATAGCTTATACACTTACAATACTAACTAAACATCATTACATCAATCAACAGACTAGAGTACATAGCATTGTCAAGTTCTTTTTTAGAATTATGGCCCCTTTTTAATTTAGAATTTTGGTTAGGTTATTCATACCAAACTAAAAAAGAAAATCATTTTAGATATAGCTTAAACACTTACAATATGTATTTACCATCATTACATCCACCAACAGCCAAGAGTACATAATTCAGCAAAGGTTTTTGTAAGAATTATGACCCTTTTTGGACTTATAAAGTACTTTACTTGTAAGTTATATGATATATGTACTTGGTTATGTTTTCTATACCACCCAAATTTTTGTTTTATTGGCAAGCATGAAAAAGATCAGCATGCTGTGCTCATATAGATGTTTTCTGACGCCTCTGCAGCAGACGCATTTTTGAGAACATAGTGACAAAAGAAGAAATTGCTCATAGTCATAGTCATAGGTTATCCATTCAATTATAGAGATTTTCTATTTTTTGACAAAATATGTTCAAAGTCGTCTGCTGCAGAATTGTTGTATGAGGGAAAGGGTTAACTCTTTCTCGTTTAGGGAGACAGACAACTTTAAAACATTGTAGCAAAGGTAGAAATTGCTCGTATTGAGCAATTTCTCCTTTTGTCACAATGTTTTCCACCCTGTCCAATAGTTTTACTTGCATATACACAGTATAGACAGTTTTCATATCATTGCCTAAATGTGTTAAAAATCGTCTGCTGCATATTTGTTGTATGTGTGAAAGGGTTACAAAAAAGATCTCCTTTTACCACAATGAGTTCAAAAGTCATCTGCAGGTGGGAGAAAGGGTTAAATAAATCAAATGGTTCAATCTTATTGTGTGTTTGTAGATAGTGATTTTGAAGTTGACAAAGTAGTTGAAGACATTTCTGATGAAAGTGATGAAGATTTTAATGCTGATGATAGTGATAGTGACTTTGGTGTGTCTAAAAAGAAGAAGGGGAAAAAAGTGTCAACAAGTACTCCAAAACCTAGTAAATCCGTGAAAACAGACACATCTACAGAACAGCCTGCTAAAGCTGTTACAAAGAAGTCTTTAAAAAGTGAGTTTTTTATTGTTTAACCCTTTCCCTGATGTAGACGTTTTAAGACGCCTCTGCAGCAGACGACTTTTGAAAACATTATGGCAAAAGAAGAAGAAGAATTAAACTATCATTTATGGAAACATTTAATGTTTTTGCAAATATGTCTTTGAAAGTCTTCTGCTGCAGATATGGTGTATGTGGGAGAGGGTTAAACATTTACAAAGTTACGGTAAGTTTGTTGGCAAGACACAAGCAATACTGGTGGGTTATTTAACCCTTTCCCTCATACAACAATTCTGCAGCAGACGACTGAACATATTTTGTCAAAAAATTGAAAATCTCTATAATTGAATGGATAACCTATGACTAAAAGTGGAAAACATTGTGGCAAAAGAAGAAATTGCACGTTTTGTGCAATTTCTTCTTTTGTCACTATGTTTTCAAAAAGCTGTTTGCTGCAGAGGCGTCAGAAAGCGTCTTTATGGGGGAAAGGGTTAAACTCTGTCCCACTTGCAAAAAATCTGCAGCAGACAATTTTGAAAATTTCTAGGCAAACGTATGGATTATCCTTATATGAAAGTATAATTATTGAATGGAGTTAGTCCTTTCCCACATACAACAAAATTGTAGCAGATGACAAACATAGACAAACATAGACAAACATAGACAAACATATGAAACATCCCCATAAATGAAAGTATTATAATCTAATAGAGATAAAAAGAAAAAAACGGCAATCTCTCCTCTTGTCACAATGATCTCAAAAGTTCTCTGCTGAAGAAGCATTAGAAAGCGTTAACATGTGGGAAAAGGTTAAAAACATTGTGGCATAAAGAAAAGTTGAGTAATTTGCCTTGTTGTAGGTGCATCACTATGTGTTTGTGAATGCACAGGCTGATCTTGATCTGCCATTTTGGCCAGTTAGTTAGGAACTTCAGTTGAAGAGTTTGTATCATAATTTATGGATTTTCAGTCAGATTAATCTGCTTGAAGCACCACTGCTCATCTGATCTTTACTTAGAGCCTAACAATATGATTAATTTATTGGATTTTAGCACTATTTCAAATACAATGTGTAATGGAAACATGTAAAATGATTTACAAATTGCCTTTTCTCGTAGAATATGTGACCTTATATTATATATATAGGTAGTTAATTAAATTTGATATTGAACATTTCAATTGACTACATCACAAACATGTGTATCTCGCTTGATAAAGTTGAGTGTTCATGCATAAAGCATTAATAAAAAATTGTTATTGGTATTACCCAAAGTCATATTACATACATTGTAATACATTATTCGCCTGAACTTTGCATTAAGTTCGACAAGTTCAAATCCCAATTCTACTAAGAATGAGTGTTATTCTATACTTACTGAATTTGCAAACCAATATCAGATTCCTTCAAACAATGTTGATTGGTTGAAAAGCATGGCCGCAAGGGGGCGGGACTATTTTGCATTATATGGCTATAGTGAAAACTTAAAAAATCTTCTCCTCCGTAAGTGTCAGGCCGATTTTCAAATAATTTTGCAGAAATGTTCCTTTAGTGACCCACTATAAGATTCCTTCAAGCCATGTTGAAAACATGGCTAGGATTTTATATTGTGGTACAATCATCACTGAGGGGATGCCTTGGGATGAACAGCGGTCCAAATATGGAGGGGTATGCAGCTCTTTTTCCAGTAATTTCTCTCTTATTATTTAAGAAAACCCTATGTTGTGGGTACTCAAAATAATTGTCTCACTGAGACGATTCTTTTGAGTACCCACAACATAGAGTTAGAGGGCCAAAAAAGTATGTTAGAACATGCTTATTTGTCCTTATCTAGAGCTTTGGGATGAATACTTTAGACTTATATTGATTTATAAGGGAGGGGATGGTTCAGAAACTCCAGTTGACACCCTTCTAATATAGGCCTCTGACACTTCCAGTTGGAATCATTGTCATGTATCCCTTTCCCTCATATAGATGCTTTCTGACTCCTCTGCAGCAGACGAATTTTTGAACATAGTGATAAAATTAGAAATTGATCAAAACAAGCAATTTCTCCTTTTGTTACATTGTTTTCCACTTTTAGTCATAAGTTATCCATTCAATTATAGAGATTTTCTATTTATTGACAAAATATGTTCAAATTCGTCCTCTGCAGAATTGTTGTATGAGGAAAAGGGTTAACTCTTTCCCATTGAGGGAGACAGACAACTTTAAAACCAATTGAGGACATGTCTTGAAAACATAGTAGCAAAAGTAGAAATTGCTTGAATTGAGCAATTTCTCCTTTTGTAACAATGTTTCCCACCCTGTTCAATAGTTTTACTTGCATATACAATGTATAGACAGTTTTCATTGCCTAAATGTGTTAAAAGTCGTCTGCTGCATATTTGTTGTATGTGTGAAAGGGTTACAAAAAAAGATCTCCTTTTACCACAATGAGTTCAATAGTCTGCAGGTGGGAGAAAGGGTTAAATAAATCATATGCTTCAATCTTATTGTGTGTTTGTAGATAGTGACTTTGAAGTTGACAAAGTAGTTGAAGACATTTCTGATGAAAGTGATGAAGATTTTAATGCTGATGATAGTGATAGTGACTTTGGGGTGTCTAAAAAGAACAAGGGAAAAAAAGTGACGACAAGTATTCCAAAACCTAGTAAATCCGTGAAAACAGACACATCTACAGAACAGCCTGCTAAAGCTGTTACAAAGAGGTCTTTAAAAAGTGAGGTTTTTTATTAATTAATCTTTTCCAACATGCAGACGCTTTTAAGACGCCTCTGCAGCAGACGACTTTTGAAAACATCATGGCAAAAGAAGAAATTACTCATATGATCAATTTCTCCTATTGCCTGTTTTCAAGTCTATTTAATAATTAAACTATCATTTATGGAGACATTTCACATTTTTGCGAATATGCTTTGAAAGTCTTCTGCTGCAGATACGGTGTATGTCGGAGAGGGTTAAACCTTAACAGTAAGTTAGTTGGCAGGATATCAAGCAAAACTGGTGGGGTTTTAAAAACTCTTTCCCACTTGAAAAATTCCGCAGTATGGAATATCTTCATAAATGAAATTATAATTATTGAATGGAGTTAACCCTTTCCCACATAAAACAAAATTGTAGCAGATGACAAACATAGGCAAACATAACCACAAAAGAAAGTATTATAATCTAATGGAGATTAAAAACATTTTCAGCAATTTCACCAAAAAGAGCAATTTCTCCTTTTGCCACAATGTTTTTCAAGTTTTGTCAGTAAGTTAACTTGCATATATATAGAGTTTTCCTGTTTTTAGCTCGCCAGTACGAAGTACAGGAGAGCTTATGTGTTACCCCCAGCGTCGGCACCGTCGGCGGTGGCGTAGACACCTAGGTTTAAGGTTTGTGTTTAAGGTTTTCATTTGGGTTTTAAGGGTTTATACCTTTAGGAACCATTTGTCATCCATCTACGCACACCACTACACCCGTCCTGACCCTGGGTGAAGGTCAAGGTCATTTCTACTTGGTTCTACTTGGTTCAGTTACAAGGTTTAAGGTTTGCGTTTAACGTTTAACATATCACTCTGCATTCACTATTATGACATTGATTGCTTTCATATTTAGTTTATACATTTAGGAACTATTGGTCATCCATCTACGCACACCACTACACCCGTTCTGACCCTGGGTCAAGGTCAAGGTCATTTCTACTTGGTTCAGTTACAAGGTTTAAGGTTTGCGTTTAACGTTTAACATATCACTCTGCAGTCACTATTATGACATTGATTGCTTTCATATTTAGTTTATACATTTAGGAACTATTGGTCATCCATCTGCGCACACCACTACACCCGTCCTGCACCTGGGTCAAGGTCAAGTTATATCAGAGTTATTGCCCCTTTTCTGTCAAAAAATCTAACTTTTTCGTCACGTTTTCAAATAACTTTTTCTACTCAAATGATTGGATTGAAACTTCTGACAAATGTTACTTTTTTTTTTATTCGACGTCTGTCTGTCTATTTTTTTTTTTATCCGGCGTCTGTCTGTCCGTCACACTTTTTTCGTCACGTTTTCAAATCACTTTTGTTCTACTCAAAGGATTAGATTGAAACTTCTGACAAATGTTTTTATCAATGTGTGTGATTGGTTCACAAAAGGGCGATAATCCAAATAATTTTATATCAGAGTTATTGCCCCTTTTCTGTCAAAAATTTAAATTTTCAAATTACTTTTTTTCTACTCAAAGGATTGGATTGAAACTTCTGACAAATGTTTATATCAATGTGTATGATGGGTTCACAAAAAGGGGGATAATCCAAATATTTTTATATCAGAGTTATTGGCCCTTTTCTGTCAAAAATTTAATCTACTCAAAGGATTGGATTGAAACTTCTGACAAATGTTTATATCAATGTGTATGATGGGTTCACAAAAGGGGGATAATCCAAATATTTTTATATCAGAGTTATTGCCCCTTTTCTGTCAAATATTCAAATTACTTTTTTTCTGCTCAAAGGATTGGATTGAAACTTCTGACAAATGTTTATATCAATTTTTGTGATGGGTTCACAAAAGGAGGATAATCCAAATATTTTTTATATCAGAGTTATTGCCCCTTTTCTATCAAAAATTAAAATTTTCTGACAAGGCGCCGGCAGGTGACACACGTGCTCCGGGGAGCACTCCATTCTAGTTGAACTTAGAATTTTTGTCAAAAGTATTGAAAAGGTGTATTATCTTGCAATAGGTGATACTGTGCGACTTTACCTAATACTTTAACTGTTCTGAAGTAGGCCCTGATATACGATGGCCCTGATAGGCGAGCTATATTGTCCTCCGACAACTCTTGTTAATGAGATGTTTTCAAAGTCGTCTGCTGCAGACTTGTTGTATGTGGGAAAGGGTTAAATCAGGATTAGGGTATCGAGTGTAACACAAATGTTGAATGAACCAAACACTGTAAAAAATATGCGCCTTAATTTGAGGGGAAAAAATTATAGATCCCGTTAATTTTTATTTTTAGCTCCACTGGTGTTGAGCTTTTGTCATGGCGAATTGTCAGTCATGTGCGCGTCCGTCGGTTAACTGTTTGCTTCAAACGACTTCTCATCCCTAACCACTTGGCCAATTAGGATGAAACTTCATAGGAAGCATCCTCTCAATGTTCTCTCCTGAATTCCTTCAAATGTTTTGGTTCCATGCAAAATAGTGTAAAATTAAAAAATATTCTCCTCCGAAAGTGTCTGGCCGATTTCCAAATAATTTTGTAGAAATTATCCTTGGGTGACCCTCTATCAGATTTTCTTCAAGCCAAGTTGATTGGATGAAAAACATGGCCACCATGGGGTGGGTCTATTTTGCCTTATATGGCTATAGTGAAAAACTTTAAAAAAATCTCCTCCGAAAGTGTCAGGTCGATTTTCAAATAATTTTGTAGAAATGTTCCTAGGGTGATCTTCTATCAGTTTCTTCAAGCCATGTTTATTGGTTGAAAACTATTGCCGCCAGGGGGTGGGGCTATTTGGCCTTATATGGCTATAGTGAACACTTAAAAAAATCTTCTTCTCCGAAAGTGTGGGGCTGATTTTCAAATAATTTTGTAGAAATGTTCCTAGGGTGACCCTCTATCAGATTCCTTCAAGCCATGTTGATTGGTCGAAAAACATGGCCATTAGGGGGCGGGGCTGTTTAGAGATTTAATTTCCCTTTTGTTCTTTTAAATCTACTAAATCAATTACATTGAAAATGATACTGATGTCGACTACATTTTGTTCCAAATGACGTTCTTAAAGTAAGTATCATAAACATTTCACCTGAATACTCTTAGCAACAGCAACATTTAGCTGCATAGTGTGCAACAATTGCATATTCAGTGTTGAAGTACAGTAATAATTACTAGAACAGTCATCAGGTAGCACAATTTTTAGATCACCTAGAGCCAAAGGCTCAAGGTGAGCTATTCTGATCACTCTGTGTCCGTCGTCCGTCGTCCGTCGTTAACTTTTAGCTTTAAACATCATCTCCTCCTGAACCGCAAGAACAATTTCCACCAAAAATCACAGGAATGTTCCTTTGGTGGTCCTCTTTCAAAATTGTTCAAAGATTTAAATTCCATTGAGAACTTTGGTTGCTGCGGCATCAGAAAGGGGACAAAATGTCCAAACTTTAAAAATCTTCTCCTCCGAATCTGCCTGTCAGATTCAAATATAATTTGGTAGAAATGTTCCTTGGGTGACACTCTATAAGAATTCAAGCCATACTGATTGGTCGAAAAACATGGCAGTCAGGCGGCATCAAAAAAGGGGCAAAATGACAATACTTTAATAAAGCATCCTTATAAAAGTGCTTGTCTGATTTAAAGATAGTTTTGTAGAAATGTTCTTTCATTGATCATCTACATACTTTGTCAAGCCATATTGATTTGTTGAAAGGCATAGCAACCAAGCAGCATTAGAAAAGGAGTAAAATTAACTTTTTGCTTCAAATGACATATGGTTATTAGATTGATGGTCTAAGGGAGGTAACACTTGGCAGAGTATTATGCAAGGGTTGTCCTGAACAGGAAGTGGAAAGTTAAAATCACAACATTTCTGGTCTCAACAGCAAGGTGGAAAAGAAAGATTGTTATTGAAAGTGAACAAGCAATTATGACATGATTTGTCCTTGTAACTATTGTTAAAGATATCATAATTGGTGAAGAGGTAAATATGAACTCAAATACTACAGTTAATGTATTGGGAGGTAACACTTGGCAGAGTATTATGCAAGGGTTGTCTTGAACAGGAAGTTGAAAGTTAAAACCGCAACATTTCTGGCCTCAACAGCAAGGTGCAAAATGACAAAAACTTTATAATTCAATTCTAATTGAAGTTCTTGTTAGATTTCAAGATATAAATGACCTTTACTTATAAGCTGTTTCTTGAGAAGTGTTCACTCCTTGATCTTTTTCCCAGATATTTCTACTAATTAACTATCAATCAGGTGATCGATTTAGGGTCATCTTGGCCCTCTTGTTTTTTATCAATTCAGCATAATATAGAATTCACCTGATCTTTGCCTAAGAATTAACAAGTAAAAAAGTGACAGTCTCAAACATTATGAATACCATGTAATTACTGATACACTTAAGTGGAAAATGCAGATGTTAAATGGCTTATGTGCTCAGCAAAGGTCATCGAATCAAGGCATAATTACCACAGGAATTAAAAAACAAGCAATGACGTCAAGATCTCAATTCTACTGAGAATGAGTGTTAGTCAACAAATATTGGATTTGCAAACCAATAATACAGTCAAAGGAATCATCAATGTTGTCATATTTTAGGTTCTTGAAAATCTAATAAATATCAAGAAAATATGCTGTAAAAGTTCTCGTAATTTCCTTTAACTTTTTAGCTCACCTGTGCACAAAGTGCAAGGTGAGCTATTGTGATCACATTTTGTCCGGCGTCCATCTGTCATGCGTTGTCAACAATCCCTTGTTAACACTCTACATGCTACATTTTGCATCTGATCTTCATGAAAGTTTATCAGAACATTCATCTCCATCAAATCTTGTACAAGTTCAAAACTGGGCCATATTAGGTCAAATTGAAGGGAAATCTTGTTAACACTCTAGAGGCCACATTTTCAACTTGAGCATGTTGAAACTATCAGAATGTTTGTCTTGGTATATGTAAGTCAAGTTTTAACATGGGTCATGTCAGGTCAAATTGAAGGCAAATCTTGTTGACACTAGAAGCTGCATTTTTGCCACATCATCTTAAAATTTGGTCAGAATTGTTATCTTGGGTCAGAATGTTTGATTTAATGATATCTATGTCAAGTTCGAATATGGGTCATATTGGGTCAGAAACTAGGTCACGAGTGCAAATTGAAGGGAAATCTTGTTGACAGTCTGGATACTGCATTTAACTTGAGCATGTTGAAACTATATCAGGATGGTTGTCTTGATGATATGTAGGTCACAAACATGGGTCATGTTGGGTCAAAAAGTAGGTCACTAGGTCAAATTGAAGGAAAATCTGGTTAACAATCTAGAGGCCACATTTTTGGCTTCAGCAGCTTGAAATTTTGTCAGAATGTTTGTCTGAATTATATCTAGGTCAAGTTTGAATATGGGTCATATTGGGACAGAAACTAGGTCAGTAAAGGAAAATATTGTTTGAACTCAAGAGGCAGAATTTTTACTTTGAGCAAGTTGAAACTTTGTCAGAATGTTTGTCTTTTATGATATCTAGGCCATGTTGGAATATGGGTCATATCAGGTAAAAAAAGATATAGATCACTAGGCCAAATGAAGGAAATTCTTGTTAACACTCTGGAGGTTGCATTTTGAATCTTTGTCAGAATAATTGTCTTGATGTATTTTGCATTGCATTACATTGCTTAATTCATGACCCTCTTGTTTCATATCTGAAGCAGAAGACCTTGAACAATGAATGTCAAGATATAGAAAATCTCTATAGATGAAAGTATTATTATTAATAAAGTAAACAACATTGTGGCAAAAAGAGATAATGGTCATTATCATATTAGCATTTTCCCCTTTAGTCACAATGTTTTTAAAACTTCGTAAACATGTGTGTGCAGAGGTTGGAATGAGTTAAAATCAAAACTTTATGTTGTTTCAGGTACAAGTAAACCAATACCCTCAACATCAATAACAAAGGCGGCTGCACCTACTCCTGTTTTGAAAAATTCTGTGGTACATAAATCACCGACTGTCTCGAAACCCTTCACATCAGTTACGACCGCCAAAACACCGTCCGCCCCCATACCTTCCAGGAAAACTCCAAGCTGGACGCCTCCAGGTATATTTGATCAGAACTATTCATTGTTTACCTGAATTACATTCTATGCCTCACACTGGATGGCTTTTGAAAAACGTTTTGGAATAGGAGAAATTGCTTCAGATTAAAAATATTATATAAGGTAAACTGTATGTACATCTGTGTTAACTCTTTCCAACATTCAACAAATCTGCAGAAAATGATTATGAAACATCTAGGCAAAATTATGGTTAATCTATGCAAAAAAGTATAATTAATGAATTGAGTTGAAAATGAAAACAAAAGTCTACTGCTATAGATGCGTAAAATCACTTCTGCAAGTGGGAAAGGGTTAAAAAAAAAACTGGAGTGTGCAATAACTGAAGAAGTATAAAAGGCAAGATTCTGATTTGGGGACGTACTTAGAGTGATATTGGTAGATTTTCCACATCACAGAAGTTTTGTTTTCTCAAAGGTCAATGCCACACTTCAAGGTCAAAGGTATAAATGGTAGGAGACTTGATTGTCTGCCATTGGTCAGTAACTTGTTAAACAAGGTGTATTTCATCTTTTATTAACCCAAATAGACCCTGGAATTTATATCCATTACTTGAACTGCTATTAGTAGAGGTAGGCCTCCGGAAAACCGAAAATTTGCCGGTTAGGACCGCTTTTTAACTCGCCAGACCGATTACAATCTTAAAACTTGTAAAAAAAATGGTCCAGATATTTTCAAAAATCTCACTAACACCTAGCTATATGCCACTTTGTAAAAATAGAACACATCGTCCTTGTTTATCACACGTCTATTAACCTTCGAGAAAGTCACTTACCATGACGTAAACAAGATTATCGATCCAATTAACTTTGACAATCATGTAATCTGATAGATAATGCATGGGTAAATGGTTTCATGCAACTGATTGGCTGTTCGGGTTTTATAGATTGTTTGTGAATTTAAATAATTTGTAACCTTTCAAGATGGCGACATTGGCTTGGAAAAAGAGATATTTACAAAATGTTTTGAAAAATAAATTATGTCAAAATTATTTCAATCATGTTATTCCAAAACAACAAAGACATTTTTAGCTCGACTATTCGAAGAATATGAGAGCTATACTACTCATCCTGGCGTCGGCGTCACACCTTGGTTAAGGTTTTGCATGCAAGTACTTAAATACTAAATGTATTGCATTGAAACTTTCTACAACCCTACCCAACTATCACACCTATGTATATTATCAAGTTCAATAACTGTATCCTGCATATTATGCAAGTTATGACCCTTTTTGTGTCACCTGCGTAGCGTGGTAGGCACTTAGGGATTACTTTTTTTTATTATTATTATTTTTTGTTATTGCCCCTTTTCTGTCAAAAATTAAAATTTTCTGACAAGGCCCCGGCAGGTGACACACATGCTCCATTCTAGTTTTACTTAGGAAATTCTGGTTCAAGTTGTGTGTGCAAAACTAAATTAAGAGTCCATATCTCTGTGTTAACTTGATGCATTGTATTGAAACTTTATACAACCCTACCCAACTATCACACCTTTGTACATTATCAAATTAGATAACTCTATCCTGCATTTTATGCAAGTTATGGCCCTTTTTTTACTTAGAAATTCTGGTAAATGTTTTGCTTGCAACTAAATTAAGAGTCTATATCTCAGTATTTACTTGATGCATTGCATTGAAACTTTATACAACTCTACCGAACTATCACACCTATGTAGATTATCAAGTTAGATAACTCTACCTGCATTTTGTTGCCCTTTTCTTACTTAGAAATTATGGTTAAAGATTTGCATGCAATTACATTAAGAGTCCTTATCTTAGTATTTACTTGATGCATTCCATTGAAAAGTTATACAACCCTCCCCAACCATCACATCTAGGAAAATAATGAAGTTAGATTACTCTATCCTGCATATAATGAATATATTCACCCTTTAAGCAATTCTGGTTAATGTTTTGCATGCATCTACATTAGAGTCCATATCTCAGTAACTATTAAGCGGTGGAATAGTCGAGGGCGCTGTCCTCCGACAGCTCTTGTTTAGTAAAAGGTTTATTTTTATGTAGACAAAGCAATGTTTACCGTATAAACAGAACAGTAAATAAGAGAATTGTATGTTGTTTTCTTCCAACACACGGTTAAATTGACTAGATGAAATACGTAGACAAAAATTAAACAAAATATCACCAACTCCCTATACTTTTTGTATGAATAACATATAAAATTATTTCGTTAAATATTTGATTCGGTTAAATTTCATATTCGGCAACTTATTAAATAAGTAAACCATAGAAAGATAAAATCAGACGATCAGCAAATTGTTTGCCCCTTTTTTTAAAAGTTATCTGCTGCAGAGGCGTCAGCAAGCGTGTATATGTGGGAAAGGGTTGAATTAACATAGAAATATAAAGTTTTCACTGACCTTTAACTATTAAAGAAATTAAGTATTGAGTCTTCGGGGCCCCAATTTACATGAAGAATATTTTTATATATCTTTATTTCAGCCACATCAACTGCAGGTAAATCTCCCCTAGATGGCGCTTGTGTGAAGTCTCCAAGTACCGGCCTACGAATCGGATTATCGAGGAACATGAAGTTAAAACCATTACATCCAAATCTGAAAATCAACAACTAGCAAATTCTAGAAACCAGTTAGGGTCTTTAAATTTGCCCATCGCCAGTTTATTTACACTTTCTCATATACAGATGCTTTCTGATGCCTCTGCAGCAGACGTCTCTTGAAAACATTGTGGCAATTTCTCCCTTTGCTACAATGTTTTCAACTCCGTTCAATAATGAAACTTTCAACTATGTAGGTTTTCCATATGTTTGTCTAGATGTTTTTGTAGTTTTTATGTTGGAAAGGGTTTTAACTTTTTGCCAAATATGACAAATCTGCAGCAGTCAACTATGAGTATATTTTTTTAAAAGATTTGAAGCATTTCTACTTTTGCCACAATGTTTTCAAAGTGGTCTGCTTTTGATGCATCGAAAGGTGTCTGCATTTTAGAAAGCTTTAATTTGTTTGGAAAATTTAGGAACACTTTAAATGTCTATTGAATGCAAATAGATCTGAAAGTCATTAATTCTATCTCTGGTACAGAGGATCAATTGTCTTCTATGCAGTTTGAAAACATTGTTGGAAAAGGAGATATTTGCCTACAAGTACAAAGTGAGCAATTTCCAACAATGTTTTCAGATCTGTATCAAAAAGTTTACTTTCAAATATTCCAATTGCAAAAATCTTCTATTTAGACATTTTTAAAACATGTTTCTAACAATACCATATCGCTTAAATAATAAAATGGTTTATTCTAAGAAATCAGGGTCTGTCACGTCTGAGTGTCATTGGGAAATTCACATTTAGTTTAGCCCTTTCCCTCATACGACATTTCTGCAGCAGATGACTTTGAACATATTTTGTCAAAAAATAGAAAATCTCTATAATTAAATGGATAACCTATGACTTAAAGTGGAAAACATTGTGTCAAAAGGAGGAATTGCTTGTTTTGAGCAATTTCTTCTTTTGACACTATGTTTTCAAAAATCCGTCTGCTGCAGAGGCGTCAGAAAGCGTCTATATGGGGGAAAGGGTTAATGGTGTCTGACCCATCATGAATAAGTGTACTGTCTCTGTGGTATAACTGAAAACTGTTGAAACATCGTTAAACCCCAAATAAAACAGGGAAACAACCTAAAACCCGAAACTATCAGTTTTCATGTCACATGACCTATTTGTTCAAGATATACAAGTATTTGATATTTTGTTTCTTCTCTGAGCTGGTCTATGGGGTGTTAATTTCAGTCATGCTGTACTGCAGACCCAATATTCATATTTATTTCAAGATGACATCCTCACTATGTTTACCCACATTAGCTTTAACCCTTTCCCACATACAACAAATGTGCAGCTGACGAAATAATAATACTCTCCATAAGTATTTATTGAATAGAGTTGATAACATTGTGGCAAAAGGAGAAAATACTCATTATTTGGCACAAAGTTCCAAAAGTCGTCTGCTAGAGATGCTTGAAAATGTGTTTGCAGAGACGCTTTCTGACGCCTCTGCAGCAGAAGGCTTTTTGAAAACATAGTGACAAAAGAAGAAATTGCACAAAACGTGCAATTTCTCCTTTTGCCACAATTTGACTCGAGTAACCATTTTATTTGTTTTAACCCTTTCCCTCATACGACAATTCTGCAGCAGACGACTTTTGAACATATTTTGTAAAAAAATAGAAAAATCTCTATAATTGAATGGATAACCTATGACCAAAAGTGGAAAACATTGTGTCAAAAGGAGAAATTGCTCATTTTGAGCAATTTCTTCTTTTGTCACTATGTTTTCAAAAAGCTGTCTGCTGCAGAGGCGTCGGAAAGCGTCTATATGAGGGAAAGGGTTAAATTAACTGTAAATATCACTTTATTAAAGTATGTATATAATTTTGGTGTTTTGTTAGTGTTTTCATTTATATATTTCAAGCTATAAGTGAAAAGGAAAGATGAAAGGAAGTGAAATGCAAGATAAAAACACGGCTGAGCGGGTAGTAGATATTTTATTTATGCGTGCAACATTTTTTTGTTTCGGATATCATTGTTTAATCCAACTTAACCCTTTCCCACATAAAAAAATCTGCAGCAGCCGACATTTAAAACATATTGATTGAAAGTTTATAAAGGAAAGAACAATTCTTAAACAAAGTGGTTCCACTAATCACAACTTTAACCCTTGCCCATTTGCATACGCATTTTGAAACATTCCAACAGACGATATATAATGAGCATTTTCTCCTTTTGTCACAATGTTTTCAAAAGTTGTCTGAGGGAAATGATTAAAACATGTCCTTTCATGCAATTAAAACGCCGACAGAGCCATATGATGGGACATAACTTTTTTTAGTATCTTAAATCGAGTTTATGACGTATTTATCTCCCTTGGACTTTGTCCAAAATATACTTCTAGTTTCGTTTTTGTGACATCTGACTTGGCAAGACGATATATAGGAATCACTTCTCCGTCTTGTGAATTAACTGACATTTTGCTTAACGCTTTCCCTCATATATAATCGCTTTCTGACGCCTCTGCAGCAGACAGCTTTTTGAAAACATAGTGACAAATGAAGAAATTGCTCAAAACGAGCAATTTCTCCTTTTGACTCGATGTTTTTCCATTTTTAGTCGTAGGTTATCCATTCAATTATAGAGATTTTTTATTTTTTGAAAAAATATGTCCAAAGTCGTCTGCTGCAGAATTGTCGTATGAGGGAAAGGGATAAGGACACGTGTGTTCATATCTCTTTGTGGGGGAAATGTTGGTGAGTCCTCGTAGAAACTCGCCCATCATTTATCGTTAACAGAAGGTGCTGTGAAGCTAGAGACATAACGACAATGAATCAAACGCGCATTGTAGATGATGGCGTTATGTTGTGAACCCTTTCCACAGACAGACGCTTTCTGACGTGTCTAGGCAAACATATTGAAAATCTTTAAAAATGAAAATAAAATAGAAAAAATTGAAAAGCAATTTCTATTTTTGCCACAATGTTTTCCAAAGTTGTCTCCTGCAAAGGATCCATATGTCTTCTGTTTCTGGGAAAGGGTTAAGAGGTCTTGTTGTGTCCCAAACACTATTGTGGTATCGCACAAACAGGTATTGGTGCTAAACGAATTGAGCCAAATTGATGAGTTGTTGTTTGGGGGTCACAAACTGCAAAATGTAAAACCTCCGTGTCTCTTAGATTATGTTTCAGTGTCGCCTGCTTTGAATTCATCTTAGGAAATATGTAGAGCAAATTATCCTTTTTGTAATTAAGACATGTGTATGGGGTGGGGGATTAAGGGGGGGGGGGTGTATATAGCGTTTGCATGTCGGATATAGTGACCACATATCGGTCATTTGTGTTCCATGTGACAAGACTTTTCTAGCGATACTAAAACATTGTCATCGTTTGACCTTGACAATGACCTTCGACCTACTTATAGTTCACTATGTTTCCGCCCGGGAACTTTGCAGTTTCACAATCGCACCTTGTGCATCAATGTCTTCAAGAGTCGCCTACTTTGTAAGGAGCCAGTCGCGTGTATCAGGTAAAATTTTAAAATGTCTGTTAAAGGAGGTGTCATCATTGATAAGAGTTGATAACGTTGTGGCAAGATGAGCCTTGGTGTATGCTGCAGATGCGTCAAAATGCGTCTGCCAATGAGAAATAGATTATATTACTGATTGACGATACGCGTTAAATAAATTCGGCAAGCAAGCGTTAACATCTCAAATTGTAATCGAAACAAACTACCGGATAAATAACATATGCACTTTATTTTATTGTTTTTCATTTCTACTTTTTGCCATCAAAAAAAGGCTGCTGTTATCGCGTCACAATGCACTGCAGTCGAGAAAGGGTTAAGTCAACAATGAAGGGTAATGTTAAATGAATAGTATAGTGTTTGCTGATTAATATCAGGTCCATTTATAGACACAATATTACTCGTACATCTAACCCTTTATATAATAAAGAAGACATTTGAAGACTGAAGCAACTGATTTTGAAAAACCTCGTATGAAAAATCATGACAGAATGAGCTATTTCTTCTTTTCAAACAACGTTTTCTTGTGTGTACCAAACTTAGAAGTTTAAAGTTATATAAAAATATATATTCATTAAAATTAATTGTTCAACGTAGACTAACTACATTTAGGATTCATAACAGGTAAACGTTTAACGCATTTCACTCTTAACACTAACGACTTTCTGGAATCGACGGCAGGTGTCTTCTGATATTTTTTAAAAAAAGTGACGCTCATCATTTTGCAAGTTCTCCCTTTTCCATATTTGTTTACTCTATTTAAGTTAACATTGCAGTTATGTTGAGTTATTCTGTTGTTGTTTTTATTATTTTCTGGAGAATACTAGTTTCATTCTGATGAAATATAACATCGTGTAACAGGTGGTGGGTCAACTCACGTGAAGCGGACAAAGGGAACACATACTAATAACATGCATGTTTAACATTACAAGCACTCATGTGCCGTTCCACGAGAAAACCAACATTATGGTATCTGCGTAACGTATCGATCCAGATCAGGCTAATCCGGGTCGACGAATTCCGTCTCAGGGGATTAGAGGTATAGACTAATGATACCTGAAACAGAAAATCCACAGGAGGCGAAAAGTGTCCGTCCTGGTTAGCCTGCGCGGTATGTTTAGGCTGACCCGGGTCGATACTTTACGCAGAGTCCCCACTGTTGGTTTTCTCGTGGGACGGCTCACATGTGCTGTAACTTGATAAGCCATCCATCTTTTTACTGGGAGCTATATTTAGGTATATACTCACTTCAATTGTGTACAACCTTTCCCCAAATACAGCTTATCTGCATCAGACGACTTTCAAAACATGGAAAACATGAAACATCTGAACAATCGACAGAATATTTATTTAATAGTGTTGAAAACATTGTGGCAAAGATAAAAATGCTCATTATGGCCCAATTTTTACAAAATCCGTCTGCTGCAGATTCGTAAGAATACGTCTGCAAGTGGAACACGAGTAAAACACTCGTGCCCCTTTTCTCGTGGCGATGAAGATATATAACCTACAGGTAAGTATTATTTATATATGCAAATAAATACAGTTGACTCTGATTGGTTAATTTATTCGACCAATAGCTATGAAGTCACGCGTATACCCCCTACAAGCGATATTTGAGCCCTACCAAACACAGAGGTTGGAATTACACAAACAACTCACAGTACAGAATAAGAATAGTTCATTGACAAGTTTAACCCTTATCCTATCTACGCGTGAATTCAACCTTTTTTCGTTTGCAGACGCATTTTGAAACATTGCATGTAACTCCTAATGAGTAGTTCTCCTGTTGCTACATTGTTTTTAACTCTACATTGATTTCACATTCATTCAGCTGTCATATTTTGGACTTTTGAAAACCTTTCGACAAAATGAGAAATCGCTAAAATCATCTCATAATATGTCCGACTTTTTTCAGTAATTATACTCTCGTTGCTATTGTCTTGCGGTTTTGCTTAATGGGTTTTTGTGTCGTCTGCTGCATATTTAGTGTATGTGAAAAAGGGTTAATGAACATTTGTGTGTTATGATATGCATCGGTTTAAACCATTATTGCGAAAGATGCATTCTAATCGTGGTCTGCACTGTTCGTTTACTATAATCTTTGTCTCCACTCTTTGTGCAGTACTATCTAGGTATACACTGTTTGTGTACTATAATCTTGGTCTACACTCTTTGTGCAGTACTATCTATGTATACACTGTTCGTGTAGTATAATCTTTGTCTACACTCTTTGTGCAGTACTATCTAGGTATACACTGTTCGTGTACTATAATCTTGGTCTACACTCTTTGTGCAGTACTATCTAGGTATACACTGTTCGTGTAGTATAATCTTTGTCTACACTCTTTGTGCAGTACTATCTATGTATACACTGTTCGTGTACTATAATCTTGGTCTACACTCTTTGTGCAGTACTATCTATGTATACACTGTTCGTGTAGTATAATCTTTGTCTCCACTCTTTGTGCAGTACTATCTAGGTATACACTGTTCGTGTACTATAATCTTGGTCTACACTCTTTGTGCAGTACTATCTAGGTATACACTGTTCGTGTACTATAATCTTTGTCTACACTCTTTGTGCAGTACTATCTAGGTATACACTGTTCGTGTAGTATAATCTTGGTCTCCACTCTTTGTGCAGTACTATCTAGGTATACACTGTTCGTGTACTATAATCTTGGTCTACACTCTTTGTGCAGTACTATCTATGTATACACTGTTCGTGTACTATAATCTTGGTCTCCACTCTTTGTGCAGTACTATCTAGGTATACACTGTTCGTGTACTATAATCTTTGTCTCCACTCTTTGTGCAGTACTATCTAGGTATACACTGTTCGTGTAGTATAATCTTGGTCTCCACTCTTTGTGCAGTACTATCTAGGTATACACTGTTCGTGTACTATAATCTTGGTCTACACTCTTTGTGCAGTACTATCTATGTATACACTGTTCGTGTAGTATAATCTTTGTCTCCACTCTTTGTGCAGTACTATCTAGGTATACACTGTTCGTGTACTATAATCTTTGTCTCCACTCTTTGTGCAGTACTATCTAGGTATACACTGTTCGTGTACTATAATCTTGGTCTCCACTCTTTGTGCAGTACTATCTAGGTATACACTGTTCGTGTACTATAATCTTTGTCTCCACTCTTTGTGCAGTACTATCTAGGTATACACTTTTCGTGTACTATAATCTTTGTCTCCACTCTTTGTGCAGTACTATCTAGGTATACACTGTTCGTGTACTATAATCTTGGTCTCCACTCTTTGTGCAGTACTATCTAGGTATACACTGTTCGTGTACTATAATCTTTGTCTCCACTCTTTGTGCAGTACTATCTAGGTATACACTGTTCGTGTACTATAATCTTTGTCTCCACTCTTTGTGCAGTACTATCTAGGTATACACTGTTCGTGTACTATAATCTTGGTCTCCACTCTTTGTGCAGTACTATCTAGGTATACACTGTTCGTGTACTATAATCTTTGTCTCCACTCTTTGTGCAGTACTATCTAGGTATACACTGTTCTTGTACTATAATCTTGGTCTACACTCTTTGTGCAGTACTATCTATGTATACACTGTTCGTGTAGTATAATCTTTGTCTACACTCTTTGTGCAGTACTATCTAGGTATACACTGTTCGTGTACTATAATCTTGGTCTACACTCTTTGTGCAGTACTATCTATGTATACACTGTTCGTGAAGTATAATCTTTGTCTACACTCTTTGTGCAGTACTATCTAGGTATACACTGTTCGTGTACTATAATCTTGGTCTACACTCTTTGTGCAGTACTATCTATGTATACACTGTTCGTGTAGTATAATCTTTGTCTCCACTCTTTGTGCAGTACTATCTAGGTATACACTGTTCGTGTACTATAATCTTGGTCTCCACTCTTTGTGCAGTACTATCTAGGTATACACTGTTCGTGTACTATAATCTTGGTCTCCACTCTTTGTGCAGTACTATCTAGGTATACACTGTTCGTGTAGTATAATCTTTGTATCCACTCTGTGTGCAGTACTATCTAGGTATACACTGTTCGTGTACTATAATCTTGGTCTACACTCTTTGTGCAGTACTATCTATGTATACACTGTTCGTGTAGTATAATCTTGGTCTCCACTCTTTGTGCAGTACTATCTAGGTATACACTGTTCGTGTACTATAATCTTGGTCTACACTCTTTGTGCAGTACTATCTAGGTATACACTGTTCGTGTACTATAATCTTGGTATACACTCTTTGTGCAGTACTATCTAGGTATACACTGTTCGTGTAGTATAATCTTGGTATACACTCTTTGTGCAGTACTATCTAGGTATACACTGTTCGTGTACTATAATCTTGGTCTACACTCTTTGTGCAGTACTATCTATGTATACACTGTTCGTGTAGTATAATCTTTGTCTACACTCTTTGTGCAGTACTATCTAGGTATACACTGTTCGTGTACTATAATCTTTGTCTCCACTCTTTGTGCAGTACTATCTAGGTATACACTGTTCGTGTACTATAATCTTTGTCTCCACTCTTTGTGCAGTACTATCTAGGTATACACTGTTCGTGTACTATAATCTTGGTCTCCACTCTTTGTGCAGTACTATCTAGGTATACACTGTTTGTGTACTATAATCTTGGTCTCCACTCTTTGTGCAGTACTATCTAGGTATACACTGTTCGTGTACTATAATCTTGGTCTACACTCTTTGTGCAGTACTATCTAGGTATACACTGTTCGTGTACTATAATCTTGGTCTACACTCTTTGTGCAGTACTATCTAGGTATACACTGTTCGTGTACTATAATCTTGGTCTCCACTCTTTGTGCAGTACTATCTAGGTATACACTGTTCGTGTACTATAATCTTGGTTTACACTCTTTGTGCAGTACTATCTAGGTATACACTGTTCGTGTACTATAATCTTTGTCTCCACTCTGTGTGCAGTACTATCTAGGTATACACTGTTCGTGTACTATAATCTTGGTCTCCACTCTTTGTGCAGTACTATCTAGGTATACACTGTTCGTGTACTATAATCTTTGTCTCCACTCTTTGTGCAGTACTATCTAGGTATACACTGTTCGTGTACTATAATCTTTGTCTCCACTCTTTGTGCAGTACTATCTAGGTATACACTGTTCGTGTACTATAATCTTGGTCTCCACTCTTTGTGCAGTACTATCTAGGTATACACTGTTCGTGTACTATACTCTTTGTCTCCACTCTTTGTGCAGTACTATCTAGGTATACACTGTTCGTGTACTATAATCTTGGTCTACACTCTTTGTGCAGTACTATCTATGTATACACTGTTCGTGTAGTATAATCTTTGTCTACACTCTTTGTGCAGTACTATCTAGGTATACACTGTTCGTGTACTATAATCTTGGTCTACACTCTTTGTGCAGTACTATCTATGTATACACTGTTCGTGTAGTATAATCTTTGTCTACACTCTTTGTGCAGTACTATCTAGGTATACACTGTTCGTGTACTATAATCTTGGTCTACACTCTTTGTGCAGTACTATCTATGTATACACTGTTCGTGTAGTATAATCTTTGTCTCCACTCTTTGTGCAGTACTATCTAGGTATACACTGTTCGTGTACTATAATCTTGGTCTACACTCTTTGTGCAGTACTATCTAGGTATACACTGTTCGTGTAGTATAATCTTTGTATCCACTCTGTGTGCAGTACTATCTAGGTATACACTGTTCGTGTACTATAATCTTGGTCTACACTCTTTGTGCAGTACTATCTATGTATACACTGTTCGTGTAGTATAATCTTGGTATCCACTCTTTGTGCAGTACTATCTAGGTATACACTGTTCGTGTACTATAATCTTGGTCTACACTCTTTGTGCAGTACTATCTAGGTATACACTGTTCGTGTACTATAATCTTGGTCTACACTCTTTGTGCAGTACTATCTAGGTATACACTGTTCGTGTAGTATAATCTTGGTATACACTCTTTGTGCAGTACTATCTAGGTATACACTGTTCGTGTACTATAATCTTGGTCTACACTCTTTGTGCAGTACTATCTATGTATACACTGTTCGTGTAGTATAATCTTTGTCTCCACTCTTTGTGCAGTACTATCTAGGTATACACTGTTCGTGTACTATAATCTTTGTCTCCACTCTTTGTGCAGTACTATCTAGGTATACACTGTTCGTGTACTATAATCTTGGTCTCCACTCTTTGTGCAGTACTATCTAGGTATACACTGTTTGTGTACTATAATCTTGGTCTACACTCTTTGTGCAGTACTATCTAGGTATACACTGTTCGTGTACTATAATCTTGGTCTACACTCTTTGTGCAGTACTATCTAGGTATACACTGTTCGTGTACTATAATCTTGGTCTACACTCTTTGTGCAGTACTATCTAGGTATACACTGTTCGTGTACTATAATCTTGGTCTCCACTCTTTGTGCAGTACTATCTAGGTATACACTGTTCGTGTACTATAATCTTGGTTTACACTCTTTGTGCAGTACTATCTAGGTATGCACTGTTCGTGTACTATAATCTTGGTCTACACTCTTTGTGCAGTACTATCTAGGTATGCAATGTTCGTGTACTATAATCTTGGTCTCCACTCTTTGTGCAGTACTATCTAGGTATACACTGTTCGTGTACTATAATCTTGGTCTCCACTCTTTGTGCAGTACTATCTATGTATACACTGTTCGTGTACTATAATCTTGGTCTCCACTCTTTGTGCAGTACTATATATGTATACACTGTTCGTGTACTATAATCTTGGTCTACACTCTTTGTGCAGTACTATCTAGGTATACACTGTTCGTGTACTATAATCTTGGTCTACACTCTTTGTGCAGTACTATCTATAGGTATACACTGTTCGTTACCTGCTTATCAATATGGTAGCAGAAACTGCACCTTAAGTGTTAAATAACTAATTAACCCTTTCACACTTACAGTACATCTGCAGCAGGCGAATTCCACAACAATATGGGAAATCTCTATAAATGGAAGTTGTATTACTGTATAGAGTTGAAAGTGGCTCTGCATGAGCAATTTCCCCTTTTGCCATAATGTTTTCAAATGATGTATGCTGCAGATACGACTACAGAAAGGAAATTGGTTTCTTGAAACATTATTGGGCGAATGAATTCGGCTAGAAAGGGTTTAACATTTAAAATGGAATTCGAGAAGTCTAAATGTGCACGCTATTTTGTAAGAAGGTATTTTGTTTCATTTCTGTTTTGCATATTATATATAGAACATTTTAACGAGTTTAAGATTAGCTAAGTCCTATATACAGTAGGCATCTTTGAAAAAAGCAGGGCAATGCTTCACACAAATCTTTATAACTGAGTGTTGGAAAGAGTGGAACTCATTATGGCAACAGGAGAAATTGCTCATCCTCTCCCATTGACGCAATGTTTTAAACAAGTATTATGCTGCAGAGGCGTTGACATGCGCCTGCATTATGTAAACACTAAGAATATTTCGACGCTGTTCATCTAACAAAACATTCTCATTTTCTTAAAATCTTTTCAAATGCGTTTTTTGTTCCGCATACGTGTTCTGCATACGTGTCTAACGTCTGTATCAGGGAAAGGGTTAAACGGATTTTATTGCCTTTGAGCCGTCCCACGAGAAAACTAGCATTGTGGACTCTGCGTAAAGTATCGACCCGGATCAGCCTAAGCATATCACGCAGGCTTAACCGGATAGATACTTTTCGCCTCCTGTGTGTTTTCTGTTTCAGCAATCACTACTCTATACATCTATCCCCCTGAGACGGAATGTATCGGCCCGGATCAGTCTGCGCGGACTGCACAGGCTAATCTGGTCGATACATTACGCAGATGCCATACTGTTGGGTTTCTCGTTTTATGAGAGAAGAGGAAAGGAAGGGAGCACATCTTACCTTTGGATTCGTCTCTTCATCGGTTTCATGGGTATGTTTTCATTGTTTGTCAAAATGCTTGAAGTACAACCTATCTTTGTTGATGCAATACATGCTATTGCTATATAATAATACCATTTATCCTGACACTGATAGACATTTCTTTGCACTGATGCATTTGTCGTTACGACGCAATTTCCGCAACCATGAGCAAAGGTTTGATAGCTTGGTGTTTTACGCCCTTTTCAACATTTTCAGTTATATCGCAGCGTACTTATATAAGTACTTTTTGGTGAAATTATTTACTCATTCAATGAATGTGTTTCTAACAATATTCCCGTATAGTCTACATTGTTTGTAAAACAGAATCCCAGTGAAGAGGTCCCATCTGCAACAAATATACAGCAGACGACTTTAAAATATACACACATAGCATAAAATAATCTCTAATAAAGGGAAATGTAATTATGGAAAAGAGTTGGAAAACATTTTTATAAATAGAGAAAACCATGAGCAATATCTCCATTTGCCACACTGTTTGTAATAGTCGCCTACTGCAGAGACGTTTTCCATGTGGGAAAGGGTTATGGTAACAGTTACATCAATGTGGAAAAGGGAAGGCAACGTCAGTACACATTCATGGACTCGCTTGAGTCTCTTTACTTTACGCATGACTATGCAACAAAACATCTATTCGCAAAACATGAACCAATCAGTCATCTATCCTGTCTATCTAAACCCTTTCACTGCTGCATTTCACAAACTCTTCCATGTTTAACATTGGACCACTCCACATTACGTCAAACAGGACATTTTGCAAAATTTAATATCTAAGTGCCATACAATGCAGATTTCAGGCGAGATAGCTCGTTACGAACTGTCTCGCCTGAATCTGCATTGTTTGTAAAATCATTTGACCCTTTCCCTCATATAGACGCTTTCTGACGCCTCTGCGGCAGACGGCTTTTTGAAAACATAGTGACAAAAGAAGAAATTGCTCAAAACGAGCAATTTCTCCTTTTGCCACCATGTTTTCCACTTTAAGTCATAGGTTATCCATTCAATTATAGAGAGTTTCCATTTTTTGACAAAATATGTTCAAAGCCGTCTGCTGCAGAATTGTCGTATGAGGGAAAGGGTAAATTGCCATTTAGCAGCGAAAGAGTTAATGGGATTACTAATTGAGTCTAACCGTGCGGGATGGTACAAGTCGGATGTTATGAACAATGTAGCACCTGATCAGCATGTGCATCTTACAGTCTGATCAATGTCTACACTTCCCTCACATTACTGAAATAAACTTGTTAGAAGTGCCTGTCAACTTGTGTAGATTCGGATAAGACGGAACAGACATACAGGCTGGAAGGAACCTCCATCGTTCCGAAATGCAAACCTGTACCTTTTTACCATGGACAGGCTCATACATGATATAAAAAAAAGTAGACAAACTTGGAAGCACGATATTAATTTCTAAATATAGACACGAGATAAGTATTTGTTTACGTACACACCTACCCTGGCAAAGTTTAACAGCCAATGAAAATCCAGATCGGTGAACTTTACGCGTGAAGGGACTTTTTTCTATTATACCCGGCGGGTCGTTGATTGTATGTATTTTGTTATTTGTAGGATGCGCAATAAACCTTTCCCACAAAATAGAAGCATTTTGACGCTTCTGTAGCAGACGACATTTAGAAAAACAATGTCTCTTTTTGCGACACATTTTTTAACTCAATTCAAAATTACTATTTTCATTTAAAGAGATATTTTCAGAATCGTCTGCTGCAGATTTGTTGTATTTCGGAATGGATTAAACCATTAACGGATACAGATGACTTAAGACGCGCTTGTAGCAGACGACTATTGAACACTCAATGGGGGAGGGGATCAAACTCAGACAAGACCGCGTGGAAGTGCAAGCTAATCCGAATCTACATGAGCTCTTTCCTACATACAACAAATCTGCAGCAGACGGATTTAAAAATGTTTAGATTAAAACATGATCAATCTCTATGAGTAAAAGGTGTTTTTTTAAACATTTTGACAAAAGAAGAAATTGCTCATTATAAGCCATTTCTACTTTTGCCAAAATGTGTTCAAGAGTCGTCTGCTGCAAGCGTCGGGAATCATGTGTATGTGGGGAAAGGTTAACCTATTCCCTTATATAGACGTTTTCTGACGCCTCTGCTGCAGACGGCTTTTTGCTCAAAACGAGCAATTACTCCTTTTGCCACCATGTTTTCCACTTTAAGTCATAGGTTATCCATTCAATTATAGAGATTTTCTATTTTTGGACAAACTATGTTCAAAGTCATCTGCTGCAGAATTATCGTATGAAGGAAATGGCTAATACAGCGTACTTTACATTTACGTCCAATCATTCAAGGCTATATATATGTAGTGACTTAACGCTACACATTGACTGCACTGAGAAGACGACCTTGAACAAATATTGCACAACAAAAGTAAAACATAATTATTGAGTAAACATGCCCTTGAAAACGTTTATGACAAAAGGACGACTTGCTTAGTTATTTTAAGCAAGTTCTGGTTTTGTTATTGTGTTTTCAAACGTCATGTCCCCAGTCGCGGCACTACGGTCATGGAGTGCCCTTGCGCAAGGCACATTTTCTAGCCTAGTACTGGTTTGTTTACCCAGGGATCATGAATAAGTGAACTGTCGCCGTGATATAACTGAAATAATGTTGAAAGCGGCGTAAAACCCTAATAAATAAATAAATATTCAAACGTCATGGGACGGATAAAGCCGACTTCTGTCATGGTTTTAACCCTTTCACCGCCGAATTCTTTAAAGAAGACTCTTTCATGTTCAAACTCGGACGACTCTATTTTCATGTTTTAGGATTTTTGGAATATTTTTATAACTCACAGCCAAACAATGCAGATTTCATGTGAGACAGCTCGTTACGAGCTGACTCACCTGAATCTGTATTGTTTGCAAAAAGCTCAATATTGCCTTTGGCGCTGAAAGAGTTAATGCTATGCACACAGAAAACACATTAAAACTGTGTTTGTATCGTGCATTCGTTCGCTGGCCACCTCGGCGATGTAGTGGTCGAGTTCTCCGCGTCAGGTGTTGGGATCACGGGTTCGATCGGTCAGGTCATACGAGATACTTAAACATGACTTTTCTTCTTTGGCGATCAGGGTTGTGGTGTTAATACAGAATATAATTAGCATTACGACTGAATCTCTGGGTTCGGGATACATAGACTAGTAGAACTGGTAACCCCGTGATATAATTGAAAAATTATTTTGCAATCTACGTCTGACACTATACCAACAATATATATATGTGGCTAAACAACGACATGGCTGAATACATTATTCATGTATTATAGAATAGTTTCGACCGGCGGCCTATATTATCATTACATGTATTAACTTAATTTGATTTCGCCAAAAGACGCCGTGATATACAGTGCACAAACGTGTCCGATCATACGCAGTTAACCCTTCACGACATATATACGTATTTTGACGCATCTGCAACAGACGACCTTTGAAAGCATCGCGACGAAAGGAGAAATTGCTCAAAACGAGCAATTTCTCCTTTTGGCACAACGTTTTTACCTCTTTCCAGTAATTATGCCTTCATTTTCGGAGATTTTCACAAAGAATTCTAACTGTTTTCAAATAGTCTTCTGCAGATATGTCGTATGTTGGTAAGGATTAATATTGTATACCCATTTGACTTTTGTATCGGATTTATTGCACAAACAAATAAACTATAGGCTAGTCAATAATATATATATAATTACTCAAAATTACTGACAACTGATCGGTTAGATTTCAATGGCAAGAAATTGGCCGCCATGATGCGAGCGGTCTCTGAATAGTCTTAGTTTTCAAATAACAAATACAGTCATTTAAGAGATTTGTCGATTCTTAAATCCGACAGATAGTTTTCAAATAACAAATACAGTCATTTAAGAGATATGTCGGTTCTTAAATCAAACATATGCGAGATATTTCAGTATCAAGAGAAGGTAATAAATCGAGTTATTCGTCTTAAATTGGACGATAGGAAACGGTCACTTGCTCTAATAATTATCTTCATTAGCTTTGTTAGTGTTGCATTGTTGCTCACATCCGTTAACCCTTTCCCTCATATAGACGCTTTCTGACGCCTCTGCAGCAGACGGATTTTTGAAAGCATAGTGACAAAAGAAGAAATTGCTCAAAACGAACAATTTCTCCTTTTGGCACAATGTTTTCCACTTTTAGTCATAGGTTATCCATTCAATTATAGAGATTTTTTTCTATTTTTTGAGAAAATATTTTCAAAGTTGTCTGCTGCAAAATTGTTGTGTGAGGGGAAGGGTTCAATACCTATCAATACCAATAACTGAATTGGCACACGCTTTTGAAATCATATTGGTAAACATGATATATCTCAATAAATGAACCTCTATATCATTATTGAATAGATTAAGTTTGAACTTATTTATTTTACATCGATTTCGAAACAGTCCATCAGCTTATATTGATCACGCTCGATATATTTGAACGCAATGTGATATTAGGTAAAATTGTTCATAATTGTTTCAAATTTATCTGCAACAAATGAGTGAAAGAGCGTCTGACGGTGGGAAAGGGTTAGTCAACAAAGGAGTGCTATTGTGTATGAGTGCTCTTTGAATGATCAGAGTAGTCTGTACACGCGATAACTTACTTAGTCCATCGCCATTTGATAAAGCCAATGCTGTAACTGCTAACAATAACACATGGTGTAGCCCCCCACTAGCTTTAAACTCTCATACATCGTCCGTGAATTATTGGCAATTATAAAGTTAAAGTATTGGACATGCTCCCAATTGTCTCCTCAACGTTCAGATACCTAGTCCATCGCCATTTGATAAAGCCAATGCTGTAACTGCTAACAATAACGCGTGGTGAAGCCCCACTAGCTTTAAACTTTCATACATCGTCCGTGAATTATTGGAAATTATAAAGTTAAAATATTGGACATGCTCCCAATTTTCTCCTAAACTTTTAGACCGGTGGCTGAGATACCTAGCACATCGCCATTTGATACAGCCAATGCTATAACTGCTAACAATAACGCAAGGAAACGCTATAACTACAGGCATAGCTTGGTATAAACACCATACAAACATTGAACAGAAATTAATAAGTATTCGTTATTATTATTATTATTATAAGACAATGCTTTAAGGCAATGATTTAACGTTCTACAAAAGCGTTTGCATGAAATGTTGTCCAATCTGTACTTTTTGTTAAGTTTTGCAAATCCATTCTGCGTCAATATCCGAAACAGAGTCGATTAGAAACGTAACTTTTGACGACCAATCAGGAAGTGTATATACATCAGGTGATCGCTGACCTACACCCCCACATTTTTCGAAAATAGACACGGAATTCTATTGAAATGAAAACGTATAAGGACCTTCTTAATTGAGCTTAAGTGGGGATGTATTGTTCTCCCACTTAAGAGACGAGTCATGAAAAAGGTCTGCAGCGACAACATAACAGGCACTATATTCAGGAAAAGGTCTCTGTGAGCCATATCCCCTTTTGCTACAAGATGTTTTGTTTCAAAATGCGTTTGCACGTGGGAAAGGGGTTAGAAACGTCTCATGTAAATAGTTCCCTAAAACCTAGCAGGACCACCATTATCTATGTTGCCAAACCTATATTACATTGCCTTCATTGTAAGGAATCGATTCATAACGCTCAATCTATCATTTAGCCATGTTTTCAACTCAATACTGCAAGCAACTTGTTACTATAAAATCCGAAATGTCGAAAACAGAGCATAAGACAAGCGTAGATTCTAAGTAATCTTTGTAGCCTGTTCAGCATCAATACTTTAACAAGACACTTTGAGAAAACTTTCATAAGGTTATATGATGTTAAACAATTGCATCCGCGGTATTGTGCATGTAGTTATCGCGTTAAATTAAAGGCTTTTGCAAACAATGCAGATTCAGGTGAGACAGTTCATAACAAGCTGTCTCTCCTGAAATCTGCATTGTTTGCCTCTTAGACATTCAATTTTATCATATTTCATGTTTGACGAAAAATAAAGTGGTCCTATTTTCAACTTTGTGAAATTCAGCAGAAAACAGGTGAGACGTAGCAGGAGATAGGGGGCTATAGTGTTATGTGAGTAAATCTATTTGATCTCAAATCTAAGTTTTACAATGCACGTTGAAGCTAGATTTGAATTTAAATGTGAATAGACATTGAAGGTTTGTTAAGACGGCTCGCCTGAGGGTACACTACTTGCTATATATACACGAACCTTTTCTAACATGCAACAAACCTTTCGCTGTGATGTATCTGAAATATTGCTGAAAAAGGTGCTAGCAATCGGTACACAGTACTGAGTAAGGTTGAATTTAACGTAACGTCAACGAAAGATAGCATCCCAATGGGCCATCTCGTTCTAGCCGTGGTGCTCAAGTACCTCAGTTTCCGCCCCTCAATCGTTGTCATATACATATACTTTACTCGTCTAATTTATGACAATGTCACCCTTTTAATATTAAAACGAAACGAATTAATTAACCGGTTCCCACATACAACAGTTTTGCGGCGGACGATGGAAAATCTCTATAATTCTATGAATACATAATTATTGAATAGAGTTAAAACATTGTGACATGAAGAGACACTGGACAAAGCAAATGTCTATAATTATATGAATACATACTTATTGAATAGAGTTAAAACATTGTGGCATGAAGAGACACTGGACAAAGCAAATGTCCTAGTCCACTGCTGGTTTAGGTCAATGTTCTTTCAATGTAATTAGAATGAAATTCACTCACGTTTCCCCACAACGTACTACAACGTGGCGAGAACGTGGTACAGAGTAGTATAACGAAGCAGATACGTAGCAAAACGTAGAAGAACGTGAACATAGCGCGACCCGCCGTTCGATACGTTCTGTTACGGTTGCTGACACGTTGTGCTGCGCTATGCTACGATGTGGCGCCGTTGCTACCACGTACCTTGTGCCGCGTTAGGCCACGCTATGTCAAGCTATTATACGCTGTATTATATCGCGTCAACGGATTGTGATCATTTCAACAGTCTTGGTAGAGGATCATCAATGATTGACGCGTTTTAACTGAACGTGGCGGCAGCGAGACACAGCGAAGCACTGCGTGGAACAACGTGGAGACAACGAGGTCACAGCTTGGCGGCAGCGAGACATAACTTTGATATTCCTTGTCACCTTTAAATTGTGTCACAACGGGAATACAACGAGGCGACAGCGTGGTTAGCACGTGGCTAGGACGTGGCAACAACATGGCACAACGTGGCACCCGGCTGACATTTTCTTAATCGTGGGTGTCAGAAACGGGGCACAACGGCGAGGCCTAAACGTGATACTACATACGTTGTACATGTAAATAATAAAGTATGGATACGGACATCAATTGTTCTCTACACTTTTCACAAGGGCTCCGAGTTTGGTTTCTTAGACCACCGCTCAAGTAGTGTTGAGAACGGTGTCAAACCCGAAGATGAAAGACTAAATGATTTAAACTTCATAAGTATAAATATTTCCTTTTGCCACAGTGTTTTCGAGTATTTCGATACTTTTGCCTGAAAGTTTACACAATCCCCTGCTGCAGATTAGTCGTACGTGGTGGGGAAGGGTTAAACTATACCGTATCAGGTATACACATTAACCACATATAGACGCTTTCTTATGCCTCTGCAGCAGACGACTTTTGAAAACATTGTGGCAAAAGAAGAGATTACTCATGATGAGCTACTTCTCCTTTTGCTAAAATGTTTTCAATTATATTCTTTTATTATACTTTCATTTACAAATATTTTCCATATGTGACTGCTGCGGATTTGTTGAAAAAATCCTTCATGAAGCAAGTGACGCATGTATTGCATGTCTACATTCGAACAAAAGTGTATTCAGATAGGCCTAAAACACCGAGTCTTCGGCGACTGCTAGTCAAGCTGTAATTAGGTTGGTGGATTGGATTGGCACTAGCACATGTTCCAGTGTTGAAAACGTCAATTGAAGAACTGTACGTTGGGAAGTTCAATTTTGATTAAAAAAAAGCATTGCAAGATTTGAGGTTTCGGCATCTGAAGGTCGCTCTGCGAAAACCAACCGTTATGCATTTACGACAGACGGAGAACCAGATCAGCCAGCTGGAATACTGTACGTAATTCCCAATACAACAAAATGTCCGATAACAAACAATTACATGTATAACGATGTACATGTATTTTGTTTTGAAAATATAAGTGATGACATGACGTCAAATGGAGAACAAGTCTGTTAAATGTTATGTCGGCACCATCATTTAAGTTATAGCACGAGTTTCCCAAGTGAATTTCCAGGTCTGCTGGTAAATTTACCATTCGCTTCGCCATCTTTGAAACACTTTGCGCCGAGACGGAAGGTCACCCCTACATTTTGTAAGTGTCTTGTTTGTGGGCAAGGGTAACAGTTATTAAGTGGTGGCCCTCTTAGGATCTAAACACAAAATGTCGCTTCCGCCTGATTGTCTCATTGGACAATGCAAATGACGTCAAATATATAGTACAGTGATAGTGGTAGTGGTCGTATTTGTGCTACTTTCACTTTGGCTATTAACCCTTTCCCACATACAGCAAATTTGACGCAGACGACTTTGAAAGCATCTAGGCAAAAATATGAACAATTCTATAATTGATGGTATAATTACTGAAAAAAGTGTGGCAAAGGAGAAATTACTCACTTTGAGCGATTTCTCCTTTTGTCATAATGTTTTCAAAATGCGTTTGCTGCAGAGCCGTCAGAAAGAGTTTGCATTTGGGAAAGGGTTAAGAAAGGAAAACAGGTAAAAGGGGAGTGGTGCAGGATGCGCGAACAGAAAAGTATGCGTTGGACATTTTATTCCAAATCTAGTTGTATATATATTTTTTCCAAAAGCAATAAAAGCAGACCATTTAGTTTCATTGCGGAAACGGAGATGAAGCATTAATTGCCTGACGCGGTTCGAAAGGTTCCCGGATCTGCTGATGCCCCATATCATGATATTCACCTTCCACATAACAATTTGCAGCAAACGACTTTGGAAAATATCTTGGCAAATTATGGAAAACCTCTATAAATGCAAGTTTATTGAAAAGAGTCCAAATCACTGTGACAAAAGGAGAAATTGCTCATGCTCAGCAATTTCTTCTCTTGCCACAATGTTTTTAAAAGTCGTCTGCTGCAAAGGCGTCAGAAAGCGTCTGATTTTTGGAAAGGGCTAAATGACATCTGAAAACAGTGAAATTGTATGCGTCTTTCATTCGTCATCCTATAAGCATGATGCGAAGTGATGATAATTGAGCCGTCCCGCGAGAAGACCAACATTGTGGCCTCAGCCTGCGCAGTCCGCGCAGACTAATCCGGGCAGACACATTCCGTCTCAGGAGGATAGAGGTATAGAGTAATGATTCCTGAAAGAGAAAATCCACAGGAGGCGAAAAATGTATTTCCAGGTAAGCCTGTGCTACATGCTTAGGCTGGTCGTGTTCGATACTTTACGCTGAGTCCACAATGTTGGCTCATATCTTGCTTACTTCTTAAAGGCATACGCGGGATTTGCCACTGCGCATCACAGCTGCGCAACTTTGACTTATCAGAGTTGTCCCCCGAGTCTGTCACAGTTACTTCCCCTTCACTTCCGGTTTAACGCATGGTATAATTGTTTTGTTTTTTATATCAAGCATCAATGTAAAAATACGTTAGAACTGTTTCTAAGCGTGGTCGCTTCATAATTCTGACAATGACTTCGAGGTATCGACAGTTTAATGTATTCATTTATGACCTTTCATTGATATTTCTATACGCGGGACGGCTCAATTATAATTATTATCGTTACAATCATACCCGGATAGACACTTTTCGCCTCCTGTGGATTTTCTGTTTCAAGAATCACTACTCTATACATCTTTCCCTCTGAGACGGAATGTGTCGGCCCGGATCAGTCTGCGCGGACTGCGCAGGCTGATCTGGGTCGATACATTACGCACAGGCCATAATGTTGATCTTTCTCGCGGGACGGCTAAATAATAATTATTATTTTCTTACTTGTCCGGCGCCAACGGCAATATGACGTTACTTCAAACCATACAGTTTAAAGGTGGAAAGCTCATAGCCAGCTGTCTCTCCAGAAATCAGCATTGTTTGCATTTCAGTTATGAAAATAGTCAAAAACTCTTGACAATTTAATCCCTAGATTTTGAACATTAGTATATTCAGCGTTAAAACACCACACCTACTGAAGGTCGGTTTTCGTCCGTCGTGGCTCTATTTTAATTGTTAAAGGGCACTAAAGTGTTTCCTGTTTACGTATGATGCATCCAGACCAACCAGGCAATCCGTTCATTGATCAATTACACGGTTTGAATTGAATTCTTACACTTCATATAAGGATATACGTATATGAGTCGTTCCACGAGAAAACCAACATTGTGGACTCTGCGTAAAGTATCGTCCCGGACCAGCATTGGTATGCCACTTAGGCTAATCCGAACAGACACTTGTCGCCTCATGTGAATTTCTGTTTTAGGAATCATTACTTTATACCTATATTCCCCTGAGATAATGTGTCAGCCCAGATTAGACTGCGCGGACAAGATAGATACCAGATACAAGATACAAAGTTTTATTTGATTAAAGGCCACCGGCCCATTACAACAACATATACTATTATAACAATCATACAGACATTTATTAGTCGCCGGGCAGAAGCCCGCGACTTCTATTTTTAATAGGTTTTCGGAAATCACATGGGAGGGGGGATTATTATTAGAAAGAAACACATTTAGATGTCTTGAACATATTACAATTGTGTTTGTTTAAAAACACTAAGTAATGACACATCTAAAATGAAATAAATATTCCGATGTTTTATGTATTTTCAGTTTCTTTATTTTGACTCGCATTTATGTTTTTTTGTTTTATTTACGAAGACAAAACAGTCCCTATTAGCTAGACTGAAATACGTTACTTTACACTATATACTACATGTAATCAAAAGGCGATAACTACAAACCTTTACGTCGCACAGTCTAATTATTTGTTTACATGCATACCAACTGCGTAGATCAATCTCCTTTGCAGAGAGCCGCTCTTTACACTCACTTACAAATAGTAAATCATAGGTGATTTAAAATGTTTATTTTGTTCGAAACAAATGAAGAAAAGAACAAACCGAGATAAAACTTGTTTTAATAGAAAAATTACTTTGAACGAACACTCTCTGCCTATAAAGAGAGTTTCAAGAACGACATCTCTGCGAATAAGAAAGAATCGGGTCTTTCGTACAAAATTATTTCGTCCTTGACAATTTTAAATGTGTCATTTAATTCCCTAAAGGCATATTGCTTCCGATCTGCATATTGTTATGCATCATTGACACAAGGGCGCTAATCATAATATAATTTTAAAAATGAGTAGTTTGTTATTTTCATTATAAAAAAGGAAGGAAAGAATTAAAATAAATTAACATTTTGTAGGGCTCAGTTTATGTTCGAAATTAAGTTTAAATTATACAACAATTTCAATGAGATTTAACTGTTTAGTTGATATTATATTTCGAAGGTGGTCTAATTTATAAATATTGGACTACATTTCAACATTTGTTAAAGTATGATATAATTAGGATGCCAAGCTAATATCATTTTGCGAAAAAGAGAAAACTCATGTCTTCAGCGATTTAACCCTTATCTCATTGTTTTAAAAGTAGATTGCTGCAAAGGTGTCCTCTGTTGACTTTAATAGAGGAAAGGTAAAATGACGTGCTATTGCATGCAAATCCTAAATTGTCTGTTTTGTGGTTTTATTGAAAAATGATAAAATTCAAATATTCTGACAAACATCTTGAAAAGTGTATGTGTAATTCACAAATCTTATAATTATTCCTAATGAAAGCACTGTATACATACTAAGACTAATGATTGGCAAGATTACTCATTTCTATTACTGTTTATGATCAATAATTAGTTGGTTGTGTGTATGGTCAACCTACTTTGGAATGGAGATTGGTCATAAACAATGAAAGGCTTCAATTATCATTCACTTCGTTGACAAAACAATGCAAGTTATGAAACATTTTCACTTGACCCCACCCCTGATGTTCCAATATGCCCCTCAGTTGATAACTGTTTATTCAACTACTATAATGTTAGTGTTATGCATAACTGCAGTATGGATTTCCGGCGACATTGATGCGTTCCATCAACTTTCTCTTGTCGTAGTATTGATATAAATAAAAGATCGTTCTACTGCTTGTCACTCTTTTGAACTTGATTTTGAGTCATTTGAATTGTTAATTAATTATTCTAGAGTATTTTCGTAATAACGCCTTTTCTGTATATCGCATTGCAATTTAAACTTTCGTTTCTATTCTTTGTAAAAGCCAAAAGTATCCTCCGTTTTGTCTGTAAAGCCTTAAAGCTTTGTTTGTCTCATGCTTAAGCTGTCAACAAGATATATCAAGCCAACCTTGTTGAGCTGAGCTGAAATGCTTGAAACATTCGGAGTCCATAATGTTAATTTTCTCGTGGAACGGCTCATATATATGCGCCCGTACATTGAAAAGGGTACAAGTTGGCTTTTAGGGAAATGCAACAGCAGCGCTTGATCAAGATCTCAACTATGCACATATTATTTACATAGGCGTGTTAAAGGCTTCTGTCATATAGTGTATCTGGGTAATCCTGCGTAGCATGGTTAGGCTGATCCGGGTCGATACTTTACGCAGAGTCCAAAATGTTGGCTTTATCGCGGGACGACTCATAGTTTGATAAGACGGAACAGATGTACAGGCTGATCCGAACCTACACTGTTCAGACGTGCCATTTTGTACCGTTTCCAATGCATTGACTCGTATGTAATATACACAATTGTATAAGAAAGATAGAAAACACTGTTTTTTTTTAGATAAAAGCTATATTATAGATTTTTAGCTCTACTATTCGAAGAATATGAGAGCTATACTACTCACCCTGGCGTCGGCGTCGGCGTTGGCGTCGGTGTCCAAGTCACACCTTGGTTAAAGTTTTGCATGCAAGTACTTAAATACTTAGATACTACATGTATTGCATTGAAGCTTTCTACAACCCCTCCCAACTATCACACCTAGATTATCAAGTTAGATAACTCTATCCTGCATTTTATGCAAGTTATGGCCCTTTTTACTTAGAAATACTGGTTTAAGGTTTTGCGTGCAACTAAATTAAGAGTCCATATCTCAGTATGTACTTAATGCATTGCATTGAAACTTTATACAACCCTACCAACTATCACACCTATGTAGCTTATTAAGTTAGATAACTCTATCCTGCATTTTATGCAAGTTATGGCCCTTTTTTACTTAGAAATTCTGGTTAAAGTTTTGCGTTCAACTAAATTAAGAATCCATATCTCTGTATTTACTTAATAAATTGCATTGCAACTTTATACAACCCTACCCAACTATCACACTTATGTAAATGATCAAGTTAGATAATTCTATCCTGCATTTTATGTAAGCTATGGCCCTTTTTTACTTAGAAATTCTGGTTAAAGTGTTGCGTACAACTACATTAAGAGACCATATCTTAGTAACTACTTGATGCATTGCATTGCAACTTTATACAACCTTTCCCAACCATCACACCTATGTAAACAAACAAGTATGATAACTCTATTCAGTTTATTTTGCAATTTATGGCTTTTTTTTAAACTAGAAATTTGGTTAAAGTTTTGCATGCAACTTCATTAAGTGTCGATATCCTAGTATTTACTTGATGCATTGCTTTGAAACTTTATACAACCCTTTCCAACTATCACACCTATGTTGATGTTCAAGTTAAATAACTCTACCCTGCATTTGATGCAAGTTATAGCCCTTTTTGAACTTAACAATTCTGGTTAAAGTTTTGCATGCAACTACAGTAACGACTTGATGCATTGCATTGAAACCCTATACAGCCCTTTCAACTATCAAACCTATGTAAACAATTAAGTACGATAACCCTATCCATCATTTTATGCAAGTTATGGCCCTTTTTGGACTTAGACATTCTGGTTAAAGTTTTGCAACTACATTTAGAGTGTAATCTCAGTATTAACTTGAAGCATTGTATTGGAACTTTATACAAAATTTCCAAATTTCACAATTATATACACAACCAATAAGGAACTCTATCCTGCATATGGTGCAAATTGTTGTCCCTTTTTTACTTAGAAATTATGGTTAACGGTTTGCGTACAACTACATTAAGAGTGCATATCTTACTAACTACTTGATGCATTCTATTGAAACGTTATACGACCCTTCCCAACCATCACATCTATGAACATAATCAAGTTAGATTATTCTATCCTGCATATAATGAATATTATCACCCTTTAAGCAATTCTGTTTAATGTTTTGCATGCAACTACATTAGAGTCCATTAGCTCAGTAACTTAAATAAGCGGTGGAGTAGTCGAGCGCGCTGTCCTCCGACAGCTCTTGTTATTATACATTTTAATGAATAAATGGTAAATAATACATTTAAAAGATTTTCTGATGACATAATAAGATTACATGCAAACGTAACCAAAATACTTATATTTAAATAAATAGTGGTTTGAAGTAGAACCACTTTATTCTTAATAAGTAGGAACAACTTTTCCTCCTCAGTATAAACAATTAGAGAACGGAAGGAGTTTTAATTGTTCAAAGATGTAAATCTACTTGTACATTTTTCAAAAATACAATGTCTTCTGTGATAAGAATCAATCTGATCGCGCGTCTTCCTATTCGACAGTGATTGGCTAGGATTGTCCTCAAGTATTAATTGTATCACTCAAACGCTCTTAACCTTTACCATAAAGCATCCGACTTTGTTCAACTCTGACATAGACGACATCTAACCCTTTAACATAAAACAAAAATAACTATTTAGCAGCAGACGACTTTATACACACCTAGGCAAAGATATGGACAGTATCAATAACTGAAAGTCACTATTGACTAGAGTTGTAAACATTGTGGCAAAAGGAGATATTGCTCATTTTGAGCACTCTCTCCTTTACTTATATAGAACAGGCACTTCATATATTAAAACATACATCGCATCTATTGACCAACATACAACGTATACATGTAAAACTATTGCATACACAAACAAATACACCACATTTAATGTCATTTGTACTGCCTAGTATATAGTTTGTATTGCACATGACGTTGTTTGTACAACGTATAATGCTTATTTTACTGTTTAAACACTATTTTTCACTGCATATTATTCAATAATCACCACACATAATAGAAAAGGCACTGCATATCATGAATAATGTACCACGTCAACTGAAATATGTACCTCATATACGTGAAAATGTACTGCGTATAATACAATACAACATACTAAGACAGTAAAGGCGTTCCATAATTTTCAAAAAGGCGTACCTTGCAGGTGTTAAATCGTTCATTAGTGGGGATGGGCGTAAACGATCTGACTGGCGGGCGATAAGCTGCACATAATTGTAGCTCGGATGCGTTACATTCAATAAGACACATGCTGTTTCCTGATCTAGTGTTGATAAGTCCCCCCTCGATCATGGGAAATAACTTATACGAGTTACTTTCATTGTGATATTACTGACATACAGTTGAAAACGGCAATAACATCGCGATTTATTATATTCAAATCCTTTCCTACAAGAAATCCTACACTTGAACAAAAACTATTCAGCTATATTTAGCATGTGCTTGTTGTTTCCTCATTTTTTTGTCAAATGGAATGGTTATTATTTGATCTAAAGTGGGGTAGTCGTTAAGATCTTCGCCAATTCACTTCACGGTCATCTTAAATTATACGCAATACTGCTTCAAGTGTTGATAGTTGACAAAAGCATCAACATTTACAGATAGCGTAAACTAAACGCTTATGTTTCTCACCGCATAGACATCTTAACTCTTTCGCTGATAAAGGCAATTAAAGGATTTTGCAAACAGTGCAGATTCAGGCGAGACAGCTCGTAATGAGCTATCTCGCCTGAAATCTGCACTGATTGTCACTTAGACATTACATTTTACTAAATGTCCTGTTTTACGTAAAATGGAGTGGTCCAATTTTCAAGATTGAAGAGTTGACTTTATGATATTCGACAGTGAAGGGTTAATATCCTCATGGTAACTCAAAACAAATGTTTTCATTGTTTGCATGTTAAATTAAACTTATTGATTTTAAATCGATTGCAAAACAAGTTTTCAACTTATATATATATATATATATATCATGCTCGATGTCTGCTTGCTGGAGACTTTAACAGTACTAGCGCCGTTTGTGTGGTAAAATCCCAAAGTCAGAACCCGCTCATTACGGGATTCTAACCCGGGACCCTTGGTACGAGATGCAGACGCTCTACCTTTGCAGAAGTCTTCCACGGTTGCATGTCATGGACGTTGATAGGAAAATAAACAATGCACGGTCCAAGTGAGAGAAATTATGTGAACACCAAAATTAACGTAATTATTACCCGCCTGTATGTGATCAGACCAACAATAACGTAATAATTACCCACCCGCATGGGATCAGATCACTTTTAACGTTATTATTACCCGCCTGTATGTGATCAGACCAACATTAACGTTATTATTACCCGCCTGTATGTGATCAGACCAACAATAACGTAATAATTACCCACCCGCATGGGATCAGATCAGCTTTAACGTTATTATTACCGGCCTGTATGTGATCAGACCAACATTAACGTTATTATTACCCGCCTTTATGTGATCAGACCAACAATAACGTAATAATTACCCACCCGCATGGGATCAGATCAGCTTTAACGTTATTATTACCCGCCTGTATGTGATCAGACCAACATTAACGTTATTATTACCCGCCTGCACGGGATCAGACCAACATTAACGTTATTATTACCCGCCTGCACGGGATCAGACCAACATTAACGTTATTATTACCCGCCTGCACGGGATCAGACCAACATTAACGTAATTATTACCTGCCCGCACGGAATCAGACCAACATTAACGTTATCATTACCCGCCCGCATGGGATCAGACCAACAATAACGTTATCATTACAGACCCGCATTGGATCAGACCAACATTAACGTTATTATTACAGACCCGCATTGGATCAGACCAACATTAACGTTATTATTACACGCCCGCATGGGATCAGACCAACATTAACGTTAGTATTACCTGTCCGCACGGGATCAGACCAACATTAACGTTATTATTACCTGCCCGCACGGGATCAGACCAACATTAACGTTATTATTACCCATCCGCATGGAATCAGACCAACATTAACGTAATTATTACCCATCCGCATGGAATCAGACCAACATTAACGTAATTATTACCTGCCCGCATGGAATCAGACCAACATTAACGTTATTATTACCCGCCCGCATGGGATCAGACCAACATTAACGTAATTATTACCTGCCCGCATGGGATCAGACCAACATTAACGTTATTATTACCTGCCCGCATGGGATCAGACCAACATTAACGTTATTATAACCCGCCCGCATGGAATCAGACCAACATTAACGTAATTATTACCTGCCCGCATGGGATCAGACCAACATTAACGTTATTATTACCTGCCCGCACGAGATCAGACCAACATTAACGTTATTATTACCCGCCCGCATGGGATCAGACCAACATTAACGTTATTATTACCTGCCCGCATGGGATCAGACCAACATTAACGTAATTATTACCTGCCCGCATGGGATCAGACCAACATTAACGTTATTATTACCTGCCCGCACGGGATCAGACCAACATTAACGTTATTATTACCCGCCTGTATGTGATCAGACCAACATTACCGTAATTATTACCTGCCCGCATGGGATCAGACCAACATTAACGTTATTATTACCTGCCCGCATGGGATCAGACCAACATTAACGTTAGTATTACCCGCCCGCATGGGATCAGACCAACATTAACGTTATTATTACCTGTCCGCACGGGATCAGACCAACATTAACGTTATTATTACCTGCCCGCACGGGATCAGACCAACATTAACGTTATTATTACCCATCCGCATGGAATCAGACCAACATTAACGTAATTATTACCCATCCGCATGGAATCAGACCAACATTAACGTAATTATTACCTGCCCGCATGGAATCAGACCAACATTAACGTTATTATTACCCGCCCGCATGGGATCAGACCAACATTACCGTAATTATTACCTGCCCGCATGGGATCAGACCAACATTAACGTTATTATTACCTGCCCGCATGGGATCAGACCAACATTAACGTTATTATAACCCGCCCGCATGGAATCAGACCAACATTAACGTAATTATTACCTGCCCGCATGGGATCAGACCAACATTAACGTTATTATTACCTGCCCGCACGAGATCAGACCAACATTAACGTTATTATTACCCGCCCGCATGGGATCAGACCAACATTAACGTTATTATTACCTGCCCGCATGGGATCAGACCAACATTAACGTAATTATTACCTGCCCGCATGGGATCAGACCAACATTAACGTTATTATTACCTGCCCGCACGGGATCAGACCAACATTAACGTTATTATTACCCGCCTGTATGTGATCAGACCAACATTACCGTAATTATTACCTGCCCGCATGGGATCAGACCAACATTAACGTTATTATTACCTGCCCGCATGGGATCAGACCAACATTAACGTTAGTATTACCCGCCCGCATGGGATCAGACCAACATTAACGTTATTATTACCTGCCCGCATGGGATCAGACCAACATTAACGTTAGTATTACCCGCCCGCATGGGATCAGACCAACATTAACGTTATTATTACCTGCCCGCATGGGATCAGACCAACATTAACGTTATTATTACCTGCCCGCATGGGATCAGACCAACATTAACGTTATCATTACCTGCCCGCACGGGATCAGACCAACATTAACGTAATTATTACCTGCCCGCACGGGATCAGACCAACATTAACGTAATTATTACCCATCCGCATGGAATCAGACCAACATTAACGTAATTATTACCTGCCCGCACGGGATCAGACCAACATTAACGTAATTATTACCTGCCCGCACGGAATCAGACCAACATTAACGTTATTATTACCTGCCCGCATAGGATCAGACCAACATTAACGTTATTATTACCTGCCCGCACGGGATCAGACCAACATTAACGTTATTATTACACATCCGCATGGAATCAGACCAACATTAACGTAAGTATTACCTGCCCGCAAGGGATCAGACCAACATTAACGTTATTATTACCTGCCCGCACGGGATCAGACCAACATTAACGTAATTATTACCCATCCGCATGGAATCAGACCAACATTAACGTAATTATTACCCACCCGCAAGGGATCAGACCAACATTAACGTAATTATTACCTACCTGCATGGGATCAGACCAACATTAACGTTATTATTACCTGCCCGCACGGGATCAGACCAACATTAACGTAATTATTACCCATCCGCATGGAATCAGACCAAGATTAACGTAATTATTACCCACCCGCAAGGGATCAGACCAACATTAACATAATAATTGCCCACCCGCAAGGGATCAGACCAACATTAACGTAATTATTACCCACCCGCATAAGATCAGACCAACATTAACGTAATTATTACACGCCTGTATGTGATCAGACCACCATTAACGTAATTATTACCCGCCTGTATGTGATCAGACCAAACATTAACGTTATTATTACCCGCCTGTATGTGATCAGACCAAACATTAACGTTATTATTACCCACCCGCATAAGATCAGACCAACATTAACGTAATTATTACCCGCCTGTATGTGATCAGACCAACATTAACGTTATTATTACCCGCCTGTATGTGATCAGAACAACATTAACGTAATTATTTCCCTCCTGTATGTGATCAGACCAGCATTAACGTAATTAGTACCCACCCGCCTGTATGTGATCAGACCAACATTAACGTAATTATTATCCGCCCGCAAGGGATCAGACCAACACTAACGTATAATTAGCGACCAATGCAGATCCTGATCAGATTGGATCATATACACTGCTCGCCAATTACTAACTGTTGCTTTCCCACTAATTCAAATCATCCGCAGGTCGTTTTTCGTGTGACGTGGCTCCGATTATGGATCAATCACAGTTATAATTGAGCCGTCACGCGAGAAAGCCAACATTGTAGCCTCTGCGTAATGTATCGACCCAGATCAGCCTGTGAAGTTCGCGGAGCCCAATCCGGGCCGACACATTCCGTCTCTGGGGAATAACGGTATAGACTACTGATTCCTGAAACAGAAAATCAACAGGAGGCGAAAAGTGTCTGTCCGGGTTAGTCTGCGCGGCATGGTTAGGCTGATCCGGGTCATTACTTTACGCAGAGTCCAGAATGTTGGTTTTCTCGCGGGACGGCTCATATGTTATCCCCCTTATCCCGCTGAACTGCTACAGTCGTACAAAAACACTCCTCTCGATTTGGGCAAGTTCTTATATGTTTATAAACTAGTATATATACATTCTTTGACAATGGATTAAGGAATAAAGTAGACCATGATTTATTATATTAAAAATACTAATAATAACGAAGGTTTTATTTAGAGAGAACACTCTTTTGACATAGTACGTAACATGTATGCAAGTCAATCTTCCATGAGGGCTCAAACATAAACACAATGAAACATGAACAAACGTGTGTTACATATGAAAAACTCAATATTACATTTATACATTCATATATAAATATGGAATTAAAATTGTTATGTCTATTACTATATCGAAGAACAGCCACAGATCCAAATATTTTGTTTAAGATTCACGAAATACAATTAAATTACAGTTGTCATCGAATTAAGATTGGTTTATCAAACGTAAATACTGTGATTTGAAATGCTGAACCGGATTATAATTCAAGAATGTGCATGCTTGCCGTAATCTCCATTTTTCGATGATGTTGTTTTGTTTAAAGATGCGCCTAACATTATACGTAATTCATGCTATTCAAATCCTCCCTCGACTATATCCGTGATGACTATACAACAAGTCATGTGACATGTCATGCATGTATCCGCCCTACCACGTTAAATGATGTCCCGCCTTTCCGATGGTTCTAAGATCGTACTGAAAACGTGTCCTGTAGTCATGGCTCTAGAACAGGAAGGGTTGTTAGAAATACACGATTTGTCAAATGAATAAATAAATTCCCAGGCTTGCCTCATACGGGAGAATCGCCCTTTGATATGTCTCAGTTAACACTTGTCCACGTGTTAACGCATATTGACGCATCTACAGAAGACAACTTCTTAACTCTTTCAGCGCCGAATTTTTTAAAGTAGACTCTTCCATGTTCAAAATATGGTGTGTCCTTTTCCCTTGTAATAAAAGTTTGGACTATTTTGATAAATAAAAGGCAAACAATGCTGATTTCAGGTGAGACAGCTCGTAATTGTATTGTATTGTATTGCCTTTGGCGCTGAAAGAGTTAAAATATTTTGACAAAGAAAGAAGAAATTGATCATGATAAGCAATTTCTCCTTTTGACACAATCTTTTCTTTCTCTATTCAATCATTTTACTACATTTACATCTTTATTTGTATTATATATATTTTTGCTGCATATTTTTTTGCATTAAGAAGAGAGGGGTTTAAACTTACCAAGTTAACCTGTTCCTTGCGGATGAATAACTACAAATCCATCCTGAAAGTTCGTAACTCTTTGTGACAAAATCTCAATCTGCAGCGCCAACATTTACATTTTGCCAACATTTACATTTTGCCAACATTTTCTTAACATATTGATAATCAACAGGCTTGTTTTGAAAGCTCTTTAATGGCTCTGTTAATATTATTTCAGTAACAGCACGGCGTAACTTGGGTGAATGACCTGCACTATTGGTAAGTTAGTTATTCCTGGCAGTAGTTCCTGGCAGTAGTTCCTGGCAGTAGTTCCTAGCAGTAGTTCCTGACAGTACTTCCTGGCAGTACTTCCTGGCAGTAGTTCCTGGCAGTAGTTCCTGGCAGTAATTCCTGGCAGTAGTTGTATTGCTATGGCCAACCATGTTACCCTTAGTGTCAATAACTAAAGCCACTCCTTCGACTTTCAAAGACCTCAAAGAATGGCCCGAACGAGAATCAAACATTGTGACGGACGCTCGCACCATTACACCAACGAGGCGATTAGCACATGCAAACTTCGTAACAAGAAGAATTTTGATGCCGCGCATGCTTTTGAAGCATGACTTAAAGGAAGCAGATGCAGTTCAGTACATTAAAATGACCTGTGCAAGCAGACAGGACGTAAATATTTCGAACAAGAACGCCAAATGTCCCTTTATTTCAAACAAGAAGGCCGAGATGTGCCTATATTGCTACCATAGCCTATATAAAAAGGTTACCAAGAGCAGAAAGGGATTAAACGTTTTACATGCTACGATCTATGTGATATTCAGCATGTGAAGTTAAGTCGAGAAATGACAAGTTTAGTCCTGAAACCATTTGGTTTACGGTTTGCTTAACATTCACTGCAACTATAATGTGTCATACAAGCTGAAGTGTCTCAATTTTTTTTACCAATAAACTGTTTTAAATCCTCTAACTAGATCCATTAGATAAAAAAAACATAGGTGCTTAAATATTAACATATATTAAGGTGTATTACCTCTAGTTATAAGTTCAGTCTGGCACAAGCTTAGGAAGGAGAGGTGGAAGTCAATTCTCCTTCCAGTTTAGCAGAAGTATGATAGCAAAAACGGGAGTATATAAACAAAAAATACGAAGTAATTAAAAAAGAAAAGAAAGATATGTATGATTAAGATTAAGCATTATGAAAGTTCACATGTATAGTCAACATATACAGTGTAGCAATAATTATTAGGTCTGTTTTGTTTGTTTGTAATGTCACTTTAATCGTTTTGAACATGCCAGTAGAAAACTGAAAATTAACAAAAGAAAATGGGCAAGTCAGTTCCCCAAGAGCAAAGAGCGAAGACCAGTTGGTACGAATCGATCATCTCGAACGAAACAGGAAGAACCGGGTACGAATCCAATGAATTTTAGAAATCAGATGAAATCGTGAAAACAGCTAAGTATTCATAGCGAAAGGAAGCAGAGACAACTTAATTACTCTGTGGGAATCGATGACACCTTGTCGTCTATTAAATAAGAATTACCAAAATCGCCAAGCGATGACATGCTGCATTTACAAATAGAACGGGTCACGTTACGGCCATGCGTATTGCATAGTTGGATTAACGTTGTTTTTACAGTTTCTAGAATTATAAGTTGTAATATATAGTAATTAAAATGAATCATCATTGATTTTTTAAAGATTACCCATTTATTTAAAAATCTCAATATCGTAAATAGGTAAAAACATCGCCAGAAACTTTTTTATGAGCTTTGATGAATCAAACTATAAAAAAAGCTAAGTTAGGGGGAAATTATTAAATACCCATTACATGTGTCGAAAGTGTTGTAATAATGGTAGAAGACATACGTATTTTGTATCTTGCTGTTTCTTAAATCATTTTATACAATTTATTTATTCATAAAGGTTGTTTGTTTCAAACATATAACAGAGTTTTTCTTAACAATAATAATGTTGGTTGCTCCTTTTGGGATTACGTCACCCCATGATACAAAATTAAAACCTAATGAGCAATTTCTTCTTTTGCTAGAGTGTTAGAGTGTTTTCAAAAGTCGTCTGCTGCAGATGCGTCAGAATGCGTCTGCAGGTGGGAAAGGGTTAAGATATAAAGTTACTTAATCCTTTCCCACACACAACAAGTGAAAGTATGATTATTAGGTTGAAATGAAAACATTGTGACATAAGGAGAAACTCTGTAACGCACTTTCTTTTTCTTTTTTGGCACAATGTTTTCAAACGTCTTCTGCTGCAAGTGTGTCAAAATGTTACTTTATGCGTGAAATGTTTAATCATGTGATATTGGTATGTAACGCGCAGGTAAACTATTAACTTACACAAGCAATGATAATTCATAGTGCAAACCAATCAGTTCGGTGGTTAACTTAACGCTCAACTTATTTAATTATTTAATATGATTTTCAAGATATTTTGCAAGCTATGCAGGCCACTTTAATAATTGAAGTGATAGTATTACTGTATTCCTTTGTGCGACCGTGTTTATGTTATATCAGTTACATTAAACACTATTGAAGAAAATCATTATGAATGAATGCATACTTATTTTATTTATGAACCGAGTTGAACCGAGTTGAATACATAGGCTGGACAAATTATTCTTCTGTTAGATCACAATGTTGTCAAATCTCGTTTGATACAGATGCGCCAGAATACGTATACATATGCAGGGGCGTAGCTTTGCAATAATCAATGTGTAGGCCGTCTCGTGAGAAAAATCTACATTGTGGACTCTGCGTAAAGTATCGACCCGGATCAACCTAATCATGCTACACAGGCCTACTCGGATAGACACTTTTCGCCTCCTGTTGATTTTCTGTTTCAGGAATCACTACTCTATATATACACCCCCTTAGACGGAATGTGTCGGCCGGATCAGTCTGCGCGGACAGCGCATGCTAATCTGGTCGATATATTACGCAGATGTGTATCGCCGCAGCTGCATTTTGGGGCATTTTTTGAAAAAAATGTGTAGGCACGTGCCTACAGTGCCTAAATGGAGATACGCCCCTGATATGGGCTTGAGCAATACTATAAGATATATATTCGTCTGAGATATGGAAAAGGGTTTCAAAACACTTATGATGTGTAGCGATTGAGACCTTAACATTTATTGCAACAAAGCAATCGAGGTCGTTCTGGTTTTTTTTTCTGATTAGACATAGCAATTTATAAATCGACTCTACATAGCTTCAAGTATTCCTTGTCGGCCATTTTGATATGCAAAATTGATAAGCAGTAATAGATTGTATTAAACAAATGTAGCAATTCAGTATTAAACACTTAGGAATTCGCCATTGACAAACATATTTCATTGAAGATGAACCTAGTTTTTGATTGAAACTTGAATATCCTCTTTTCAACATATAAGAAAAGTGCTTTCATAAGTTACTGACAGGGGTAATAAATATTGTAGTTTTAAGAAAGACGTACATGTATCTTGAGTTGGATTTTACAATTATATTGACGTAGTTCGATTGTTTGATTGTTTTGTGTTTTACGCCGCTTTTAACACTTTTTCAGTTATATCACGGCGTTTCCTGTGAACGTTACCAGTACTTATTATCCATTTATCCTGACCCCAACCAGTCAATCGTTATGCTAACCTCACAACTGCAGAATAAAGATAGTTCTGGTTAGAATATTCAATTATTTACTTATTCGGTGCAAGACGGGCAGACATCAAGATCAAAGAACGTTTATTACCAAAGGCGACGTCACTTAGTCGATGGGTCGATATCAAATTGTTTTTCTATATTGAAAGATTAATTTTCCGCTCTTGATAAAAAAATAATAGTCAAAAGTCAGACCAGATTTTGTTTTGTGAATGTTTGGCTAAAAATCGACCAAAGACATACCTAGCCTTTTATTTTACGAATTTAGAAAGCCAATCTTCACAGAGGGTTTTAGCGAAGGCCTTACACATATTTGAAAAAGTGTGGCGTATTTAGAACTAGGTAAGATAAACTAAATAACATAAATACCGTTTGTTAACAGACGTCTTTAAGGAATTTGGGTCTATACACATTTTTATTAGTCGCCGGGCAGAAGCCCGCGACTTCTATTTTTAATAGCTTTTCGGAAATCACATGGGAGGGCGGCTTATTATTAGAAAGAAACAAATCTAGATGATTTGAACATATTACAATTGTGGTTGTTTACGAACACTAATAAATGACACATCTAAAATGAAATAAATATTCCGATTTTTTAATGTTTGCAGTTTTTTTTTATTTCACTCGCATTTAAGTTTTTTGTCTTATTTACGAAGACAAAAGTGGTCCCTTCAAGACGTGAACCAACACCCCCTAATGCAGACTCTTATGTGTCATCATTGAGGTCAATTTCGGATTCTCCTTTTAATAGCAATTTTAACTTACTAAATGTTGTTTTCATGTTCAAAGAGATGTCTTGATTTGTGTAGAATTCATTTAATAATGTTAATCCATGAATATCTAAAGTAGGAACTGTTTCTAAGCTAAATATAGACCCTATTCTGTTGTGTAGGTTCGTGACCTTTAACATCGATTTTCGCGCATGCGCATTTCGATATGAAAAAGCGAGTGATATTATTTTATTTTAGACAAGTACAAGACGAATGTTTGACGCAAAGCGTCAAAGAGAAGCCGCAATATTTCGTTGTACATGTAGAAATTAGAAAAAAAGAACATTTTTAAATCCACAAACAATAGAACAATTTAAACTGTAGACGGTAATGCTGATATATTTCTCCTTTTGAAGACTTTTGTTTTCTTCAAATTACCTCCCTTTAAAGCAATACCAGGATATTTACCTTGTGATTCGAATAAGATTGACAAACATTGAAATTATATGAATGAATATTATTATTTAAATAAGTAACAACAGCAAAATTAAATTTAAGCCAAGATAAATGTGTACACATTTCGTTAATTTTTTATAGATACCCTAATGTATAGGTGAATATAAAATTTATAAGTAAATGTTTTCATTTCAACGATCCTAATGTTTGAATAGACTAAGGAAAGTCAAGAATACATAAATAAATCAATGCAGTCTTTTCCGGCGACATTGATGCCTTGCATCAACTTTCTCTTGTCTGTTTCTGAAAAAACATCTGTAAGTGAACGCCTGATTGTTAGATAAATGGCTATATACCTATCAGAAATACCAGTCGCAAACAACGCTCGACGTAACCGTATTTCAGCGACAGAGGATTTTACTGAAGCTGGCTCGGTCATTCATTCTTTGTGAGGAAGATTGCTGTGTGTGAACGTCAGGAAGCACTCGTAAGGTAGCCGTCGTGACCTAACTGTAATACCGTTAAAAAGCCGATAAGCTCCATACAATCACCAAGTGAAGCTACGTCGTTCCGGCCACGCAGTTCGCCAGCATTAATGCAAAAACACAGTGTGTTTAATAAAACATACTCTCCTTTGCCATGTTCAAATGAGCCTTTATACGCTGAAATGGCAGAAGATGTCAACAGGACCATGTCAATGCAGAACGTTATATTCTCGGTAATTATCGCAGTATAGTATTTCGCGAATATGCACACTAGTCAAATATCAAAGTACTGAAAATACTAAAATGCGGCGGATGTTGGGTCTAGAGTGTTAACAAGATTTTCCTTCAATTTGACCTAGTGACCTACTTTTTGACCCAAAATGACCCTATTAGAACTTGACCTAGATATGACCAAGAAAAACATTCTGAATAAGTTTCAACATGCTCAAGCTAAAAATGCAGTATCGGTGTTAACAAGATTTTCTTCAATTTGGCCTAGTGACCTAGTTTTTAACCAAACATGATCCATATTCAAACTTGACCTAGATATCATTTAGATTGAATTCTGACCAAATTTCAAGCTGCTGTAGCCAAAAAAGATGCTTCTCCAGAGTTAACAAGATTTTCCATCAATTTGGCCTAGTAACCTAGTTTTTGACCTATCATGACCCATTTTCGGACTTGACCTACATATTAATTAAGACAAACATTCCGATAAAGTTTCAACATGCTCAAGTTTCATTCAATTTGGCCTTGTGACCTAGTTTTTGACCCGGCTTGTCCCTTATTCGAATTCGGCCTAGATATCATTTAGATAAACATTCTGACCAAATTTCAAGCTGCCTTAGTAAAACATGCGGCTTCTACAGTGTTAACAATATTTTCCTTCAATTTGGCCTAGTGACCTAGTTTATGACCCATGTTTGACCTTGACCTAAAAATCATTAATACAAACATTCTGACAAAATTTCAAACTGCTAAAGCAAAAATTGCGGCCTCTAGAGTGTTAACAAGCTTTTCCTTCAATTTGACCTAGTGAAATACTTTTTGACCTGACATGACTCATGTTCGCACTTGACTAACATCATCAAGACAAACATTCTGATAAAATTTCAACATGCTCAAGTTGAAAATGTGGCATCTAGAGTGTTAACAAGATTTTCATTCAATTTGACCTAGTGACCTAGTTTTTTTTTTATCTCAAATGGCCCAGTTTCGAACTTTTCCAAGATTTGATGGAGATAAATGTTCTGATAAAATTTCTTGAAGATCCGATGCAAAATGTAGCCTGTAGAGTGTTAACAAGGGAAAATGTTGACGATGCAGAGAAAGCGACGAGATATATTTGTACTTTGATCTCATATAAACATCTACTTATTTCACGTTTACCACGATCTTAGTTTATCCAGAAATAGTCTACAGAGGTAAAGGAATATGTCTAACATTAGCCATATTCTTAACCTTTTAGAAGATAAAATATAATGTATAGTTTTGGTGTACATGTCTGTATCATTATTAAGTAAATACTGTTCTCACTTCTACATGCTATGTATGCATGCTGTAACATGTGTATGGACCGGAGGCCTAACATATTGCATTAAATTAAAGTTGAAAAGTTGAAAAGATTGATTGATTGATATATTGGTGTTACGCTTTTTTTGATAGGGTTTCCGGAGTCATCACGGGGATCTTTGGGAGGCGATAGTGCACTATCAATGATCCCTGGACAGGGCAGGGACATGTGCCTAGCCCACTGCTTCTCCGCAATGACTACCTCGACAGGAATCGAACCTGACCTGACTACGGTCGATTAATTCGATAAATAACTATTGTACATGACTTATACCGATTATGTATGGGTATATAAACCATTATACATGACTGATACCGATTATGTATGGGGTATCTAGACCTTTATACATGACTTATACCGATTATGTATGGGGTATCTTGACCATTATACATGACTTATACCGATTATGTATGGGGCATATATACCATTATACATGACTGATACCGATTATGTATGGGTATATATACCATTATACATGACTGATACCGATTATGTATGGGTATATATACCATTATACATGACTGATACCGATTATGTATGGGTATATATACCATTATACATGACTGATACCGATTATGTATGGGTATATATACCATTATACATGACTGATACCGATTATGTATGGGTATATATACCATTATACATGACTGATACCGATTATGTATGGGGCATATATACCATCATACATGACTGATACCGATTATGTATGGGTATATATACCATCATACATGACTGATACCGATTATGTATGGGTATCTTGACCATTATACATGACTGATACCGATTATGTATGGGTATATATACCATAATACATGACTCATACCGATTATGTATGGGTATATATACCATCATACATGACTGATACCGATTATGTATGGGTATATATACCATTATACATGACTCATACCGATTATGTATGGGTATATATACCATCATACATGACTAATACCGATTATGTATGGGGCATATATACCATTATACATGACTGATACCGATTATGTATGGGTATATATACATCATACATGACTGATACCGATTATGTATGGGCATATATACCATTATACATGACTGATACCGATTATGTATGGGTATATATATACCATTATACATGACTGATACCGATTATGTATGGGTATATATACCATTATACATGACTGATACCGATTATATATGGGTATATATACCATCATACATGACTGATACCGATTATGTATGGGGCATATATACCATTATACATGACTGATACCGATTATGTATGGGGCATATATACCATTATACATGACTGATACCGATTATGTATGGGTATATATATACCATTATACATGACTGATACCGATTATGTATGGGTATATATACCATTATACATGACTGATACCGATTATATATGGGTATATATACCATCATACATGACTGATACCGATTATGTATGGGGCATATATACCATTATACATGACTGATACCGATTATGTATGGGGCATATATACCATTATACATGACTGATACCGATTATGTATGGGTATATATACCATTATACATGACTGATACCGATTATGTATGGGGCATATATACCATTATACATGACTGATACCGATTATGTATGGGTATATATACCATCATACATGACTGATACCGATTATGTATGGGTATATATACCATCATACATGACTGATACCGATTATGTATGGGTATATATACCATTATACATGACTGATACCGATTATGTATGGGGTATCTTGACCATTATACATGACTGATACCGATTATGTATGGGTATATATACCATTATACATGACTGATACCGATTATGTATGGGGCATATATACCATTATACATGACTGATACCGATTATGTATGGGTATATATACCATCATACATGACTGATACCGATTATGTATGGGTATATATACCATCATACATGACTGATACCGATTATGTATGGGTATATATACCATTATACATGACTGATACCGATTATGTATGGGGTATCTTGACCATTATACATGACTGATACCGATTATGTATGGGTATATATACCATTATACATGACTGATACCGATTATGTATGGGGCATATATACCATTATACATGACTGATACCGATTATGTATGGGTATATATACCATTATACATGACTGATACCGATTATGTATGGGGTATCTTGACCATTATACATGACTGATACCGATTATGTATGGGTATATATACCATTATACATGACTGATACCGATTATGTATGGGGTATCTTGACCATTATACATGACTGATACCGATTATGTATGGGTATATATACCATTATACATGACTGATACCGATTATGTATGGGGCATATATACCATTATACATGACTGATACCGATTATGTATGGGTATATATACCATTATACATGACTTATACCGATTATGTATGGGTATATATACCATTATACATGACTGATACCGATTATGTATGGGGCATATATACCATTATACATGACTGATACCGATTATGTATGGGTATATATACCATTATACATGACTGATACCGATTATGTATGGGGTATCTTGACCATTATACATGACTGATACCGATTATGTATGGGTATATATACCATTATACATTACTGATACCGATTATGTATGGGGCATATATACCATTATTCATGACTGATACCAATTATGTATGGGTATATATACCATCATACATGACTCATACCGATTATGTATGGGTATATATACCATTATACATGACTGATACCGATTATGTATGGGGCATATATACCATTATACATGACTGATACCGATTATGTATGGGTATATATACCATTATACATGACTTATACCGATTATGTATGGGTATATATACCATTATACATGACTGATACCGATTATGTATGGGTATATATACCATTATACATGACTTATACCGATTATGTATGGGTATATATACCATTATACATGACTGATACCGATTATGTATGGGGCATATATACCATTATACATGACTGATACCGATTATGTATGGGTATATATACCATTATACATGACTGATACCGATTATGTATAATGGTATATTACC